>JBAIZL010000010.1:5545130-5605130 GCA_036971475.1 Prosapia bicincta | reverse complement strand
TGTATACTCTGCGCGTGCGGTTAGGTAGGTTTTTGATGCAGCAGTTGTTGATTGTAAATTACAGTCGCGTTTGGAGAAATATGGTTAATATGCCCAATAATTAAGGGATAGCTTTAAAAAAAATAGGCAAACACTCATTTAAGGGAAAGCTAGAATTGTCTAGAACCGAGGATCCTCAGTATTTCAGACTCTGTCCCACCCCCTTTATAAGACTGATATGAGGTCGCACTTCTCCCATTTACATTTGATCAAGAATTACAATTTGAGTATGAACTGAAGCTGCTTATGTCAATTATACATCAGGTGGTTTTATTTACCCTTTATTATAAATATTTATATAATATATAAATATATTTAACCTACACTGATAATGCTGCAACGATTAACTTAATAATATTTCTTAATAATTATGACGTCATTACTATGTATTTTGTAATAAATGGTGTCAATAACTTTTAAAATCTAATTACTAAAAAAGGAACAGGTTCCCTACACAAACTACGAGTGCCAATGCGCGAGTCGTATCTGGAGCTTGAGTTTTATTCTTTATTGAGCTGCTCACGAATTTTGTTCAAGTAAAAAACAAAAACAACACCAAATGCCGAGCGATTCTTTAGGAAAAGCTTTCACGATATTGATAAAACTTTGCTTCGGCTTATAAACTATTTAAACACTTTACTGTGTTACCAGACTTATACAAGTTGTATTCCTGCTAAAAGCGCCACAACGCTGCGTTACGCGGAAACAATGCTGACAGAATAACTTGTTTGGCTCACATCAGCTGGATGGTTTTGGAGGTAGAAAAGCAGGTGTGGCATTCAAAGGGAATATAAAAGCGCCACAACGCTGCGTTACGCGGAAACAATGCTGACAGATATAACTTGTTTGGCTCACATCAGCTGAATGGTTTTGGAGGTAGAAAAGCAGGTGTGGCATTCAAAGGGAATATAAAAGCGCCACAACACTGCGTTACGCAGAAACAATGCTGACAGAAATAACTGGTTTGGCTCACCTCAGCTGAATGGTTTTGGAGGTAGAAAAGCAGGTGTGGCATTCAAAGGGAATATAAAAGCGCCACAACGCTGCGTTACGCGGAAACAATGCTGACAGATATAACTTGTTTGGCTCACATCAGCTGAATGGTTTTGGAGGTAGAAAAGCAGGTGTGGCATTCAAAGGGAATATAAAAGCGCCACAACACTGCGTTACGCAGAAACAATGCTGACAGAAATAACTGGTTTGGCTCACCTCAGCTGAATGGTTTTGGAGGTAGAAAAGCAGGTGTGACATTCAAAGGGAATATAAAAGCGCCACAACACTGCGTTACGCAGAAACAATGCTGACAGAAATAACTGGTTTGGCTCACCTCAGCTGAATGGTTTTGGAGGTAGAAAAGCAGGTGTGACATTCAAAGGGAATATAAAAGCGCCACAACACTGCGTTACGCGGAAACAATGCTGACAGTAATAACTGGTTTGGCTCACCTCAGCTTAATGGTTTTGGAGGTAGAAAAGCAGGTGTGACATTCAAAGGGAATATAAAAGCGCCACAACACTGCGTTACGCAGAAACAATGCTGACAGAAATAACTGGTTTGGCTCACCTCAGCTGAATGGTTTTGGAGGTAGAAAAGCAGGTGTGACATTCAAAGGGAATATAAAAGCGCCACAACACTGCGTTACGCGGAAACAATGCTGACAGTAATAACTGGTTTGGCTCACCTCAGCTTAATGGTTTTGGAGGTAGAAAAGCAGGTGTGACATTCAAAGGGAATATAAAAGCGCCACAACACTGCGTTACGCAGAAACAATGCTGACAGTAATAACTGGTTTGGCTCACCTCAGCTGAATGGTTTTGGAGGTAGAAAAGCAGGTGTGACATTCAAAGGGAATATAAAAGCGCCACAACACTGCGTTACGCAGAAACAATGCTGACAGTAATAACTGGTTTGGCTCACCTCAGCTGAATGGTTTTGGAGGTAGAAAAGCAGGTGTGACATTCAAAGGGAATATAAAAGCGCCACAACACTGCGTTACGCGGAAACAATGCTGACAGTAATAACTGGTTTGGCTCACCTCAGCTGAATGGTTTTGGAGGTAGAAAAGCAGGTGTGACATTCAAAGGGAATATAAAAGCGCCACAACACTGCGTTACGCAGAAACAATGCTGACAGTAATAACTGGTTTGGCTCACCTCAGCTGAATGGTTTTGGAGGTAGAAAAGCAGGTGTGACATTCAAAGGGAATATAAAAGCGCCACAACACTGCGTTACGCAGAAACAATGCTGACAGTAATAACTGGTTTGGCTCACCTCAGCTGAATGGTTTTGGAGGTAGAAAAGCAGGTGTGACATTCAAAGGGAATATAAAAGCGCCACAACACTGCGTTACGCAGAAACAATGCTGACAGAAATAACTGGTTTGGCTCACCTCAGTTGAATGGTTTTGGAGGTAGAAAAGCAGGTGTGACATTCAAAGGGAATATAAAAGCGCCACAACACTGCTTACGCAGAAACAATGCTGACAGAAATAACTGGTTTGGCTCACCTCAGCTGAATGGTTTTGGAGGTAGAAAAGCAGGTGTGACATTCAAAGGGAATATAAAAGCGCCACAACACTGCGATACGCGGAAACAATGCTGACAGAAATAACTGGTTTGGCTCACCTCAGCTGTATGGTTTTGGAGGTAGAAAAGCAGGTGTGACATTCAAAGGGAATATAAAAGCGCCACAACACTGCGATACGCGGAAACAATGCTGACAGTAATAACTGGTTTGGCTCACATCAGCTGAATGGTTTTGGAGGTAGAAAAGCAGGTGTGACATTCAAAGGGAATATAAAAGCGCCACAACACTGCGATACGCGGAAACAATGCTGACAGTAATAACTGGTTTGGCTCACATCAGCTGAATGGTTTTGGAGGTAGAAAAGCAGGTGTGACATTCAAAGGGAATATAAAAGCGCCACAACACTGCGTTACGCGGAAACAATGCTGACAGTAATAACTGGTTTGGCTCACATCAGCTGAATGGTTTTGGAGGAAGAAAAGCAGATGGGCTATTCAAAGGGAATATAAAAGCGCCACAACACTGCGTTACGCGGAAACAATGCTGACAGTAATAACTGGTTTGGCTCACATCAGCTGAATGGTTTTGGAGGAAGAAAAGCAGATGGGCTATTCAAAGGGAATATTAAAGGTCTCGCACTTCAAGTGGATTGTTATCATGTTATACTTAAGTCTTACTTCTCTGTTAGATTCTGTACAACTGAAGTCCAAAGAAGAAATAGTTTCGAAAAAGTATTTACAGATGCCTTAAAATAAATCACATATCCAGTTAAGAAAATTTAAATGCCTTACAAGCTTTAAATAAACGACCGTATTTATTGCGATTAACAAGTGAATGTAAACACATGGAGGAAGAAGGCCCCACAAGAATAATCAAGCTACGTATATCTTGTTTAACTATCATCGTTGCTACTTAAAACCACCTGAAACGACATAAAGCCGTGACAAATTCGAACGAGTTAATTAAAACTTCATTATCTGAATGTATTCTCCCGGTGAATACTCTTGTTACTAAGGTAAGCTTTTGTAAACATATAGACGAGACTTTTAGGTGTAATAAGGGTTGAAGTGGGGACAGTGACGATATTGAATTCCTCCCAATCCTCTTACGGGAGAATGCGGCCTACATGTTAATGTACTGAAACCAAGAGGAGAACGTTGGCGAAATGTTATGTAACGTATATTTTCAATGGTTATCAGTAACTTATTGTGACCTATAAGTACTAAAGCAAATGTAATAACTGCTGCCAACGTTTTATTATATTATATGTGTATCATTCCGGACATACCACAGGATAATTAAATCTATCTAATCGCATTGAGGTTGGCACTAGAACAAGTAGTATAAACAAAAAACCCTAATACGTACCTACACGTACTCTAATATACGTATAACTCACAAGTCTACTAATCGGCTTTATAACAAAAAACCAGTAAAAAAGTAATATAAACAAAATTGTTTCAAGGTCAATTCCTACTTAGGTCAAGAAATACAAATTTTATTTTAGTTACTTTTTATCAATTAATTACAAATAATATGAATAAAGTAACAAAATATGTGTTAAAACAGCTGTTCTACCACATAACCTGTAACATAAAATCAGCAGTTTTAGGAAATCATATGTAGTCACTTATTTTCGGGAAATGGAAGTAAATAGCTTAATTGCATATATTGGCCGTTTTGTGAAAAGGTTTTCACCCATAAAACTAAAATGAAATCATTAAATTTAGTTAATGAATAAATATTTGAAAACTTGTATTAATATCAAGTTTCATCTACTACATTAGAAAAAATGTAAATAAAATAAATTTTTAAAATTTCATTAATGATCAAACACTTTAAAACTGCCTTAACATCGGCTGTCATGCACTAAAGGTTTAAAAAAAATGTATTTGAACTTGAGTGGGTGAATATAAAATATTTTTTACTGTCAAAAATTTCAACAAGATATATAACAGGATTGTGAAATAATAGAAGGAATCAGGAAAACGAAATTTTTTGACTCCAATACTATTCAATCTGATTAAAGACGAAATTATTAAGAGAATGGGAACTGAGGTTATCAGATGAGAAGGAAACAAATTAAAATAATTTTTGACGCAGAAAACGCGATATTAGCAGCCTAAGATGAAGGTTGCTCCTCCAGTTCAACATAATCAGCCAGACGTAGGCCTACCTGAAGATCAGGAGATAAGAGAAAAGACCTCTCGAGATGGAAATAGAGGTAGAGCAAGCACTGGAATACAAACACTTGGATACAAAAGTAGAGAAACAAGAGAATAAAGCTAATAAAACCCCGGTAAATCAGTCAATGTGAAGAAATCAAAGTATGGGGACATAAATCAATAGCAGAAATATCAAAGCAATTGTTACACTAATAATGTCATACTGCGGAAACACGACCTGACAAGGTACATACAAAGAAAATGCTGGTAACAACAAAACTGAATTCTTTAGAAGAATTCATGAAAAACATTCAGGGGCCGAAATACAACGAAAATGCGACATTGAAACCTAATTAATATGAGATTGGAAAGACCAGATAAGGAGAGTGACTGACGACAGAGTAGTAAAAAAGGCGAGGAAGTAGGAAGCTGGTGAATGGAAATGCCACGTAGACGATGGGACAATGACCTAAAAGTGACACATAGAACCACAAACAGACCAATGTCTAGATAAACGAGTTTATCTTCGGTTTAGAACTATAGTTTTTTGTTATTTTTATAATTATTTAAGTTATATATATATATATATATATATACACACAGCTTAAGGGCACAAGCGAATCTATTTGGTATGGGCAGTTAGAAATTAAGAAGTAACGTCACAAATTGACCTTATGTCACACGAAGCTTCCTCCAACACCGCTTGCCCTTTATATAGGTATGCACGTAAGATGGCGCCTGACCTATCGTCTGTACTAGCCTCGATAAAAAACTTTTCTGCGGTCATGCGGGTTGCGTTAATTGTCCTCGCGGCCCTCGTGAAGGCGCTTCATTAGACGAAATACGAAATGCTGTAAGTGATGTATGTCTACATACGCGGAAATGTTCGCAGAACAGTCTTTGCCTAATCTCCACCTACCCCTCGCCTATAGTGCCGCTCCAAGTGGAAGCTTATGTGTAAATACCTATACATTCTGAAATAAAATCAATAGTTGCTGGTTTGAATTTGACGTTTTAGAACTATTTTCGGTAAATTGGGTAGGCTACGAACACACAACCGAAATAACAAATACAATGGAACACCCTTGTGGTAGACCTACTCTCTATCGGAGATACAGGGAAGTATCTACTTGCTAAAAGACTAAACAGCTTTGGTCTGGTGTATTTCTTTGTCCGTCAGATGATTATGAGATATTTTAATCTAGTTACTCCCTCTCCTTCAAAATTCCACGCTCTCCTTAGTGAATGCCTGTTGAAACCATGAGACACACACTTTGTATTTTTTGGTTCCAAACTCGGGCTTTAAATGTCTTATTTTTGTTCCAGATGTTGACACTTTAGTTACAAATGATGTTCCTAAAAGTAATTCCCGTTTTCCTCTATCTTCCCCTTAACTATCCCTGTTCTGCCGTTATTGTTATTATGTAGGCATTTATTACAAGAAGACATTATTTATTTTATATTGACTTTTCGGAAACGAAGCCCGCAGAGAAACGCAATGTGTTTAATGTAGGGGAAACCTTGATATAGCGAGGGATGGAAACATACTGCGACAAGAACACTTAAAACTTTGTTTTTTAAAATCTTATTTATCTGTTCAACTCTAATTCCAAGTTTAATTCAATATTTTTATGAAACTTTTATTTTCGTCGACTTTTCTAAGTGTTTTTAAAAATTGTTTTAGTTTTTTTCATAAGACCCAAACTTCAACTTCAAATCTCGAGTTATATGTTTTTTTACATTTCTATGATTCATATTGTTCTTTCTTTAATCTCACAATTTTTTCTTAACCCTTTAACTAGATTTTAATCAGAGCGTTTACCTACAAAAATTATTTTTTTTTTGCTTACAAAATTTGTTCTCCCAATCTTCACAACAATCTATTGGAATTGAGAGTTATATTAATTTTAAACCATAAATATAGTCATTTGTATTATATATTTAATTCTTGGTGCACGTGTTGACCAGCCTGACACCAAAGGATTGGACACCCAAGAATAAGCGACCTCACTCGCATTAAATAACAAACGTATGTGCCTAAAATAGTTTCAAAACAATAGGCTATGGAATTTTTCAACCTCAATTTAATTTATATTTTGTATTATTTTACAATGTCCAACACACCTGTTTACCCTTTAACCTGCATAGAATATCAAATTTACAAAATTGAAACATAACATTTAAATAAATTGAAAGTAATATTTCCTGTAAAACTGACTGCGTAGTCCATCGTATAGATGTTTCATCGCGATGAATTCCATTGGTTTAAAATTACTTGATTTTAAATCTATAAACAACATCAAAACTGTTTTATAAACAAATGCGTCCATTATGTATAAAAGAAAAAAATCGTTTGTAGAGAAGTGAGAGAGAGAAATATTTAAAACATGTGTCTGCTAAAGTTCAACAAATTATTATGTCCGCGCCATAAAACACAGCGCTGTTTGTAATGCGACAAGGTTTTTTTTATATAAAAAAGAAATTTGTTTGTAGCACGAAGACAATTTATATTTTAATGTTTTATCCAGTGACTCCAACATTGGAACAGAAGGGACGTTGGGGTAAAGATTATTACTCAAGTGACGTCATTAGGAAAACTACTTTAAAGCTATGTATATGCTTTCCTGTTACAAACTAGTTCAGTGAGGAATCCTATTTTGTAAAAGCACTTTATTTAAAGCCAAACTAAAACAAGTAATATGAATGTTTTTAAATGTCAATTTCCCTTGACAACAAGGGAATTTTTATTTTAGTTAGATTCTAATCTATAATTACAATTAACATAAATGTGTATGTACATATGACAAAACAACAATATTAAGTCGCAAAATAAACAGGTAATTTCTTTGCTGTTTTCATTTTTCACTCTATACAGTCACTATATGGTGTTGGACTATTATTTTTTGTCTGTTACTATTTATTCGCTTTCCTTTTTTTCGTTTTTAATTTATTAATCTGATAGTGGTGTATAATTTATCATTCTATCCATCTCATGCAATGCTTTATTAATGCAAGGAACCTTTCTCTTATAACTTCATATATATCTTTAAATAATAAATATTCAGATTATATGGAAGAGTTGGCTCAGTTCCAAAGAGTGGGGATCACACATGTAGTCATTCAGTTCGATTACGACCTATACATCAACTTTTTAAATTTATTTAATAATCATACACTTGAAAAAATTGTAACAACAATTGACATCCACTAAATGTTTAAAAAAATGTATTTGAACTTGATTGGTAGAATAAAATTATATAATATTAACGACTGAAAATTTGAACAAGATGTGTATAAAAACACTGTGCATTAAACTGCTGTAAATAGGTTTTCAGAGACAGCACATCACAGAAGCGAGAAAGAGAGCTCCGTCTAACAATCCAAAGAGAAGCAATTTAACTCTTATTATTTTAAGTAAATTCTTTTACACGTAGTAAATACGGGAGAAAAATAGTGTAATTAAAGAACGTCGGAAATCGGTCACAAAAGTAATGTTAAGGCCACTTTCCACCATTATTCGTCGTCATTGGTTTGAGATTGTCTACAAAATAACAAAGCATTGGCAGGATGGTACATCGGTAAAATAAATGGGATTACTGTAATATTCTTTTGCCCAAAAAAATCTCAACAACTACACTGTTTTTTACAGACTGAGACCCCATTTACCCGTGTATACTCCAAATAGGTTTTATCCCAAATTCTTCTATTTGGAGACAAATATTACAAGACCAGAGCTCTGTTTAAAGGTTTATCAATAGTGTTATGTCTATGATTAGGATTAAAAGAAACTGATGGTATAAACATTTCAAGACGAGGACCATTTTTATCCTCTAATTTTGCAAACACAATGTCATACTGTGGCTTCAGCAAGAAAATAAGAGGAGCCTAGAGGCCAAGGGATGCAAGTGATTTTTTGTGACAAAAACAATCAAAAATCTACTTCTCAGGACGCACATTCAAGCTTTCTTGAGTATTTCGGTAGTACACATTGACATAAGTGCTGTTAGTTAATGAAAGCGTATATACACTGTTTTCATAAATACAATAAGTTTATGCCACGGTGCTATTTTTCAATTGAGTGCAGGAGGAATAAGGCCTGAAGACGATAGCGTATCCGCTATTGAAATGTCGCCTGTAGAAATAAATAACTGTACCTGACTCGCAAATCAACCGTTTTTATTCATACAGTAATCTGTGCGAGTGTAAACATGATTAAAACACCAAAGTTTCTCACTAACCTATAACTAACAACCCTATAACTAGTTACTATTTAGTGGCTTTTAGTTAATAAACAGCTTCTAGATTAACATTTAACGAAGTAACGATAAAAGAATTTTTAGAAGTCTAAGGAATTTAGGAATATCACTTGTCCCTTTGACGTTGCTCTTCAGAAATGATTTTATAACAGTGGTTATGCAGGCAGTTTTGGTGTAATTCCTTGCCTCCTTTTTATTGGAGCACTTTAGCCTTGCGATCTGTGTATGCTTGACCTTCATTTCTTCCTCTTTTCGCACTCACCCCTGCCAAAGATTCCGTTCTTCTCTTTTCTTGTAAGATTTGTTCATTATTAATTAATAATTATCTTGTCAGAACAAGCCGCAAGTAACTTGAGCAGATAACAATCTAAACGTACAGGGCGATACTTGAACACGAACATAATTAGAACATTTTTCATTGGTTATATCAACAGTCACTAAGCACCAACTAAATTAATAACTGATTCGGTTAGGATGTCAAGGGGTATAAGTGCCACATATGTTTCTTGGCTTCTAAGGACAAAGGGTTGATTTTTGAAGTAGTAGCCCTACTTATACGTTTCGGTAGACCACAGCTCTTGTCAGAGATTTCACTTAGAAGACATAGGCTTTACTAACAAGGTATTTGTAAAATAACACCTTTCCTTACCCATTAGCATAAGGGGATCCAAGCCTTCAGCGTTCCTGGATGATATGTCGCGGGATTTGTCCTGGCTGGGTTTCTTTCTTGTCAGGTTTTTTCTTCCCGCTCTTAGCGCGACACTTACCGTTCTGTTTCACTTCACTATCCCATGGTTCTCCTTGGAAAAAGCTTATCAGCTTGGTACATGGGCAATCAATCCTGTTTTCTCTCGTGGTAAGAATACTAACCACATGCGCATGTGAGACGGAAGCAGCTCGCTAGAGGTTGGCTGCCACGAGGGCTGAGCCGGTTTTGCGAAACCAGATCGGGTTAAAAAAATAGGTTCTATTCCCACTAGCTTCTATCAATCCTTAGGGATCTATCTGTGTACTTGGCTCCAAAACGTAAAAAGGTTTACTTATACCACTTGGGTCTTCATATATTTTTCAATAAGCTGGTTACAAGTACATTTTTAAAAACCGTCACCTCTGGGAAGCTCCAGATGTTTTGACGAAGAGCCAATAAGGCTAATACATTTATTAGCAGATACATTACCTGCAACGTGTCCCGCCTCGAGTAGAATCAACATTTATTTAGCCTTATTGAGTAGCTTTACATGTTATTAGGACGACAATATACTGGCTACAAGGTTGCTTTTGTTGCTATAAACAGGTATAGGCGTATTTTTTGTGAGAATAGTAAAAGTAACATTAAATACATGGAAGAATTGAACTTTTGGCTGCCTATCGGATTCCACATATTCCCAGTAATCTGAGTGACTTATAATACTATCGTGGACGCATGGACTGAAATACTTTGCCGTATGTTATGTTCTTTGTCTTCTCTTACCATCTCGCCTGTTCATATTAGAAATGGTGCATCTTTACACAATTTTTCATTGCAACACAGCTATTTTCAGTTATATATTCGAGTACATTTCCAAACATTACAATATTTTCTTTGATGACGCCTTTCAGAATGACTCAATTTTCCAAAACCTAATAGTACCTAATAGAGTACTATTGATGTTTTGATGAAGGAGTCATTCCGAAACGCGTCAAAAAAGGAAAATGTGGAATGTTAGGATAGGCGGGAAATGTAGACCAATAGACTATATGCAAATATTCCTAACAGAAGGGAAATGAGTACATAAAGAACTGTCTTTTATCTCTGTTTCTTTCATCAATGTTGCCTTTCCCTTTCTATCCCTTTTTCTAGTCCCCTTTATCCGTCGGAGGATAATCATTTCTAGTTCTTCCAACCTAAATTACCTGTCACACACCCCTTGTTCAAGTTTCCTTCGTGGAAAATCAATAACATGATTTATACCATCACCTAGCAAAACATCGCCTGCATGAGAGCGGCAATTAATAGAATTCAGTGTTTAAATGATTACGACGACAACAAAAGAGATAAAGCTTTATTATCACAAATTTTGAGTTGTTTAGGCGCCTACGTAATAATATCGTTCACTTAGACTGAAAGGGGAAATAAATATTTTCTTACTATTAAGGTACAATTACAAGATAAGTGGTTTGGAGCCCCGACCTTTCTATCTAAGCTCAGGAATAACTAAGACTTCTCTTCTTAGCGCCGTTATGTTACCTTCGCTTTTATTCTCAAGGTTTACGTCATCTTCTCAAATCTTCGTCAATAAGTTGTATTTGGAACTTAATAATGTACATTGTGCGTTTGTGTTAAGTACCCCAAAATGCCTCTCAAACGGTGCAAGTTGGTAAGCAGTGGAGACAGTTTAATCATGCTTGGTTGGGCAAAGATTTCGTAAAAGAACACGGTAGTGAAGTTATTTGTGTTACATGAAGAGATAATATCAATAAAGAACAACGTAGCCCTGCCTATAGCTTCAAAACTTCTCTTTCAATAAATATTGGACCTCCGTAAAAAAAGTTTGAGCGACCCTGCTCTGTAATAATATTTGTCAAACAAAGGGTTGAAGAGCAGTAATTCTTCTCATATCTTTTGACAAATTACGTATATCTATATTTGGTTTGTTGAAATATAGAAAATATAATTTTGAACTACACTTCTTTTTCGACACATTCTTTCGTACTTCGTTGTGTGTGTGTGTGTGTGTGTGTGTGTGTGTGTGTGTGTGTGTGTGTGTGTGTGTGTGTGTGTGTGTGTGTGTGTGTGTGTGTGTGTGTTCAGGGGAGTAGTAAAGGTCAAACTCACGCAAAAAAAAAATAATTTTGTAAATCAAAATATTTTAAATTAACCAGTTCATTTAACAAATTTAAAACCTCCAATTATAATGATTCATTATTATAATTTCTAGACATAGTTTATGCAAAATGAGTGGACAGTAAGTTCTGTTAAGTTCTGTTAATAATAATGTGTGTACATTGTCCGTAAAAGACTTCAATGCTCGTTACTTTGGGATAATTTAGAAACGTGTGCCAAAGCTTTGCGTTTTGTGTCAGATTTTAAGGGAATTATTTGAATATATCTGTAGATAGAGAATGCTTGGGCCAGACAACAAATAATTACAGACACACAAAATCCCAAAGCACAAATATATTAAACGAACAAACACAATACAAATCACACATGCTCTTCGATACTATCGAAAACCTACCTATAAAACCATCACCGCTTGACCCAACATCTCCAAGCAGAAGACACCGATGAAGATCGGCACATAGCGATCGAAAACGTTCTGTCTGAAATCTATGTTTCAGTACCAACATTTTGACAAAAATAAACAAAAATGGCTTTTTTTGAAAGCTCCGTGCTATGGAAAGTTATGTGGATGAATCGCATAACTGCGTAAACATATAGAGTACTTACCCTCTGCTATATAACGTTAGCTTGGAGGCCGCATGAGGGCAAACGTCACGAGTACGTTACAAACTAAACTCAAGTCACAAGCTCCAAGTTATTAGAGCGTCTGTACTCACTGAAAAATAAAAAGGGATATTAAATAATTTTACACACGTTTTATAAACATATACAGATAGATATATATATATAGACACACACACACACATGTATGTATGTATATATATGGAGAGAGAGAGAGAAGGGGGGACAGAGAGAGAGAGAGAGAGAGAGAGAGATTTACGATGTTATCATTCCTAACAGGAAATACTTCACCAAAGTCTGAGCTAAACTGAAGTACTAAAACTGACGTGAAGCAGGTTTAAGCTGCAGAGGCAGGTTTTTAATAATTTTTCTCGCCGTAAATGCCTCAAGTGCACTTTACTGTCGAAACAAGCAGCGTTGACGAGAAAACACGGCAGTATCAACACAATTTATATTCTAAATTAAAATGTCACTTATATGACCGAAGAAACACGTTAGAATAGCAGCGGTATTTTTATATTGCTTTCGAAACACTTCCATGAACGAAAACATTATGCATTTCTTGTATAAGACTACATGTTTTCATTTCATACTATTAGTTCACACTCTACATATATTTATTCATCTTGTTCAATTTTTCATTGCGTAATAAGACTTTTTATTGGTTCACTCAAGTTCCAATATGTTTTTTTTTAAATTGTAGTGTATATCACTTATTGTTAATATTGTTTTAAAAAATGATTATTATATTAATAAAATTTAATCAACTAATTCTATTAATAATTTTCGCTTTTTATTTTGCCACCTAATATTGTGATTCTGTCATATGTATATACATATTTATAATATTTTACTTATTTAATATAAAGTGACTACAATAACATTGTAGTTCCTTTTCTAACAAGAAGTAGGAATTGAGTTAATTTTTTTTAAATGTATTATTTGTTTAGTCATTTTCTAGTTAGCCTAGTTTATGAAAAATTACGAAAACCTTTTAAAAACTAATTTTGTCTAGTATTATTCACTAGCGGAATATTAAACTGATATAAAACTGGAGATGAAGTAAGAAGTTTCTAAACTTGGACGAACTATCGTAACCCGGAGTTAAAGTTCCCATCTCGCGCCATTAACGCTTAACGTTTTCCTGGTAATTTCGCATCATTGACTCAGCTAAGAAAATACGTAGTAGAACCAAGAAATATTGTCTATAGTTCCCTGTTAGAAACCTTTTAAATTAAGTTAGTAAGTAGAATGGTGGAGATAGAACGAAATAGCAAAAATCTAATAACATTATATATTTATTGCCTGAAATAAACATTGCCTGTTATTTTGTATGACATTTGCATGAAAGAAATATTTTATAATAGCTGTACCCTGTCACGCTTTGCTGTGGCAAATTGTTTGGATGTGAAATAAGAAACAAAATAAAGCATACGTTTCATTTCCCCGTACTTTAGACAAAAAGGCCCTAAAGAGGTAATTCTTTGATCGAACCGTTGTCAAATTTAATCTGTTAAGAAATATTGCCAGTTCTTCATGTGCATACAAGAGGAAGTTCCCCACTATTCCGTCGTTTATCATTTTCACTATTATGTATTAAATGTGCTTATGTTCAAGTGTTAATTTGGGGATGCTTGGTTGGACGTATGACTGAAGATGATCCACAACAAATGAAGTAGATGTAGCTTTGGTGGATGCTGGCTCAAGTTGGTGCCCAAATAATTTGTATTTAAGATTTGGCGAACATCGCTGCTCAATCCCCACATGATCACACAAAAGTACCTCGATTAAGGTGAATATTTGATTCAGATAGTATAACAATATGAATGAGATACAAATGGATGGGTTTGTTTTTGTTAATAGACAATGTAATTGGGAATAAGAAATGTTTTACATGTAATTGTGGCTGACGTTAGTTAGTATGGCGAGGGATTCCCTCATTAGCGGGATGTCGTTACTGGCTCACATCTGACTGTTGAAGAAGCTTTTTTCTACCGGTAGCGGGTTTGTTACTGTTGCAAAAAATAGATAAAATCAATCTTTGAAACGGGTTGTAGATCATGTCAAAATTTGATCTCACCTGCTTCAGAACATTTTGAGTTTCTTAAGCATACACAAACCAACATAACATTTATATACAAGGAATTTTTTAATTTAATTTTCACTCTGCAAAGTAGTTTGAATTAAAATGAATATATATGCAATACAGAAAAGTAAAATGTATTATATTTCCTTTTTGAATCTGAAATCAAAGGGAAATGCACGGAAGTAATTAACATTAAAAAATAACTAAAACATACGAATTTACATAGAACATAGAGAGAAAGAATAATTTTTAGATAGAATAAAGATAAACACCTAAGGTTGAAGCTTCGTCAACGTGCTGGTGTTAGTGAATATAAACGGTATTATACTTAGGTATACCCACTGTGAAATATATTCCCTAGACGAGCTGTGCTGTGAATAATGAAAGCAAAATGTTATCAGAAAACGCTATTTAGTGGCAAGAACTTTTTATCGGGTCATTGAAGACATTACGTTAAACCAAAGACTGGCTTCACGTACTAGTTTTTTAATTTTTCACTTTTTCATTTATTATTTGCGGTGAAATGGATTCACCAGGAGATTCAAGTAATAACAAAGCTCATCGATTTCTGTACTATAAGGTGACAAGAGATCAGAAGCTGATTGGTAGACGTGAGGGCTACAAGTGCTTCTGAAGTGGCGCTATAGATAGGCCTAAGTCATAGTCTTGATATATGCGAGATGAATGCTTCCCTGTTGAGAATCTAAAATGTTCAATTCCTACTATTAGTCCACATTCTCCCTGTGTATACTTATATACCTTGTTCACATTTTCAATTGTTGATAAAATGCTTTTTATATATTATTAATGAGTCATGCACCACATGTTTCAAAAAATGTATTTTAACTTGAGTAGATGAACAAAAAGTATTTTGTTAACGATAGAAAAATTTTGAAATATATAGATATATATATATAAGGAGAGTGTGGTCTAATTCAAGGAACTGAGTAAGAACCAATCAGTACAAGACACTTGTGGTAGATATTGGGCTGTATATTTCCAAATCTAAACAAGTGAAGTAACTAGAGTCACTCTAAACTCTGCAAAAGAGGAATGGCAAAGGCATCTCATAGAGACACTTCCTGTTGCTCTGTAAACAATAGGATAAGGTTTGTCTAGTACTAGATCAGTACAGTCTTATCCCCGCTGTTTATAAAGCAAAAGTTAGTCCTAGTTAGTAATACCAATAACTGCTCACACTTCCTGTTGCTCTGTAAACAATAGGGTAAGGTTTACCTTACACTAAGTCAGTACAGTCTTATCCCAGCAGTTTATAAAGCAAAGGTTAGTCCTAGTTAGTACTACCAATAACTCTGCTCACACTTCCTGTTGCTCTGTAAACAATAGGGTAATGTTTACCTTACACTAGATCAGTAAAGTCTTATCCCCGCTGTTTATAAAGCAAAAGTTAGTCCTAGTTAGTAATACCAATAACTGCTCACACTTCCTGTTCTCTGTAAACAATAGGGTAAGGTTTACCTTACACTAAGTCAGTACAGTCTTATCCCAGCAGTTTATAAAGCAAAGGTTAGTCCTAGTTAGTACTACCAATAACTCTGCTCACACTTCCTGTTGCTCTGTAAACAATAGGGTAATGTTTACCTTACACTAGATCAGTAAAGTCTTATCCCCGCTGTTTATAAAGCAAAAGTTAGTCCTAGTTAGTAATACCAATAACTGCTCACACTTCCTGTTGCTCTGTAAACAATAGGGTAAGGTTTACCTTACACTAAGTCAGTACAGTCTTATCCCAGCAGTTTATAAAGCAAAGGTTAGTCCTAGTTAGTACTACCAATAACTCTGCTCACACTTCCTGTTGCTCTGTAAACAATAGGGTAATGTTTACCTTACACTAGATCAGTAAAGTCTTATCCCCGCTGTTTATAAAGCAAAAGTTAGTCCTAGTTAGTAATACCAATAACTGCTCACACTTCCTGTTGCTCTGTAAACAATAGGGTAAGGTTTACCTTACACTAAGTCAGTACAGTCTTATCCCAGCAGTTTATAAAGCAAAGGTTAGTCCTAGTTAGTACTACCAATAACTCTGCTCACACTTCCTGTTGCTCTGTAAACAATAGGGTAATGTTTACCTTACACTAAATCAGTACAGTCTTATCCCAGCTGTTTATAAAGCAAAGGTTAGTCCTAGTTAGTACTACCAATAACTCTGCTCACACTTCCTGTTGCTCTGTAAACAATAGGGTAATGTTTACCTTACACTAAATCAGTACAGTCTTATCCCAGCTGTTTATAAAGCAAAGGTTAGTCCTAGTTAGTATTACCAATAACTCTGCTCACACTTCCTGTTGCTCTGTAAACAATAGGGTAAGGTTTACCTTACACTAAGTCAGTACAGTCTTATCCCAGCTGTTTAGAAAGCAAAGATTGGTTCTAGTTAGTATTACCAATAACTCTGCTCACACTTCCTGTTGCTCTGTAAACAATAGGGTAAGGTTTACCTAACACTAAGTCAGTACAGCCTTATCCCAGCTGTTTATAAAGCAAAGGTCAGTCCTTGTTAGTATTAACTTTAACTCTGCTCACACTTCCTGTTGCTCTGTAAACAATAGGGTAAGGTTTACCTAACACTAAGTCAGTACAGCCTTATCCCAGCTGTTTATAAAGCAAAGGTCAGTCCTTGTTAGTATTAACTTTAACTCTGCTCACACTTCCTGTTGCTCTGTAAACAATAGGGTAAGGTTTACCTAACACTAAGTCAGTACAGACTTATCCCAGCTGTTTATAAAGCAAAGGTCAGTCCTAGTTGATATTACCTTTAACTCCGTTCAACGAACTAAATAAAGATGAAGAACTTACGAGATGGGGATTCCCTAGTATCAGCTAACCCACTATTATGATTTTATATAGCATTGACATAATGGTATAGTTGGATACCTATTCGTCTATTATAAAACCAACAGTTCGTCCGTTGTAGGTGAGATCACCGGAGAGAAAACGAAATTTATTTAACACCTCCTGAACAGCGGAAATACAATAATTCATACAACAGCTACAAAAAGTCCAACAAGTAAAAAGTGTCACCGAAACTTTTAGCGCTGAAGTAAGTAATCTTTTAATACTGCCAACTTAAGTTCCGAACCAACTGCTGATGTTTATTGCATAACAAAGTTGCAAGAACAAACTTTACACTTACAACGATAAAACAAGAGACTGTGCTTTCGTTATATATCTCTGGAGGAAAAACTCATTAATTATTGCACAAAATATACCCCTGCTTGTATTCCTTACTAATAAACACCCTCCGGTTGTAGCCTTTGCTCGAGACTCTGTTGGTGACAAACGCTAAACTTATAGAACTTAGATAACATTGTTGCTATATGCCCTTATTAAGGAAAAGGTTGATAAAATTAATAAATACATTTTGGCGGATCACCACAAGAAAAACGTTATATTTGTAATTTGATTTATTTGTAATCGACGTGGTGAGCATTTATAATACACACCACACTAATTATCCATGATAACGTTTCTTGCTGTTACTTATAACTATGGTTATGAGAATAATCTTATGAATAATTTGGTAATTCTTATTGTTTAATGTAATACACAAGTTGTTAGATATATATTAATTAGTTACTGATGTATTACGTTTGGTTTTAATAAAAAATATGAAGGATAGCATGGCTTGGAAAAGTAGCCGAAGAATCGGTATTGGCAAAAATGAAGAAACTATGTGAATTGATAGCAATTATGAAAAGGAAGTAATAAGACTACC
Organism: Prosapia bicincta; assembly: GCA_036971475.1. Taxonomy (NCBI): domain Eukaryota; kingdom Metazoa; phylum Arthropoda; class Insecta; order Hemiptera; family Cercopidae; genus Prosapia; species Prosapia bicincta. The sequence goes on along the minus strand of JBAIZL010000010.1, from coordinate 5,586,877 downwards.
TGGGTCGTTTAATAAGGGGGGAAAATAAGCACTGTGGCTCATAGTTTCAGAAAAGATCAAAGGAACGAGGCATATTGGAGGTAGAAGAATATCAGGAAGTGGTACAGCTGGAGTACTGCAGAACTGTTTAAAGGTGCAGTTAATAAAGTAGAAATAGTGATGATAATTTCCAACCTCCGATTGGAGATGAAACCAAAAGAAAGAAGACAAACGTAGAGCTAAGGAATAACAACAAAAGTATTTCCAATCACCTGATTAGTCACTCACTCGCTTGTCCGGTTACACGTTTCTTTTTAAAACCATTCATTGAACTTCCTTCTTACCCCACTGCAAAGGTTTAATTAAAACTTTACGATTTTAATAGTTGTTTACTCTATAAAACTTTATGGACCAACTTTACATTAGATTGGAAAAAGTTTTAAATTAAATTTAAATTTTGTGTTTCCATTGATTTATGACTACTCGCGAAACTAACGCGCGTTTTTTAAAACTATTACTTCCTTTCGATGGTGAATGGAGGACGATTTAATATATAAATGAGAAAAGTATAAGCGGCTGAGTTCAATCGCACCCGCTACGAACTTTGGAAGTTATCTCTTGCGTCTAAAAGGTTCATTCCCCAAGCACTTTTAGTTTGCTACATACTCTACATTACCTTCGTTTACTCTTTTTATAACCTTTTTAAAGATTATTTTTAATATTTTAAAACCATTGTAGGCAAATATGTCTTAATTGTTATTTGCCCATTCTCTCCACATTTGCTTTCTTCCGTTACATGTTTCTTCGTACTCGGTGACTTTGAGCTCTTCAACTAATCTTAGCTTACATCTTTCACGATTCCCACTTTACGAATGCGCCCATCCAATTTGCTAGCTTTATTATTCCTGGTGTATTTACTCCGTAATAGGCAGAATGCTACGTTATTTTTGTTGTGTCTATTGCGGCCAAAGTGAAAAAGTTCAGATTCGTCCAAAAGTCCTGATGACAAGATCTGATAGCCCTGGAGCCGATGGCTATGAAGTATTTCAATATGTGGTGCTCCAAGTAGAAGGAGAGAACGGATAAATGCTTGGCAGTCAAAAACATGATCTGGGGTTAGTTGTGATGGGGACAGTACTTGAAAATTGGATAAGATTTTATATTAGTTGGTGATATCTTCATACCCTTAAAATGTCCAGTACGTAGCCTAGCAATGCATTATTCATTGAAAGAGGATGGTATTGCGTCCAAGGAGGTTGGACCGCGGGAGGTATTATATTTCTTAAGATACAAACTGTGTGTAAATCACAGGGGGGACCTATGCAGAAGCACTCCCTTATTTACCACCCGGGGATGCGCTGAGTGTGACTTACAGTTTCCCATACTGAGAATGTGCTACGAAATTACAAAATACAACCCCTTTATTTCTAACGTAAGTAAATGTTTTAAGGTTCACGATAGCTTCCCTCGATCAGACCCAGAACTTTCCTCTCTTGGACGTTACGTTTCTCGTTTGCATGAAGCACCCCAAGCGGTCAGCTATACTCGGGTAGGAACATTTTCTATACGACCTCGATTCAATTTGAGGCAACACTCGAATCGTCCTTGAAGTTTTTCCATCATTTTCCACTAGGCGGGTTGTGAAATTGATCCTGGAAAAGTAAAGCAGTGTTGACAAACTTGGCCCACCTGTACGTCCAGTTTCAAATGAGTGAAAATAATGCTCTACGATAAAAGTTATTTTTTTACAGCAGTTAGCACCATGTCAGCAAAAACTAACCTGAAATTAAATTTGTCAACACGAACAAATAAAAGTCGGCACAGCTGATTGAGTAGGCAACTGCAGCTGATTTTTTTTCAGTACGGTTTATTTTCGCCCAACAGTAATTACTGGAATAATTTTACATTTAGTATTATTAACAAGAAATGTAAACTCGATTGTCCAATCAAAATAGCAGTTTCTGTCTGCTATGACTTGTTTCCTTATTCTACTACCAGGGGCCGTTGTGATTCATTACGGAAATTTTGTGAAATAACTTCAACAATTTAATTTTTTTTCTTGTTCAGGTGGAAAGTATATTTAAAGAAAAACCCTAGATTTTTATAGGACAAATAAAAACTGACTTCGTAACGTACAAATATTATTTATGCACAATGGTGACATGAAACTAGATGTAGGATGCAAAACCTAATCTCAACACGAAAAATTAATGAGAGTAAGGTGACACTTATAAAAGCCTTTTCGCGGTAGGCCTATTATCTCCTTATAAGTAAAAACATAAGTTTTCCTAGTAAATAATACTCAAACACCTCTAATCACAATATTCTCTGTTTACCTGATTTACATTTCGGTTACCAAGTGGCTATCTTCATAGGAATTACTACCAAGTGTCCCTAACCTCTTAGGTTAGTTATTGTGAGTCTCTATTTGTATGCCTATGAGGATGGTTACTAGGAAACCGAAATATAAATGAAGTTGAAATAAAAATATTTGTCATTAGAAGTTTTTTAGCATTATTTAATCACATTTTTATTTCAGATAAATAGTAATTTTTGTCTCGTTATTAAATTTTTTAAAATATATTTTTATTCCAAAAGTTTGTATTTTTCACAATTTGTTTGTATTTTTCTGTAAATATTTATTTCTAAAATTAATCTGCATATTTATTAAGGTTCAGCTTAATTTGGAATTAAGCATGTTTACAAAATGGGGTCTTTTCGTTTTACACAGTTGGTATAACTAATGCATGAAGAAAGCATACAAGTTGTTTTTCCGGTCAAAGTCACTTTACTAAATTCCGCTTGTCCTAAACCCCAACAGCGTCAGGATAGATTCACTTGGGGGAAACTTTCTGCTATAAATTGTCTCTGAGCTTTAAGCAAATTTCCCTTTTTACATAAAGAAGCGGAAAGTGAGGCTTTGTTACAGTGGAGACACCGACGTGTCCTATAAAGCAGATGGGATAGTTTGCTGACCTTTCGAGTTTGTCTGTCAGTCTCTTTGACATACCCAAAGCATCTTTCCCATCATTTCTTAATAAAATAATATAATAAAGGATAACGATTCCTTACTTAACTGTTGAAATCTTGATATTTTTCAGTTTAGAAATATAAACTGGAATAAACTATTTTATTACTTTATGCCAATAAAATTGGTTGGTGTTTAGAACTATTTCTTGTATAGAACTATTCTGTTATTAGTAGGAATACATAGTAGGCCTCGTAAAATAGGCAGTTTGAGAAGTATTATAAACAAATATGTTTAAAGACATATCCTAATAGGGTCATCAACTTGTTACTTTAGTTATTTTTTATATTATAATGACAAATAATAAATACAAGTATACAATAATAAATAAATAAATAAATATATATATATATATATATATATATATATATATATATATATATATATATATATATATATATGACAGAATCATACTATTATGTAGCCTAGCAAAAGAAATCGAATTTCCTCGCAATTTTCCATTCTTCCTGTTTACACAATTATTATTTTTTCTATTTCGGTTTTTTTCTTTTCTTATTTATGAAGGTTAGGGTGGTCTATGATTTTTCATTTTATCCATCTTTTGTAGTGTTTCTTCTAGCTATGGTAATGTTGGACCAGTACTATAGTGTTGCATTTCAAACATGTAGCTCCTCAGTTCATGGAGAGGAAAATCAACTTTTCTAAATTTCATTAATTAATAAATATTTGAAAACACTAAATTGACATCTATTGTCTCTCACTATAGGTTTAAGGAAAATGTATTTGAACTTAAATGGTTGAATAAAAACGTATTTTATTGACGGTTTAAACGTTTAATAAGTTTTAAATAAGTAGAGCATGAGTAACTGGGAAGTAACTGGGAGTAACATGGAATTGAGTAACTCTTAATATTTTAACCAAAAACATTTACGGGTAGTAAAATAAGGGAGAAAATATAAAATCGGTCACAAACGTGGTGTAAAGATCACTTTCCCCAAACCTACGTCATCGTTAGTTGGATGTAGTTTACAAAGAGACAAAGCAGGATAGTACATCTGTGAAATAGATGGGTTTTATGTAATACTTACTTGCCCAACCCAGTCTCACCAGTTATATAAGATATTTGTAAGGAGAGTGTGAGCTAATAGAATCACTTGAAATAAGGTTTTGTTTCGTCAGAAATAGTTGTGTTTTAAATCGTATCAAAGGCAACGGAATTTCTAATTATTTAGGTTTTGCTAGAGTTAACTTTGTTAAATTGTTTCGCAAGGGAGTTGTGCTCCAGAGAACGGGTAACCCCACACGCGGCTTTACAAATACGCACGGGGAATTATTCCACCTTTGGAAAGTGGTCGCAGCACTTGCGTGTTGACAGAGGGCTGATAATGCTGTTTGCCTATGCATCTTTGTTGTCTCTGTGAATTTAATAAATAAAGGGGTAAACATTTTTTAATCCACTGTTAATTTACCTCTTAGCATTCACACATCTATGACAGGTTAAAAAATACATAAACTTATTCAATCCTTAGGGTTTATTTATATACAAATATATAGGCCTAGGTATATATATATATATATATATATATATATATATGTATGTATGTAAACATAAATATTATATTTATATAAACAAATTACTAAATATAATATATAATTAAATATTAAAATATTGTTAATAAATTATTATAATATCAATTTATATATATAAAATGTGTATAAAATTATATTATATTATATAATTTATATTATAAAAAGACATTCAATCCTTAGGGCCTATTTATTACAAATATATAGGCCTAGGTATATATATATATATATATATATATATATATATATATATATATATAAATATTATATTTATATAAGTAAATTAGTAAATATAATATATAATTAAATATTATAATATTGTGAATAAATTATTATAATAAAAACTCAAATATATGTATTATATATATATATATATATATATATATATATATATATATATATATATATATATATATATATATATATATATATATAAAACATTTATGGATAAAATATAGAGAACAGTGCATATAAATCAGACATTAATAGTAAACTAGATAATTAGCTGGTTACTAGATTATCCATAAGTTACAATAATTCGCTGTAATAGACTATTAATTCTCAAATACATGTTTCTCTGCATTTTATGACTAATAATTTGTTTATATTGCTGTTAAATACAAACAGACCGATAATGAGATGGACTAATTAAGACTGTTTATACTTCAGCTATAAAATTGACTTTTGTAAAACCCAAATGGTCCAACGGTTATTCATTAATTGGAAAGGTACTTCTACTTGTTGATATTTCTGCTTAGTGATGTTTCTCAGCAGGCGCCTTTCGGACGTATGAGAACTCTAACCTTTTACAAACAATTGTTCGTTGCCATCTAGGATAACATCTCCCGAAACTGCCGTCCTGTTTATACTTCAGCTATAAAATTGACTTTTGTAAAACCCAAATGGTCCAACGGTTATTCATTAATTGGAAAGGTACTTCTACTTGTTGATATTTCTGCTTAGTGATGTTTCTCAGCAGGCGCCTTTCGGACGTATGAGAACTCTAACCTTTTACAAGCAATTGTTCGTTGCCATCTAGGATAACATCTCCCGAAACTGCCGTCCTGTTTATACTTCAGCTATAAAATTGACTTTTGTAAAACCCAAATGGTCCAACGGTTATTCATTAATTGGAAAGGTACTTCTACTTGTTGATATTTCTGCTTAGTGATGTTTCTCAGCAGGCGCCTTTCGGACGTATGAGAACTCCTACCTTTTACAAGCAATTGTTCGTTGCCATCTAGGATAACATCTCCCGAAACTGCCGTCCTCATTTAATCAAAAGTTAAGTGCTACATGTATAATGTATAGGTTAGAGGTGGGCGTGGTTTTCTCCGTCCTTACTATCTCATTCTTTAAACCCTCTCGCTCAGATCATGAGCTTTTAGTTACGTTATACTTAGAATTAAGCCAAATACGTCACTATTGTAAACATGTTAGGGAACTTAGGTTAGTCTAAGTTCTTCACCACATCCTGGCGTTAAGTACTATTGCTAAGCATTATTACACTCTTATCTCACCACATCCGTATTACACACGTGTATGTTACAGGGGAAAGAAGACAAATTGTCAAAAAAATAGAATGTTGGTTAGCCAGTCCCAAATGTCAAAAATAAACGCTGTCCCACCCAATAAAACGCCCTACCATGCAGTAACCCCTCCTGAGATCCAGCCCGTAACCCTTAATCAAAAAGACCATTAGCCCTTAACCCTGATCCCGAAATTTGTACCCGCAGCCAGTGTCGCGTGACACACGCTACATAACCTCGGGGGCCACCAAACCCCCCCCCCCTTCTCTGGCTGACTGACTGTTCTCAGTTTATTTGTAACCTTCTGATGATGCTAATTTTGCTAAAGAAATGTACTTACAAGTTGGGTAGCTATCTGAATCTGCATCAACTTTTATTGGATTTAGTTGCTAATTAATTAAGTCTAAACAATAAATGGAACCGGAAAATCACTTAAAGTAAACGTAAATTTTGACGGACAAACAAAATCCATTGTTTTGAAAATTGAACATAAAGAATTTGACGTCTCCCTACACTACTTTTCTTAACAAGAATTTCTTTTAAAGTACTTAAAATATGAAAAAGAAAACGGCTTAGGAGATGTGGTCCACTGTCAACTTGACTTCTATTTAGCCTCTGGGTTGATTAAACTTAGTGCCTATGCTTACGTAATAAAATCTAACCTTAAACCACCAAAAGGCCATTTACCGTCCGTGCTGACATCTCTCTTAACAACCGTTCTCATTCAAACAAAACTTAAGTGCTACTATATTCAAATTTTTTAGTACTAACTAGTAGTTGTTGAATATGGGAGCAAATAACGTGCTGACAGAGAAGCCCGTCATTAATACGCTAAAGGAGTTTGAAGTGAAGATTGTATTACAACTCACTAAATTTAGATGCAACCTAAACCTAGAAGCTTCTGTACTGACGCAGAGCTGACCCAGATACGTGAACTTTGCTGTGAAACAATTACACTCAGCATATTCGTTGCAACATATTGTGTTGCACAAATGTAACTGGAAAGCTACAAAGCCTTTTCTGAAGTCAATCGGTAGCTGGAGTTACACAGGAATAATCTCACTGTAACGATACACACGGTCTCTTATTGCTGGCTTTTAGAAAAATATATCCTTGGGGAAAGGGGAATTTTTCTCTACAGTTCATATTAGCTAAATTTAGGGGAAACGTTTCACGCTGACGTTTATAATACGGGGATAAATATTTAAAAAGGTATACTTGCTTTATACTGCTCGCCTCTTTTTTCTGAAAAGGAAGTAAAAATAAAGATAGTAGCATCCATTCGTCCTTGAATTTACAAAAAAAAAGAAATAATATTCTGGAATTATCATCTGTAAGAATATGTTAACAAATAAACACTATATTTAGATCAATGTTACATTAGAGTCTCTAAAATTTCATTGTAGTAGCACGTTAAAACTTCAGTTACACCACATTACATGTGAAATAAAATCAGCTGATTTATGAATTCATATGTCATCACGTATTTTCAGTCAAATGGGTCTAAATAACTATATTGCATAACTTGCCCCCCTTGTGAAAAGTTTTTCTCCCATATTAAATTAAAATTAAATTAAAATGATGGATAAATATATTTAAAAAACTGTAAAACATTCAAGTGTCATTCACTACAAGTTTAAAAAAATGTATTTCAACTTCAATGAACGAATAAAAAATATTTTATTACAAATTTAAATATTTAAAAGGGTATTTAATTAAATACAGGGGAGTGTTTGCTAAGAGAAGGAATTTAAAAAAGAGATCGAGTAAATTTTCAAGCAACAATATGAACTGGATTCATTTAAATACCCTAAACGAACATAAAGGTTTCATAATCCAAATAAACCACTGTAAGGGATGAGCACAAAACCTAGTAAACCAAACATTAATCGTTCTATAATACAGCATTAGCGGGGAATCTACATAGGTTTATTGTGTTTGCTAACCAAAATACCTGCTTTCAGAGGGGCTTAAAATTATCTAATACGACGAAATGTAAGCACCTCTCGGAATTGTAATCCATTCTTACCCTACGTCATGAATACAAAATAATTTACAACAAATATTAACCCAAGGATCGTTATAGGCTATCGTAGGTACAATACCTCGGTGAGAGATTTGTTTTTATAGGTTATGTAATACACTAATTACGGAAGTTTTGCAATGTATGTACTGTCTACATGTTTGGCCCATAAAGTAGAATGTGATGAAGATATGTACATACTTTACAGTCGATGGAACAAGAATAATAAATTACAACGGCATTGTGGAATTATCTCGTATTTCCTATTTATATGACACTTAAACCTAATAAAATCGATATCTCGTTTAACCCAGTCTAATTGATAAACTCTATCTAGGAATATCCTCTATCTAGAATCTCGCTAAAGGAGTTTGAAGTGAAGATTGTATTACAACTCACTAAATTTAGATGCAACCTAAACCAAGAAGCTTCTGTACTGACGCAGAGCTGACCCAGATACGTGAACCTTGCTGTGAAACAATTACACTCAGCATATTTGTTGCAACATATAGTGTTGCACAAATGTAACTGGAAAGCTACAAAGCCTTTTCTGAAGTCAAGCTGTAACTGGAGTTACACGAGAATAATCCCACTGTAACGATACAAACGCTCTCTTATTGCTGGCTTTTAGAAAAAATATATACTTTGGGGAGAGGGGAATTTTTCTCTACAGTTCTTATTAGCTAAATTTAGGGAAAACATTTCGCGCTGACGTTTATATTACGGGGATAAATATTTGAGAAGGTGTACTTGCTTTATACTGCCCGCTTCCTTTTTCTGAAAAAAAGCCTAAAATAAAGAGCATTTAAATCGCCCTTGAATTTAAAAAAAAAACATAATCTTTTCATATTATCATCTGTAAGAATATGTTAACAAATAAACACAATTCCTTTATCGGTTAAATATTAGTCTTTAATTTTTTTTGTAGAAACTGAAATTTTCTAACGAGTTATAAAAGCACAATTGAAATATTGAAGTTTAAAAGTATTGACAAACACCCCCCCCTTCTTTTTTAAATGTGTATGTCAGTGCCTTTCTCGTTTTGAAGTTTGGTAGTCATCGAAGGCACTCGCACTTTTGATACCGCAGCTTTGAACAATTGACTGGCGGTGCTGCTGTATCAATTACAAAAATTTTCACCCATTTATTTAAAGAGACCTTATTTAAATTAAAATTTAATTATCAGTTCAATATTTGGAGAAAATAAATTTCAACAACACTATGAAAGAAGGAGGCAATCTCCAACTAAATCAGATTTACTAAGTGAACGTCATTATTTACCTTGTTATTAATAACAATACGGGAAATGATGAGTGATCATTATATTCGAGTTTGTAGATTGTAAAAATAAACACGCACGAGTAAAGTTAAAAAATAAACACGCACGAGTAAAGTTAAAAAATAAACACGCACGAGTGAAGTTAAAAAATAAACACGCATGAGTAAAGTTAAAAAATAAACACGCACGAGTGAAGTTAAAAAATAAACACGCATGAGTAATGTTAAAAAATAAACACGCACGAGTGAAGTTAAAAAATAAACACGCACGAGTAATGTTAAAAAATAAACACGCACGAGTAAAGTTAAAAAATAAACACGCATGAGTAATGTTAAAAAATAAACACGCACGAGTGAAGTTAAAAAATAAACACGCACGAGTAATGTTAAAAAATAAACACGCACGAGTAAAGTTAAAAAATAAACACGCATGAGTAATGTTAAAAAATAAACACGCATGAGTAAAGTTAAAAAATAAACACGCACGAGTGAAGTTAAAAAATAAACACGCATGAGTAATGTTAAAAAATAAACACGCACGAGTGAAGTTAAAAAATAAACACGCACGAGTAATGTTAAAAAATAAACACGCACGAGTAAAGTTAAAAAATAAACACGCATGAGTAATGTTAAAAAATAAACACGCACGAGTGAAGTTAAAAAATAAACACGCACGAGTAATGTTAAAAAATAAACACGCACGAGTAAAGTTAAAAAATAAACACGCATGAGTAATGTTAAAAAATAAACACGCACGAGTGAAGTTAAAAAATAAACACGCACGAGTAATGTTAAAAAATAAACACGCACGAGTAATGAAAAAAATAAACACGCACTAGTAATGTTAAAAAATAAACACGCACGAGTAATGTTAAAAAATAAACACGCACGAGTAATGTTAAAAAATAAACACGCACGAGTAATGTTAAAAAATAAACACGCACGAGTAATGTTAAAAAATAAACACGTACGAGTAATGTTAAAAAATAAACAAGCACGAGTAATGTTGAAAAACAAAGAACGAAGAAAAGAAAGCTAATTGCTTCAGAAGCTGGAAATCTATGGAAACGCTTTCTTTACATTTTATTTTCAATGTTTTAAAATTTTTGTAAAGTTGGCGTTATAAAGATTTACTGCTAAGACAATTGTTGAGGTCATAAAGTTTAATTAGAAGAACTTCCGTAATCAGGAGTGAAGATTATTGGCTATTTTCGTGTACAGGATTCTCTGTGCGCCACAGATGTACGAGCCTAATCTGTGTGCAACTTGAAAAGCACGACGCACGTACCCTAACAAGTATAACTCAGACCTTCTACTAATCGGCTTTATAATATAAAATCAGTAAAAACGTAATATAAGAAAAACTGTTTTAAAGTCAATTCCTATTTAGGTCAACAAAGAAAACATTATTTGGTTACTTTTTATTAAATAAAAACAATTATTATAAATAAATTAACGTAACCAATTTAAAACATCTGATCTACCACATAAACTATGACATAAAATCAACAGTGTTATGAATTCATATGATACCACTTTTATTAAGCTAAATGGGACGAAATAACTATATTGCATAACTTGCCCTTCTAGTGAAAAGTTTTTCTCCCATATAATATTAAGATTAAATAATTAAACCTAAATAATAAATGAATATTTTTTTAAAAAACTGTAAAACATTCAAGTGTCATTCACTACAAGTTTAAAAAAATGTATTTCAACTTGAATGAACGAATAAAAAATATTTTATTACAAATTTAAATATTTAAAAGGATATTTAATTAAATATAGGGGAGTGTTTGCTAAGAGAAGGAATTTAAAAAAGAGATGGAGTAAATTTTCAAGCAATAAAATGAACTGGATTCATTTAAATACCCTAAACGAACATAAAGGTTTCATAATCCAAATAAACCACTGTAAGGGATGAACACAAAACCTAGTAAACCAAACATTAAACGTTTTATAATACAGCATTAGCGAGGGATCTACATATGTTTATTGTGTTTATTAACCAAAATACCTGCTTTCAGAGGGGCTTAAAATTATCTAATACGACGAAATGTAAGCACCTCTCGGAATTGTAATCCATTCTTACCCCACGTCATGAATACAAAATAATTTACAACAAATATTAACCCAAGGATCGTTATAGGCTATCGTGGGTACAATACCTCGGTGAGAGATTTGTTTTTATAGGTTATGTAATACACTAATTACGGAAGTTTTGCAATGTATGTACTGTCTACATGTTTGGCCCATAAAGTAGAATGTGATGAAGATATGTACATACTTTACAGTCGATGGAACAAGAATAATAAATTACAACGGCATTGTAGAATTATCTCGTATTTGCTATTTATATGACACTTAAACCTAATAAAATCAATATCTCCTTTAACCCAGTCTAATCGATAAACTCTATCTAGGAATATCCTCTATCTAGAATCTCTATCTAGCAGTACCTTAATGCTAATTCAAATGGTAATTTTTATCAAATACTAAAAAAGTCAAAAAAATAACTCACTAATTTTTTTCTTTACCTAAAACGTACACCTAAAGATGGACTTTTTACCGTCTAAACATCATCGACTTTTGGTTTTCCATCACGGTAGTTTTTATCTGGAAACTGCAACAATTTTTCTCTCACGGTAAAAAGAAATTCACAGTTCCTGCCCATGCAATCAATTGATTTCGCCCTCTATAAATGCGGAGTCGCGTACCGTGACTGCAACTCCCTTTCCTTTAGGTCAGCTGTGCGGCTGTGAGGTGAATATAGACGAGCGCATACGTCATCAGTCGCATCGTTACTACTCCGGATCCGGATTAGTTAGGACCGTTATACCTCCTCCTTGACATCGTTCCTACAGGATTTCCCACTAACCATAAACTTGGTATAACCTACATTAATTGAATAAGTATAAATGCAACAATGCCCAGAAGTAAGGCTTAGTTATACATATCCCTATATATCCTGCTATAACGCAAGGTTAATTAATAATTGCCTACTTTTACACTATTCTTTGAGCTTAACTTGTGAGCTTATGTGAAAACAAATAAAACATACACTAAACTCACAAATTAACCATTTATTTACTAATACGCGTGTCAATGACAAAGTTATCATCATCAGTAATTGTTACTGCTACAAAATCTAACGTAAGGTTAGGAATGCCAAATATAGGTATTAATCATTAAAATAACAATTTATGGAAACAATCATATTTATTTATAAAACGACAATATTTATGGAAATAAAACCTAATCTGAATAATAAACCGTTTCCGGTAAAGGTGGCGGATGTACCAAACTCTTAGTAGAGGGTTGATAAGGTTCACAAATTAATAAGTGGAGGAAAGGTAAAATATCCAAGTATTTCGACCTAACAAGTACTGTGCCGAAACTAGTTAATATACTAGTTAAGCAACAAAATTCAAAGTATATTGAACAGAATTTCAACTAACAAAATCAGCTGTTTTCACTTTTTTTATGCCATGTGAGTTGAAGAAACTAAATTGCATACCTTGCCCCTTTCTGAACGTTCAAAACTAAAATAAAATCTTAATTTAAAATTATTAATGAAATCATATTGGAAAAATCTGTAATAATATCAAATGCCATCCACTACAATCTTAAACAATTGTATTGGAACTTTAGTGATGGATAAAGTATTTTATTAATCATTGATTATTTCAACAAGATTTTTAAATATATTTACTGAACATATATATGTGAGTGAATGTGTGAACTAATAGTAGGAATTATATATATATATATATATATATATATATATATGTGTGTGTGTGTGTGTGTGTGTGTTTGTGTTTGGGTTTGAGTTTGTGTTTGTGTGTGTTTGTGTTTGTGTATGTGTGTATGTGTGTGTGTTTTAAGTAAATCTGGATGTGATGCTAAAAATCATTTCTCCGTACACATTTTAAATTTCACAGCTATTCAAAATAATTGGTTACATTGTATCATTTTGTGAATGTTAAGCATTGTTCTTTATTCTAAGACATATGTAACGTTTTAAAATATACTCTAATTTGTTGCTTGTGTTGTTTTATTTATTATGTTACTCTACTGTTTGTACCATTCTTCGCTTTAGTCTTTCTTAGGCCGGAATGACGAGGTATGTGGTATTTTCTTCATGTAAGTTGCCACAACTGATACAGCGCCAAATGTAATATTAACGTTGTATACAATTTTGCTATCAATAACAGAGACTACAATCTCTCTCTCTCTCTCTCTCTCTCTCTCTCTATATATATATATATATATATATATATATATATATATATATATATATATATATATATATATATATATATATACAAGAATATTTATTAATTTATATTCAAAGCTTTTCGTTGTGAAACAGTATCAACATCATCAGGAATGAAAATTACTGATTAATTTTCATTCCTGATGATGTTAGTACTGTTTACCAACGAAAATCTTTTAATATAAATTAATAAGTATTCTTGTATTTGAATAACCTATGTTGTTTTAGATTAATATATATAATTTAAATATAATACCGATATTCTAACTAGAAAAAATCACTAATTTTATGCTGGGTTTTATTTAATAAGATAAATTAAAACGATGACGTCATTCTGCCATATAGGTTTTAATAGATGACTATATTTGTGAATAAATTAGTTACACGTACAGTACAAATGAAATTTTCACCGAATCATTGAGGATGCGTGAGATTGTAGAATCTAGTAAATGCATATTTTCTTAGCACAAACGTCGACCCCGCTGTGTAACCTGGTCGGAGTCCAATCAGTGTTGATTTGCCCTGAAAGTCACTTCACACGTTACTGTTTCTTGGGGGAGATACGTTTGTTTTTCTGGACAAATGTTTCTATCACGATTCGCGATGTTTTTCCATCACAATACAGTAAGCAAACGTTTTTATGATACATTCAATGCAAACAGAATTTTTCATTCCTACTATTAGTTCTCACTCTTCATATATATATATATATATATATATATATATATATATATATATATATATATATATATGAAGTTGCATATATATATATATATATATATATATATATATATATATATATATATGTATATATATATATATATATGCAACGGAAAAACAATGGATAACGTAAAATATCAAGAATATATTTATATATATGTATATATATATATATATATATATATATATATATAACGTGCAGTTAATTACATAGGTTATAATAAATGTTTTCAAATATTAATTCATTAATTAAATTTAATTAATTAATTTTAATAAATAATTTCATTTTTTCACTTAATATTGTGATCCTGTCATATGTGTGTTACTTTTTATTTATTAGTTGTAATTATTTTATAAAATGTTAGTCAAATACAATTGTTCTTTGTTGACCTAAGTAAGAATTGACTTTAATTTTTCCTTATGTTACTTGTTTAGTAATAAATAAAATCACCTGATTTCTACGTAATACGAGCGACTAAAAGATTTTACAGATAGTGTAAAATTTTATATTAACAAACGTATATAATTTACAACAATAGATTAAATCTGCCAGGGAATGATAAAGTTGCGTGTATTGGAAAGGTCCTGACTTCCTGCTTGTGGGGATTCGTACGTTGCGATAGAAAGAAGTAGGAGTTGTTTCTGAGAAACATTAATTGCAAATCGTAAAAACAAATTGGAAATATAAGTCGAAGAACTACAACGTCTGGGTAGTATTGGATTCCACACATTCCAGCAATAGTGATATGTCGGAATACCTAATACCAATATAGTGTACGTGAACCCTTCCATCTTCATACCTCGCCTTGTTACTTATGCTGTTGCTTCACCTTCTCTCTCCATTACTAACCGCTACATTATCAACCATTCTGGCTACTACGTGTTCATATTATAAATAAAACGTGAAACGAGGGGTATAATCTTGGTTAACAAAATGGCACCGTATCCACACAAATTACGTAATCGAAAATAAAATGTTATCATAACATCAAATCCTCCCAGTGATGAGTATTTGAACGGCAATGAAAAGAAGTTTAAAGGAATAACTGGATGCGTTCTCCTGGTATATTGCACCGAGTGTTGTTTCTAAGCTTGTTCTATTGTACGGCTCTCTATTGTATCATGTCCCATTTAGTTCCTATTTACAATATTTTATTATTTATATCACAAGGGCCTAACTTCACAGCAAAACAACCCCTTATTGTTACCAATATAATGGTCTACAAGAACAAAAAGCATCGGAAAACTCAATACAAATTCGCTCTTTCACTTTTCTCCTTTTAATTGTTATTTGTGTTGTTTACTCAACTATATCCAAGAAATCTGTGGTGAATTTGTACTCATTAGTGAATATTATATATTTGCAGAAGAATCATTCACAGAAGCGTAACAAAACCTTATCGATGTTATTGTGCTGCTAACAACTTTTTTCAAATTTTAGTGAAAGTGTTTGGTATTGTGTTTTAATGATTTAATGCGTTTTATTATATGTAATTTGCATCGATATTCATACCGTAAGACTAATTTTAATTTGGTAAATCATTGGGAGGAACCCGGAGTGGGTTGGCAGCTGTTGTACTACTCACCTACGGAACATCAGTCCTTTGGCAGGGACAGTGAGGCGAATGATGTGACCTTTTTATGAGGGAGAGTAGCAGTTTGGGAGGAACCCGGGGTGGGTTGGCTAATGTTGTACTCGTACTACTCACCTACCTAACATCAGTCCTTGGGCATAGACAGCGATGCGAGGAATGAAACTTTCTCTGAACATAGGAGGGAGCGTGCCTGTTTGGGAGAAACCCGGAGTTGGTTGACTATTGTTGTACTCGAACTACTCACCTACCGAACATCAGTCCTTCGGCATAGACAGCGAGGCGAGGGATGAAACTTTCTCTGAACATAGGAGGGAGCTTGCATGTTTGGGAGAAACCTGGAGTGGGTTGGCTAATGTTGTACTCGTACTACTCACCTACCTAACATCAGTCCTTCGGCATAGACAGCTATGCGAGGGATGAAACGTTCTCTGAACATAGGAGGGAGCTTGCATGTTTGGGAGAAACCTGGAGTGGGTTTACTGCTGTTGTACTCGTACTACTCACCTACTGAACATCAGTCCTTCGGCATAGACAGCCAGGCGAGGGATGAAACTTTCTCTGAACATAGGAGGGAGCGTGCCTGTTTGGGAGAAACCTGGAGTGGGTTGACTACTGTTGTACTCGTACTACTCACCTATCGAACATCAGTCCTTCGGTATAGACAGGAAGGCGAGGGATGAAACTTTCTCTGAGCACAGGAGGGAGCGTGCCTGTTTGGGAGAAACCTGGAGGGGTTTGCTTTGGCTAATATTACACTATCTACCCGACGAACACTAATGTGTAATCTAGTGGGTTGGCTAACGTTGTACTACTCACCTACTGAACATCAGTCCTTTGGCAGGGACAGTGAGGCGAATGATGTGACCTTTTTATGAGGGAAAGTAGCAGTTTGGGAGGAACCCGGAGTGGGTTGCCTAATGTTGTACTACTCACCTACCGATCAACAGTCCTTTGGCAGGGACAGTGAGACGAATGATGTGACCTTATTATGAGGGAGAGTAGCAGTTTGGGAGGAACCCGGAGTGGGTTGGCTACTGTTGTACTACTCACCTACCGAACATCAGTCCTTTGGCAGGGACAGTGAGGCGATTGATGTGACCTTTTTATGAGGGAGAGCAGCAGTTTGGGAGGAACCCGGAGTGGGTTGGCTACTGTTGTACTACTCACCTACCGAACATCAGTCCTTTGGCAGGGACAGTGAGGCGAATGATGTGACCTTTATATGAGGGAGAGTAGCAGTTTGGGAGGAACCCGGAATGGGTTAGCTAATGTTGTACTACTCACCTACCGAACATCAGTCCTTTGGCAGGGACAGTGAATCGAATGATGTGACCTTTTTATGAGGGAGAATAGCAGTTTGGGAGGAACCCGGAGTGGGTTGGCTAATGTTGTACTACTCACCTACCGAACATCAGTCCTTTGGCATTGACAGTGAGGCGAATGACGTGACCTTTTTATGAGGGAGAGTAGCAGTTTGGGAGGAACCCGGAGTAGGTTGGCTAATGTTGTACTACTCACCTACCAAACATCAGTCCTTTAGCAGGGACAGTGAGGCGAATGATGTGACCTTTTTATGAGGGAGAGTAGCAGTTTGGGAGGACCCCGGAGTGGGTTGGCAGCTGTTGTACTACTCATCTACCGAACATCAGACCTTTGGCATGGACAGTGAGGCGAATGATGTGACCTTTTTATGAGGGAGAGTAACAGTTTGGGAGGAACCCGGAGTGGGTTGGCTACTGTTGTACTACTCACCTACGGAACATCAGACCTTTGGCATGGAAAGTGAGGCGAATGATGTGACCTTTTTATGAGGGAGAGTAGCAGTTTGGGAGGAACCCGTAGTGGGTTGGCTACTGTTGTACTACTCACCTACGGAACATCAGTCCTTTGGCAGGGACAGTTAGGCGAATGATGTGACCTTTTTATGAGGGAGAGTAGCAGTTTGGGAGGAACCCGGAGTGGGTTGGCTACTGTTGTACTACTCACCTACCGAACATCAGTCCTTTGGCAGGGACAGTGAGGCGAATGATGTGACCTTTTTATGACGGAGAGTAGCAGTTTGGGAGGAACCCGGAGTGGGTTGGCTACTGTTGTACTACTCACCTACCGAACATCAGTCCTTTGGCAGGGACAGTTAGGCGAATGATGTGACCTTTTTATGACGGAGAGTAGCAGTTTTGGAGGAACCCGGAGTGGGTTGGCTAATGTTGTACTACTCAACTACCGATCATCAGTCCTTTGGCAGGGACAGTTAGGCGAATGATGTGACCTTTTAATGAGGGAGAGTAGCAGTTTAGGAGGAACCCGGTGTGGGTTGGCTACTGTTGTACTACTCACCTACCGAACATCAGTCCTTTGGCAGGTACAGTGAGGCGAATGATGTTACCTTTTTATGAGGGAGAGTAGCAGTTTGGGAGGAACCCGGAGTGGGTTGGCTAATTTTGTACTACTCACCTACCGAACATTAGTCCTTTGGCAGGGACAGTCAGGCGAATGATGTGACATTTTTATGAGGGAGAGTAGCAGTTTGGGAGGAACCAGTAGTGGGTTGGCTAATGTTGTACTACTCACTTACCGAACATCAGTCTTTTGGCATGGACAGTGAGGCGAATGATGTGACCTTTTTATGAGGGAGAGTAGCAGTTTGGGAGGAACCCGGAGTGGGTTGGCTAATGTTGTACTACTCACCTACCGAACATCAGTCCTTTGGCAGGGACAGTTAGGCGAATGATGTTACCTTTTAATGAGGGAGAGTAGCAGTTTGGGAGGAACCCGGAGTGGGTTGGCTGCTGTTGTACTACTCACCTACCGAACATCAGTCCTTTGGCAGGGACAGTGAGGCGAATGATGTTACCATTTTATGAGGGAGAGTAGCAGTTTGGGAGGAACCCGGAGTGGGTTGGCTACTGTTGTACTACTCACCTACGGAACATCAGTCCTTTGGCAGGGACAGTGAGGCGAATGATGTGACCTTTTTATGAGGGAGAGTAGCAGTTTTGGATGAACCCGGAGTGGGTTGGCTAATGTTGTACTACTCACTTACCGAACATCAGTCTTTTGGCATGGACAGTGAGGCGAATGATGTGACCTTTTTATGAGGGAGAGTAGCAGTTTGGGAGGAACCCGGAGTGGGTTGGCTTCTGTTGTACTACTCACCTACCGAACATCAGTCCTTTGGCATGGACAGTGAGACGAATGATGTGACCTTTTTATGAGGGAGAGTAGCAGTTTGGGAGGAACCCGGAGTGGGTTGGCTAATGTTGTACTCGTACTACTCACCTACCTAACATCAGTCCTTCGGCATAGACAGCTATGCGAGGGATGAAACGTTCTCTGAACATAGGAGGGAGCTTGCATGTTTGGGAGAAACCTGGAGTGGGTTGACTACTGTTGTACTCGTACTACTCACCTACCGAACATCAGTCCTTCGGCATAGACAGCCAGGCGAGGGATGAAACTATCTCTGAACATAGGAGGGAGCGTGCCTTTTTGGGAGAAACCTGGAGTGGGTTGACTACTGTTGTACTCGTACTACTCACCTATCGAACATCAGTCCTTCGGTATAGACAGTAAGGCGAGGGATGAAACTTTCTCTGAGCACAGGAGGGAGCGTGCCTGTTTGGGAGAAACCTGGAGGGGTTTGCTTTGGCTAATATTACACTATCTACCAGACGAACACTGGTAATCACTTTTCTGTTAAAACATTTACTGCCGACGGGTTATCTGACAATGATGGCTGGAGACAAATTCGTTACAACAAAATAAATGTTCTAAGAAAGGCCACAATAAATAACACAAGTACTGAGATATAAAACTAAATGACAGTTTTGGTGGTCCGGGCAGTTGTTCCGCGCATTCCCCAACATTCTTATTGCCAATATTATTTTCAAGGGTGTTTCATTACTCGCCTCACGAAATGTAACAACCGAAGTTAAACATAAAACAATGATGGAGACGTTTCCAACCCCCGTTAAGAGATAACAGCAGGTAGACCTACGTGCATCCAGTTCTTCATGTGCGTCTAGCCTTTAAATCTTTATAACTAATTTAATAAAAATAATATATTCCTACTTCAAAAAAATCTGATTTGGTTATACTTTGATCTTTGTAATATCAAGAGGTACAGGCCGATATATGTAAAAAGAAAACGTCTAGTCATGGTGGTGTTGGAAGTCATATATTTTACATTAAGAAAAACCTCAAAGCGTTGTACAAGATCTTATCGTCAAGCGCATTAGAAAAGGTTTTAATTTTACAAAACCCTATTTGCTTCATTCTCTGTTCACCACGGAACGTCCTATCCAACAATGGCCGAGTTATCGCTTGGATAAACCCAAGAGTGCATAAAAAGAGAAGACTTGGGCTGGTTGAGCTGAAGCATGACTTTGTCAGATGGCACAGGTTTATACACAAGTGCGAGCTAAGGAACGTATTGGCGTACGTGCCTAGACATTAAGATACAGGGATTTATTTCCATTACGAACTGGCAAAGCGCTCCTACCAACAGGTGGATATTTAGAAAAAATTGTAAACTCTTTCAAAACACCTAAGGGCTTTTGGATGAAGTCAACAAAAAAAGTGGGAATAAAACAATAATGTGCATTATTTGACTACACAATTCTAAAGATTAAAACCTTTTATTTTTATTTGTTTGTAATATTCAATTAGGAATTCCAATTTTTTTTTCAAATTCAAAACCAACCAATTTAAAGGCTCAGTAAGGTTCAACAAGCAATAGCTTCTTTATAAAAAAATTACCCCTAGGGTCAAACTTTATACCACCCCATAGGTTAATAAAAGCATGATGTCATCTCCTTACATTGAAGTCACTTGAAATGTCTTGTGTTGCACCCGGGTTTGTTGCCATTACGTTGCCATTATACTTTGCATTTAATCCTTTGTTTCATAACACAAACAGGTTAATTAACAGTCAGAAACTGATATTCGTGTTTATATCGAATATTTACCTAAACCTGTTTTATTACAATTGAAATTTTTTTAATTATTGTTTTTAAATTTGAAAAAATACTTGTAATGTGTATTGAAGGTTTCGTTGTAGTTATTGGCAAACAGAATTTCGTATTATAATATTACGCACAGCCTCTACGGTATAATAATATTATATCACGTTTCCTCCCGTGTATGTCCGTCAACGATTGCATAAAATGACGGGCTTACCTCTGGAACTGTGTGTTAAAACTTCAAACAGTTTTCGACGTATAAGTTGAGTTATCAACTATATAAATGTTGAATAAGCTATACTTAATAATTCACTCACTTCTTATAATTATGTTTTTTTATTAATATACATTTCTGGGATTTTATTGTTACATTAAACAAAAGTTACATTGGGATCGTTTTAAGTTTGTAAAACGATATATTTTATAACTCTAGCTAAATGTGACATGACTTTTAGAGTATACTGCGAGGTTATGTTCATCGTATACTGACCCATGCAAACTAGGTGCAGTGAGCAACGAGGAATAAGATGGAGCTTATGTAAAACAAAATTTCGATTCATAATACTGTGCACAGCCTTCATGATGTTTTAATGAATTGCACCATCTTTCCATCCGTGTTTGTCCGTAATTGTAAAATATTTCTGGTAATCTGCCGATCTAAATATTTCTTCCTCTCCTCTCTCTCGCATCACTCTCTTGCATAAAATATAACTATCAAATGTTTAGTTAAGTTAACAATTCATTTATATGACTTCTAAAGTTTATATTTACTAAAAATAGTAATTTGCTCTTTTTAAAGTGACATTTTGATCAGTTTTTAGAATTTATCTAAATCTTAACTAGGAAATAAAGTTTAACAGATAATTCCATTTAGTTCCCAACACCGCTACACATTAGCGACACGTTTTGCAGGAAGTAGGCTGGTAAAATAACCACTAATATTTCGTTACCTTAGAACGGACACAACCTAACTAGAAACCTCAACGAATTGGCAACAAAACGTCTGATGAAATTTTCTTTATAATTAAAATAATTAAATTTACACTGCTTCGATCTAATAACTACAAAGGCATCATTATAATAAGAACATCTCTGAGATAAAGTACGGGGCAGTAGCTTGAGCTATAGGGCTTGAGCTCCATGTATGGGGTTGTAGCTAATAGTATGGTACAGTAGATCAAATAACAGCTTATTAGCTCCAAAGTCGGGGTTGTAGGTTAAAAATGAAGCTGTAGCTCAAAGTAGATGCTGTAGCTCCAGGTACGGGGATGTATCTCCAAGTACGGAGATGTAGCTCTAAGTACGGAGATGTAGCTCCAAATACGGGGTTGTATGCTAAGTATGAAGCTGTAGCTCTAAGTACGGGGATGTAGCTTCTAGTACGGAGATGTAGCTCCAAATACAGTGTTGTAGGCTAAGTATGAAACTGTAGCTCTAAGTAGATGCTGTAGCTCCAAGTACGGAGATGTAGCTCTAAGTACGAGGATGTAACCGCAGGTATGGGGTTATAGCTCCAAGTAGATTCTGTAGCTCCAAGTACGGGGTTGTAGCTCCCAGTACGGAGATGTAGCTCCAAATACGAGGTTGTAGGCTAAGTATTAAGCTATAGCTCTAAGTAGATGCTGTAGCTCTAAGTACGGGGATGTAGCTCCAAGTACAAAGATGTAGCTCCAAGTACAGTGATTTAGCCCTAGGTATAGGGTTGTAGTTGCAAGTGAATGCTGTAGCTCTAAGTACGGAGATGTTTCTTCAAGTACGGGGGTGTAGCTCCAAGTACGGAGACGTAGCTCCTAGTACGGGAATGTAGCTCCAAGTACGGAGATGTAGCTCCAAGTACGCGGATGTAGCTCCAGGTATGGAGCTGTAGCTCTAAGTACGGGGGTGTAGCCCCAAGTACGGGGATGTAGCCTCATGGGGTTGTAGCTTCAAGTACGATGCTGTAGCTTCAAATACAGAGCTGTAGGTACAAGTACGGAGCTATAGTTTCTATTACGGGGCTGTAAATTCAACTATTTAGCTGTATTTACGAGTGCAAGTGACATTCAAAATCATTGGGCACGAGTTGGCATCCCATTTTGTATGGCTCCAGAATCTGAGTTTAGCCTCTTAAAACATTTCATTTTGGCTTCTGAGCTTTGTAGAACACTATGTAAATAAGAGATTTTTTATACTGCCAGTTACACCGCTGTTTGTGACATATTATGATATAAATTTGTTGACATTAAGGGTTAAATATTGTGTGTGTGCTGAGTTTATATAATGTGTAAGCCTACGTAGTGGTAAATAAATTTTATTTTGCATAAACATTTTTTCACAATTACTTTCACAATGTCGAATTGACAGATTGTTCTAATATTGCTTTTACCTTAGAAGCGTTACAACATACGATTCCCACACACAATAGCGCCCTTGTAGCTCATACTGTAACGCGTTGACAAACGACGTGTTACAGCGGGACACAATCACGCGCGCACTGACTCCTACACTAAACCAATATTGGCTGTACTCTGGCACGTTTGCACGCCGCAAGCAATTTATGTGCTAATAAAATGCCTGCCTTTATTGGGAGAATGTACAAACAAGTCAAGCCAATCTCGGGTTTATGTTTTTAAATTTTCTCTCCGTATATTAAGAGCAGAGTTATTGCTTTTATTATATCACGAGCAAGCAGGTGCAAGCGTTAAATATATGTAACTTTGTGAGGGCGTAAAGGTTGGCAACACTGATAAATCCCTCACTTAGCGCGACACTTACGATATGGTTTTACTATTTCCTGATTTGCCATTGAAATAGCTTATAAGCTTGGATAATGGGCAATACATCCAGTTTGTCTCACGGGGGGGGGGGGGGGGGGTAGAGATACTAACAGGATGCGAAAGCGAGACGGACGCAGCTCGCTTGAGGAACGATTTCACGAGGGATGGATTTTTCTGGAGGCCTAGACCTGGGAGAGAAAAAAAAACTGTGTATACCTAAGAACATGGTGCCAACGTCATCTCCAAGTACATATAACGCAAGACATAAAGAAATATCATTGTGGCAGATGTTCAAAAATGCATCGTTAGCATATAAATGTCAGCTGTAATAGGAAATAACAGTAAATTACTTAATTGAAACTAGAGTAAATTAGATATTTTTAAATTTGCTAGAGGAATGTTAATTACAAATTTCCATCGTATATTTATCATAAAATGCAATCAACGACATTAAATTACCAAGACAATAAAACATTGAAACACTACGTGGGATGATATCTTCTATTCCTGTGCTGCGAAATGAACCGGAAGGGAGTAAACATGCAGTATGTAACGGCCAAATTGACCATTGCAAAATCTTGGTAATTGCAGAGAATAAGTGTTTAGGGCAAAGTGCCTCGTTTTGTTAAAGTTTTAAATAAATGAAATAAATAATGTAAAATAGAACAAAGTGAATGGAAGTAGTTAATACTAGATCTAAATTTATTAACTCATATTTTTAAAGTATGTTAAAAAACCAAAATTAACCTAATATTCATAAACTAGAATCCAGGCTATTAAGAATAAAGCTATGTTTACATTAACAAACTCGCAGAATCAAGGTGTTTATAAAATCTTCCACCAGGGGCACAAATAGCGCTGCAAGAAGAAATGCGAAAATAAAACAAGGAAGTAAATGAATTTGAAGGAAACTAAATAAATAAACTGTTTCAACAAAATTGTAAGTTCAAAGTAGAACACCATTCAGCGTAAAATGCTCTAATAAAAGTAAAAATAAAATAGTTAAAAGAAATACAAGCAGAGTGAGTGGGATATTATATTTTAAATAATATCGCCCCTAACGAAGAACGGCTCCGATTAAGGATTGGGGTTCACCCACGGACTAAGCGTCAGTCGAGTCGTACTACAGTTATCCAAGCAATAATATATATGTATTCAGTTTCTGAAGTGGTAACGACAAATATGGAGTAAAAAACTTATAATAGTGCAAGACGTGATAACGGGATTGTTGGCGGACTTGGGCAACATGCTCAAATATCCAAATTAATACCGCCTCAACCTGTGAGTGGTATTAAGATAATGCAAAACACCGTAATAAGTAAAGCTGGAGAAGACGCCTTCTATTAGAACATGTTTAAAAAACACTGTGAATTGTATTGCGGAACGTTTCTACCATTCATCCCATTTAGTAAGACGTATAACCAAAAGGATAAGAGAGTTACTGAAGCCGGCTGGATGTGAGGAACCCTTAAGATCCAGACAATGAAGTGATAAGTATAAGGTTTTATAGACAAGAAAATGTATATAAAGCTATAATCTAAGACCAAACGAATAACGTAAAGGAATTATAAATATTTCAAACGAGAGCGGGTATATTAGAAGCAGGTTTTGTTAATCCCGGACAGAAAGGGAATTTTCGTTTAGAATATAGACTTAGCCAACTTGTTACAGGAGGCTCTAAAGAAACGTGGTGGTATGAATGGAATCGTAAATCGTTCTCAGGATGAGTTGAGCTGTGAAGAATGTTAAGCCTGGGAACTGTTACTGCGAAAGCTTTGCGTGACTCCGACGTTTGTATGGATTATTGCAGAGTTCGAGTTGGACCGGAGACAAAGTTACTTTGCTAGAGATTTTATCGCTTTTTGGTTAAACACTATCCATCACCTAATTGCTTTGGAAAGTCCTTCGATAAATTTTGTAACTTCCCTTATAACGCCGAATCTCCCTATGGTCGTTAGGGTAAGGTAAGCCACAACTGATGCTAGAGAAAGCTGAAAGTTACTTATTATAACAAATGTTTTTTTTTTTTAAATTCCTTCCATTAGTTACAGTCATCTTGTAGAGGATGAGACTTGATTTTACTACATTTTCTTCAAATAATAATTGAATATATAAATTTAATTATTTAATTTTAGTTTTGTACGGGGGAAAACTTTTCACAAAAAAGGCAAGGTATGCAATATAGTTATTTCATCCCATTTGTCCTAAAATAAGTGGTAACATATGTTTTCAAAATAAACGCATAGTTATTTTATTTTACCAATATCAGTTGCAATTATTTCTTTAAAAAAAAAAAAACAAAATAAAAATTGTATTCGTTGATCTAAGTAGGAAATTGTTGTAATATCTATGAAACTGGCTGGGTTAGTCTATCCCAGTCCACTGCTGGATATCCGCAGTGTGCTGCGTGTAAAAAAACGATATGATTTATTAATTGTGGACAAGTCGGCGCAATGTTTGCGCAAATTTTGTTTCATATTGTAAAAGAAATCAAGATATAAGCTGAAAAATTGAAGCGACTCGTTGCATTGCGTTCCACAGATTCCACCAATAGAGATATGTGCGAGTGACATTATTAATATAGCAGACACCTGAACTGAATGCTTCTGGGATCTCTCGCCAGATCGCTCTTCAATCTTGCCCCATTGTCTCTTTATACTTCTATTGTGCCTTTATCTACCCACTCCATTGCGAACCTCTGCAAACCTTGTTCAAGTAGGCCATTACGTGTTCATAAAATAAACTCGCATTTAGATTATGAGGCAATAGATATGATCCCGGTTAACTCAATTGTACCAATTCCACTCAAATGATTTAATCATATTTGTCATAACCGTAACCGCTCCCTAACTGTTAGTTAAAGTCTGGTAGAGATTCAGGATTGTGAGATGTAATGTTTTGTTCCAGTTAAAATAATCCTAAGCTTTTATTTTTATAAGTAGTTTATCCTTTCACGGCAAACTAAATCATTGAGAATTATAGCTTGCAAGGTTAGCAATCTAGGCGTTTCAGGGAACCTTCTAGCAAGTAGCTTGCAAGGTTAGCAATCTAGGCGTTTCAGGGAACCTTCTAGCAAGTAGCTTGCAAGGTTAGCAATCTAGGGATTTCAGGGAACCTTCTAGCAAGTAGCTTGCAAGGTTAGCAATCTAGGCGTTTCAGGGAACCTTCTAGCAAGTAGCTTGCAAGGTTAGCAATCTAGACGTTTCAGGGAACAATCTAGCAAATAGCTTGCAAGGTTAGCAACCTAGACGTTTCAGGGAACCTTCTAGCAAGTAGCTTGCAAGGAGACAGGTTCAGAATTATTATTATCTAACTAGACTATAATAGTTATATTATCAAAGGTTTTTATTACAAGTATGCCGAAAACGTTTTCTCAGTTTTATTATTATTATTTTTTTATAGGAAAGACATTTATCACGTTTTAAAAAGGGAAATGCTCTCCGAAGCAATTATTGAATTAATTTTGTTTTTTCAATAATTATATAAAAAGCATGTAAACTATAAAACTATGTAAACATTTAGTGATATTAAAATTAAACATGGAAATGAACAAAGAATCAATGAACATAAATATTTTGAAAGTACGAAACATTACAAAAATCTCCAATAAAATATTAAAATAAATTAGAGATGAAGAAGATAGTATACTTTAGAAAACCGTACAATAAACCCAATCTACGAAATTATAATAGAATATACGTGCACCAAATGTGTTTATTTCACAAGATAACTTCCTCCAGACAGGCCTGAAGTTACCTAAAGTACGCCATGTTGCCGCCACATTGTATGGAATTATCATCAATTCCTTCGTTGTAAGTAATTACTAATTTGGCGAAACATCTGCCCAAGTCCTCATTATAAACTTTCTCCTGTATAAAACTAAACCGGCTGTAACACGTCCCTTATCTAAAGTACCGTGCTAATTAGTGTGTGTGTGTGTGTGTGTGTGTGTGTGTGTGTGTGTGCGCGCCTGTGTTTTCGCGTGCGTGCGCGAGTGTGTGTGTGTGTGTGTGTGTGTTTGTGTGCGTGCGTGTGCGTGTATGTATGTGCGTGTGTGTGTGTTTGTGTTTGTGTGTGTGTGTGTGCGTGCGTGTGCTTGTGTGCGTGCGCGCGCGCGCGCGCGTGTGTGTGTGTATATGTTATTTAATTATTTGTGTGTGTGTGTGTGTGTGTGTGTGTTGCGGAATAAAGTAAAATGTCTCAAGGATTACTGGCCTTGAATTTCTAGGGCTGAAAGATTGGTAGCAGCATAGTTAAGCATTTGCCGTTTGCAGAAAAAGTCACTCTTGATGAAAGAACGGACGGAACATATATTGAAAGAAGAACTACTACTTAAGCATATTAAGAATCATGTTTGTTATAAATAAATGGTTTGTCAAAAGTGGTTGGGACGTTTTTAGAAAACATTGGAAAAAAATGGTGAGGCAAATAGACGTCGAGAGAGTTTTTATTTTCTAAGTTTGTCTTGCAAAGTGCGAAATGTGAGGCTCGAAGAATGGCGTTTACCTCGTCCACCGAAAGAACCACTAAATTACTACAGAAATAAAATTTGATGTAATACAGTTAGGCAGCGTGTAATAATTTTTAATAAAATTGCTCTGCTAATATTATTGTATTACAATTATAACATTGTAGAGAACTCCATAGGTAAGAGTGTACTAAGGAAATGCTAAGCTCAATAGACAAGTCCATACCAATGTTACAGGCTCCACTCTTTCTCTAACTGAGATATTTACAATAAGATTTAACTTTAGTCTGTAATTACTGCAAATGTTTTAATTAAAACTTTACGGCTATAATGGTCGTTAAAACTTTATTGCCCGAACCTTACATCTAACTGAAAAAGATTTAAAATAAAACGTAGAGTTTGTGTATCCAATGATTTGTGACTTACAATGTAATTAGCTCGCCTTTTGTTATTTCACATTACTATTTCTAAATGAGCAAAGTAGGAGACGAAACTTTGGAAGGACAAGGTCTCCCGGGACCCACAGACACAATACGGTCAGCGGAGGTATGTTAATATATTTTTATTACTATTGTTTGAATACTTTAACTGTCATATGTTTTCCCAAAAACCTCCAAGAAAAGAAGGTAAAATTTAAAAAAATAAAATCCTTTCAACTCCTTCCTTCTTTATTTTATTCATGATGAATTAGTCTTCTGCGATGGTTTGTCCTTCTTCAGTTCCTTCTATTAGTTCACACTCTCCTTATATATATATATATATATATATATATATATATATATATATATATATATATATATATTTAATAAATTTAAAATATTTCAAACACAAGAATACTTTTAATGAATATATTTATTCAAAGCTTTTCGCCGATAAAAAAGTATCAGCATCTTCAGGAAAAATAATTATCTAATAAAATACTTTTACAAAATTAAATCATATGTACTACAAAGAATCATATGTTTATAATTATTGCACTTTATGTAAATTTTTCTATAACATCAATGACTTTATAAATAGTTTGGTGCCTTGATCTCACTTGAATTTGTTCATCAATTAATTTGTCTTTTACTTTATGCTTATAAATTTCCAATGTTTCAAATATATTCATTTTTAATCCTTTATTTAATTCTTTTATTAATTTCATATTTTCTATTTCCGGAAACTCATGTCCATTATTAATACAATGCGTAGCTAAATTGGATTTGTATATGTTTGGTTTGATATAAGCGTTTAAATGTTCTTTGTATCTTTCTTTTAATTTCTTTTTTGTTTGTCCTACATATAATTTATTACAAGTTTGACATTTTATATTATATACTCCATTTCTTTCGTGCATATTATTTTGATTTTTGTTATTGTTTATTAAATTTGTAATTTTATTATCGGTTTTATATGTAATTTGTAAATTTGTTTCTTTAAATAATCTTGTAATTTTATTTATTTCGTTACCAGTGAATGTAAAAGTTGTCCAAATATTTTCTCTCTTATTAGGTACAAAATTATTTTCGAGTTTCTGTTTTCTTATTATATTATTATTTAATTTATCTATAGTTTTTCTTTTATATC
Source organism: Prosapia bicincta (assembly GCA_036971475.1). NCBI lineage: Eukaryota > Metazoa > Arthropoda > Insecta > Hemiptera > Cercopidae > Prosapia > Prosapia bicincta. The sequence continues at coordinate 5,557,147 of JBAIZL010000010.1, read as the reverse complement.
CATTTTCTAAGCCAATTTGATATATTATATTTTTCTCCTTTATTTGATCATTTAAACTCATTGGTATTTTGTGCATTCTATGTAGTAAATTATAAAGCGCTGCCATTTTTTGGTTGTATGGATGGTTTGAATAATTGGGTATTATTTGATTTGTCTGCGTTGGTTTTCTATATATATTATATTCAAATGATTCTTTATTTCTAGTAATTGTAATATCTAAATAATTTATTTTATTTTTTATTTCAAATTCATGAGTAAATACAAGAAAACATATCACCATATTTAATATATATATGTATATATATATATATATTTACATATCTTGTCAAATTTTCAACAGTTAGTAAAATAATTATAAAAAAGTTTTATCGCTCAGTTAAACTCAGCTATTACCTAATTTTTATTAAGTTTGGTTATTTTTATCACGTGGCTGTAGCTCCCTAAGGATGTTAGAGAAAATGTAAGATAAGTCTCAACCTTACCAAGTTTAAATACATTTTTAAAACTTGTAGTGGATGACACTTGATGTTAATACAGTTTTCAGATAATAATTCATTAATTAAATGTATTAAATTTTTTTTTATTTTTGGGGGTGGAGAAACATTTTTAACATAAGTTGCTATTATGATAAGTGACTGACTATTATTGTTGACATTACTTGTTTATAATAATATCACATCAGTCAACAATGACTGGCCATGTGTCACTTTTATTCCGTAGTTTCAACATCCCACCTCTCAAACACCATAATATCGTATAATAAATTATATGTAGGAGATAATATACCCCCTTTATGAAATAAGTAGAACAACAATTTTATATTAAGATTATATTATATATAAAAATATTATCATTTCGTGAATGTCCGTTCCTAAAACCAATCCGCAAACAATCTCCGCATTTGCTACGATAGACTTAAGCACAATTTCACTTCACTAAATCTTTTTAGTTTACGCAGTTGTTAGAAAAGTACCAACAAAACAAACACACTTTTCCCCGCCTAAAGTCAATTTGAGTAAATTCCATCTGTTCTGAACTTCTCTTCTTGCGTCACTTACCCCTTATGTAGTAAGTTGTCTCTAAGTTTTAGTCGAATTTCTCTCTTTACATAAAAGAGGAAAACTTGAATGTTTGCTAAAGACAGCTGCCTGTTTTTTAATAGGATGTAGACATTTTGTTAATTGTTGCCTGTTATTTGTCTATCACTCCAGGTGGCGATATCTAAACCCTTGTCTACAATCGCTGTCTGTAATGTCTACTCATTAAAATTTAGAGAAACACTTAAAGCTTTTTCAGCAGCATTAAGAACAAGTTGTAATATTATTACTCTGCAGATGTGTATACAATTTTCTTTTCGTTTTGTAAAGTTGGTACTAGAGCGATAGGAAAGCAAAACAAGGAAGTAGTTTTTCTGCTTACTGAACACCTCCGACCTGAACTAGAGCAAAGAAGTGTTTTACTTAGAATCATTTTTACGTAATTTTTAATTAGAACATTTTCATTTAAAGATTTATATTTATACATTTATAGCAACAATTTTTAAGTGTGATCAAAAATATATAGGGCAAATAGGAGCCAGAATTAAAAACGTAATTGTTTGCCCCAGGTACATTATTGGGGTCACAAAGCAATGTGTCGCTCTATAAACACTTGCTGGTTCACAATGTTTATCTTTATGGGTCGTGTGTACTTAAAAGGCCAAAGAATACGGTAAAAATGATTATTTAAGGAGTGAAGAGTAAATGTATAAAAAACCAATAAAGACAGCGCTATAAAAGTTGCCCCGTTCTAATACCGAATATGACGAAATGCAGGGAAATGGAAACCGTTTACAAACGTCTGCATTGAGATAAGATCACAGAGTTTATTATGATTGAAATTTCTATATTTGAGAAATAAGTAATACAAAAAACAATTTTTTACAGTCAATTCCTACTTAGGTCAACATATACAGATGTTATTTTTTCCCATTAAATAATTATAATCATATAATAAAAGCAAAATAACCTATGCATTCAAACAGCTGTTCTACCACATAGCGTATAATGTAAAATCAGCCGTTTTATGAAATCATGTTTTCACTTATTTCAAGATAAATGGGACGAAATAACTATATTGCATACCTAGCCCTTTTTTTGAAACGATTTCTCGTGAATAAAACTAAAATTAATACATTATTAAATTTATTTATTGAATTATAATTTGAAAAAATTGTATTACCATCGATTGTCATCCCATACAAGTTTTCCAAAATTTATTTGAAGTTGAGCGAATGGATAAAAAGTAGTTTATTGACGATTGAAAATTTGAACAAGATATATATATATATATATGTATAAAGTGTTAAACTAATAGGAGGAATGTCTTCCAGTAAAAAGGATTATAAAAATTGGCAACGAAACAAAATTTAACTTATGACATCATGACGTACATAGTCTCGCTAATTTATAGTACACTCACTGAAAAGTATGTAATTTACTTAAATAAATTGGTTTTACTAATGCTGCATTTGATATTTTAGTTTGTAATATAGCTACGAATTGTATTTGTAATAAAGAAAACAATAATGGATAACACGCGTGTCTTTGCGAACAACCAATTCTCCAGAGAGTGCAAGATATTCTTACAATTAACTCGTAATTACATGAGGCTACAGATAAGATCTATTTTAACTAAATTGCACCAACTCCACTCAAATACTTGAAGCAGGAACTTCTGTAACCGCTATGGTTGGTTAAAGGAAGTAGAAAGAGATAACTTGATGCGCTCTTCCTTCGTGGAAACTACTCCAAGATATTATATTTACCCCCTCTGTCTTATTTACTCTTCTTATGATACGAAAATATTTCTCTCTCTCACAATGACACATACACGCGATCTCGTTTAACGAAATTGCACCGTTTCCACTCAAATTATCTAATCAAGTTAAGCTTATCATTACCTCGTAACGGTTGGTTAGTTAGCGGAAGTTGTAGAGGATAGGCTAATTGGATGCATCCTTCCGTAATGGGTACTATCCCGAGACGTAATCTCTATGTCTGCCAGACGCTTGGTGGGGTGGTATGTCACGTTTAGTCCCTACTTACAATAACAATGTATTATTTATCCAGGTTTAATTTCGCAGGATAATGTAACATTAAGATAAAAGATTGCCGGAAGCAGGGTTTGCACAACATTTAACGGGCAGGAAGGCAGGTTCAGCATTATTATTATGTCGAATATAAAGTGTTATGAAATTACCTAAGGTTTTAAGTTAGTTCCTCAAATTTGTTATTCGTGTATTTTTCATGGGGAGACGAAAATATAACTAAATACCACTTTCCAAAGGACAGATCTCCTTGAATGCAGGTAATGGATTGTTTATTTCATGTTATTACTGTACAGTAAAGCAACTGTTCAAATGTAACGATTTATAAAAACAAAAAAATGTTTAGGTTACAGCACAAAGTGTTCTGAAGCTTGAAAACACATTTTTTAATGAAATAAATAAAACCATTAGGCAGAATACAAAAATCTTTATTACAATTATTTTATGTACTTTTCGATTACATGGTAATAATCTTCCAAGTAGTGGTGAAGATGATTGCCATGTAATCGAATTGTACATAAAGTTATTGTAATATAGATTTTTGTATTGTGGTTAGTTGGTTTTATTTATTTAGTTAAAAACATAGTCTACAGTTGTCAACAAATCTATTATTAAAAAACCCTTATCAAAATAAAAACTCTCAATAAATATTTAAATAAACCACAGTACAAAATTATAGACTAACAAACCATTTAATAAGCTCGCAAGGTTTGAAAGATATTTTCCGTAATATATGACAACATTATAACAGAATATAAGTGCACTAAATGTGTTTATTTCCCAAAATAACTTTCTTCAGTCAGGCTTAAAGTTACCTTAAGTACGCCATGTTGGCGCCGCGTCCGTTTGAATCATCCATTCTTTGTCGTAAACATTATATAATTTGGCGAAACATCTGCCCAAGTCCTCATTATAAACTTCCTCCTGTATAAAACTGAATAGGCTGTAACAGTTCCCTTATCTAAAGTACCGCACTAATTATTGCAACTTTATACTGAGTTATACGTAGCTACAGTCCTGCCTTGTGTTAGCTGTCATTGCGTAGTGCGTGTGTGTGTGTGTGCGTGCGTGTGTGTGTGTGTGTGTGTGTGTGTGTTTACAAAGTAATCACCGAACCTAACCCATTCCAACCTAACCTAACAAATATTTTTTTAATTTGTTAATGTGTGATCCCGTCGGGCCAGCTCTAGCTGACCCCTATGCGAACCATTGACCAGTTGGTCAAAATTGGCTGAAATTTGTTTCATTTTTCTTTATTTTGGATAAACATAACTAATTAATTTCTTGATTTTTATTATTCTTAAAGTGTGTTTTTCTTTGAAACTTACCTCTTATTAATTCAATGAGAATCTGCATGTTAATTATAAATTATGTAACATTTAACTGCAATATTCATCATCTATTATACATAGTGTTACAATATATATAAACTGAAATATGTTTAATCTGTAGATAGCAGGAGAAAACTATAAAGTGTGAAAAAATTACCGACTTCAAAGAAGATATGTAAGAATTTAACAAAACGAGGAATATTTCTTACAAAACAAGGAACTAACTGTTTAAGGAATGCTAGATATGCTCTGCTCTGATGATGATAAATGTCTTAAAACAAAAGGATTCTATGTTGAGACAAAATAAATAAATGTAAGAGAGAATTAGATGCACAAAACACTATTTATTATCCTTGACTTACTTATAATTAATACATTTATTTATCCAGGAAATATAACCGCTTCAGCTTTTTTTTGTTTTCCCTAAATTATTCCGTTAAATAAATTTCGTCGAGTCACATGTATGCTGTAGCATTTTAATTAACGTCGTCTCTTTCCCAGGTCTTTAATCATTTAATACTGATGGACTTTATTTCTGATGTAAATAATTACTTTTTCATTCAATTTCATTACAAATAAGTAATTAACAATGGTAGAAACCGCTACCACCTTTTCGGGTACCTGTTCGTAGGTGGGTTCCCTATTGTGAGGTTTTAGGTTTTGATTTAAACTTCTGCTTATAATATAATAACAAAACCTCTCTTATCCGGATCAATGAGACGACAGCCCGATCCAGATATCGGCTAGAATAACTAACTCTATTACCTAATTACACGAAATCCTGTAGAATATACGTAAACTGAACCATACGGACACTCGAATACAACTGGCTGAGTCGCGAAGGAACAAAGACGCGACTACTGGCACTAGAGAACTGGTCCGATGTCGAGGAGCTTTACGGAGTAAAGGCGCTTACCTTATTTTCATATTACGTCCGGATATCGGAGGTTCCGTATATGAGAGTTTTTACTATATTTAATAAAAAGTAACTTAAATAATTTTTCTTTTATCCAAGTAATTCGTTCAATATATATTACTTGTTAACATAAACACTTTCACGCATTTTACTGCATTTCCTTCTCCGTAGCAATCCCCCGTAAAGAAGACTAAGGCCGATACCTATTTTATTTGTTTTGTGTTTTTGCAAGAAGTTTCAATAAACTCTTAAGCATGTCATAATTTCATGGCAAAGCTTGTGCAACTTCTCATCAGGGACGTTACCTTGTTGCAGGGCGTACGCACGTACTCTGCATCCAATCGCTTACAGATCCCAAGGTCGCACGTTGCACAACATTTGCTCGATTTCCTCTGCCTGAATACATTTATTACAAATATAGAGAACATTGTGTCACAGCAAGTATTTATCTACAGATTTATTTATCCCCACAGATGAATGCAACACATGTTTGCATATATCACGTCATACGTCAGGGACAACCATAATATTAACCCTGAAACACGTGTTTTTGCTGCGAATACGGTCAGTGCTGTCCTTCCTGTGGGCTACTTTAAACGTTGCAGGGGTTGTGGGGGGGGGAGGTGTAGAGCTATAAATCCCCCTTTGAAGCTTACCATACAGAAACTGTGGAATCTATTAGAAAACTTTTTAATATTGGAAAACCTTTTGGAAAGCTTCTAAGCTTTCGTGAACGAATCCAATCAAAGCTTATGTTTGAAACGAAAGAAGAATTATATACAAAGGTTAAATCGTTAAAGAATTGATTTAGCTAAAATAAATATTTTTAACGTAATTGGGAATTCTTCTCGCTCCGAGTTTCCCAACGAATTCCTCACATTACAGCTCCGGTGGAAGCCGGCTTTATTAAGCGTTTTCTGCAAGTTTAATGGATAAATCCGTCGGAGCCGGCGTTAATAAACATCACCCCCCCCCCGATTTTACTTGAAAATGTTTTTTCCTGGGCGTATCGTGTTTCTTGTTTCTTCAAACATAATTTTTCAAAGAGGGTTTTTAAAAATATAAACCTGTAACAGATGCAGGACACGCTCGAGTAGAACCAAGTCACCGGCGGGACCCGTTTTATAATACAAGGACACAGGTGTGCTTCGTTATTAAAATGCAAAGATTTCCATATATTTTATAATTTGTGAAGGATATTTTAGTTTAATAATTCAGCGAAACTCAGCAACTATGGATCGGGTTGGCTTTAGAAGCATGTAAATGGAGGACATATTTACAAGTAAGATGGTGAACAATAGTATAGGTTGAGCAAAGTAGTGGCTTCCAGAAAATTGAAAGTAACACCAAAAACATCCATTTTTATTGAAAAGCATCTTGTTTGCTAGATTGTAATTTTGTAATAAGACACTCTGATGATGACGACATGATAATCGGAACGTACGTAAAGGTTTAAGTACCTTGTAATATCTGTTTTTATTAATATTTTTCTGGTATTGGGGTTGTTTTCAATACTTACATTGTAAAATATTGCCCCACTGTGCTCCTGATATTGTATACAATATGATTTTTATAAAAATTTGAAAATATCCTGTGAGAATATTCGTAAACAAATTAAACCAATTCACAAATTAATAAGAATAGATTCTTACACCGGTATTTATCCATTTTTTTATTAAAATATTATTTCGCTTCTGGAAATATTTTAAATACAATACAAACAAACTACTATTGTGCCATAATGACTCGGTCATATCGAGGTGGCATTCTAATTTAGGATTAAAGATTATCATTATATTGTGACGATTTGTCGCCGACTCTGCTAGATCCAACAGTAAAGCTCACTTCAAGCGTTTACGTCTGAAAAGTAATTAATATTTCTTTTGTAGAGCTTAAATCTACTTCATTAGCTCTTTACAATTTTAGTTTTGCACACGTTTTAGTAAAGTAATTCATGCCAAGAAAAACTTAGTGCAGTAGTTAATTAAATATAAATACTAATTTCTTTATTTAAAGTAGGAATCTCTTTCTATCTCTCTCTTCTATTTTCTCTCTTCCAGGCCTTTCTCTCTCTCTCTCTCTCTCTCTCTCTCTCTCTGTCGATCTTATTTTTTCCTATTCCTCCCTATATCCTTTCTCTTTCTCACTTTCTCTACGCTTCTCCTCTCTTTCTATTTCCCCTTTTCTCTCACTCTCTCTGTCTCTTTTTCAATTCCTAATATTATTTCACACTCTCCCTATTTATGTTTACATATTTTGTTCAAAATTTCAAACGTTAATAAACACTTTGTACTCATTTACTCAAGCTCAAACAGATTTGTATGAAACTTGTATTTTTAAAAACTGATGTGAATACAATTTTTTCAAATAAAAAATCATTTATTAAAGTCGATTAGTTAGTTTGAATAATTTCGCTTTCTATTTTGCCACTTAATATTGCGATTCTTTCATGCGTATGTACACATTTATTATAATTATAATTATTTAGTAAAAGAAACTAAAATTCAACTTTTCTTTGTTAACTTCATTATCTCTATATCTCTCTTCATTTGTCTAAATCTTTATTTCTTCCTCTTCTCTCTGCCCCTTCTCTTCAGTTAAAACGAACCGGAGTGTTTTGATAAAAAAGTTCTCCCCTCTCTTCCTGAATGTTTACCTCCATTCTTTTCCCCCTCTTCCACTCTCTTTCTTCTCCTCTCCAATTTATAACAATTACAATATACCTAGCTCCAAACAAAAAAATGTTTCAATTGTTTCTATTAGTTGACATCCTTCTTATACATATATAAATATATGTATATTTATTTATTTATATATATATATTTATATATGTATATAATATAGGGTATATATTTGTTCAAAATTTAAACCGTTATTAATATACCTTATATTCAGCCCCTCAAGTTCAAATACATTTTTTACTACTTTTTTAGGGTGACACTTGATACGAATACAGTTTTTTCAAATACTAATTCAGTAATTAAATTTAATAATGAAATAATTTAAGTTTTATGTAAAAGAAAAACCTTTCACAAAAGGAGCAAAGTATGCAATATAGTTACTTCGCCCCATTTGCTTAAAATAATTGATAACATGATTTCATAAAACAGCTGTTTTAATGTTATAGGCAATGTGGCAAAACAGCTGTTTTTATACACAGGTTATGTTATTTTATTTATATTACCTGTAATTATTTAATAAAATGTAAATAAAATAAAAATGTTTTTGGTGACCTAAGCAGGAATTTACATTTAAAAAATGTTTCTTTTTAGATTCTTTGTAAATTTACTTGTTTATGTAAATTTATATAATACTAAATGTGAAAAATATTTCAACTAGTTATTACATATTCTTCAGTCTGTTCTCACAATAAATAATATTTTACATGGGAACTTGGCTGTTAGGAAATATTTACTCAACGTTCTACTCTTGGTGTCAGTACATTAACACATAAGCCGCATTCTGTCACAGGTGGATTGTGAGGATTCGACTCTAATTTCCACTTCAACTTTTAATACACCTACAGGTTGCGTCAATGTTTCTAGAGAAGCTTTCGCTTAGCAACAAGAGTATTTACGGGCGGAATACGTTCGGATAGTGCAGTTTTAATTCACTCGCAGGAATTTGTCAAAGCTTCATCTCGTTTCACGCGATTTAATGCGGAGTAACATAAAGATGTTACACACAACTTGATTAATCCTGTTGAAAGTTTCGAAAGTAAAATCATGATTTTATATTTACAAATAACACTTATATAAACACATACGCCCTGAACACGAAATACGTCGGTGATATGTTGTTCTCTAAGTTATAGAAGTGAATGCATGTATGAACATTATGGTGGGCGTTATCTAAAAAGATTGATAGTTATAAAAAAAAACATCAGACAGGTTCAAAAGAGAAGAAGCATATAACCGGATCATAGTGAAAAGTTTTTCGCTCTAAAATAAACAGAAAAAACATTTGAATAAATGTAGAACGTATATGCCTATATATGAGAAATTCTAACAAAAAATGGCAATTTAATTTGTCAAAAAATAACAATAAAAATTATGAACATGCTTCCGCTGACCGTATTGTTCTGGACATAAATTGAGAAAGACCAAATTGCGTGAAAAGTGTCAAACATCCCGGGAGACCTTGTCCTCCCAAGGTTTTGTTTCCTACTTTGTTCATTTAGAAAAAGTAATGTGAAATAACAAAAGGCGAGCTAATTACATTGTAAATCACATATCGATGGAAACACAAACTCTACGTTTTATTTTAAATATTTTCCAGTTAGATGTAAGGTTCGGGCAATAAAGTTTTAACGACCATTACAAACGTAAAGTTTTAATTAAAACCTTTGCAGTAATTACAGACTAAAGTTAAATCTTATTGTAAATATCTCAGTTAGAGAAAGAGTGGAGCCTGTGACGTCAGTAAGCACATCTCGTTTCACGCGATTTAATGCGGAGTCACCTAAAGATGTTATAAACAACTTGATTATTCTTGTTGGGTTTTCGTCCCACATTAATTCAAGTCCACTTCCGGCTTGGGGACCACAATTAAGTACTACCGTTTCTTTAAATCCTCCATTAGCTAAACAAGTGCCAAGCTTACTGGAAACGAGGGGGATTATGTGGGATATGTAGGGACTCTTTCGTAACCTATCTGGCTTCGCACTCCAGAAAAAGGCTTCTGGCTGTACCTAAGGATAGCAGTATTGAGTCTTTATATATAACATGAAATACATGTCTGTCATACTTACAAAACAACCTCTGCTAGAATACACAATGACTTGATAGTAATACATTTCCCAATCTAGAAATGCGTCACAAACAACGAAAGAAGAGTAAATTAAATTTAATCATACAACAATGGAATACGTTCAATTGATCTTTTATTGTTTGAAGAGTTTAATAATAAACACTACCTTAGGTATAACTTATAGAATATATAAGATTTGTCAATGATATCGTACTAGACAATATCGTAATATATATATATATATATATATATATATATATATATATATATATATATATATATATTGTTCAAATTTTCTATCGTTAATGCTTTCTATTCATCCACTCAACTTCAAATACTTTTTTAATTTGTAGTTATTGACCCTTGACGTCATTACACATTTTTCAAATATCAATTCATTATTTAAATTAAATGAATCAATTTTAGTTTTTTACGTGAGAAAAACATTTCACAAAAGGTTTGCAATATTGTTATTTCTTCCCATTTGGCTTAATAAGTAATAACATATGACTTCACAAAAAAACTGATTTTATGTTTTAGGCTGTGTTTTAAACATCTGTTTTAATGCACAGTTAATGTTTCCTTATTTATATTAATTGCAATTATTTAATAAAATGTACTATAGTGAAAAATCTTTTTGTTTACCTAAGCAGGAATTTACTTTAAAATGTTTTGTTCATATTACTTGTTTAGATTTCCATGAAACTAATAGACGTATAAGTGTAAAGTTTAAAAATTACCATATTAGCTTTATAAAGCACAGTCTGTAGTTAACAAGTGTAGCGTCTTCTCCGCTTTATGCAAAAAGGGAAATTTGTTTAACGTTGGTGGGAAATTTATTGGATAAAGTTTTACCCAAGTGACTTTAGTGCAGGCACCGAGGGGAAGTTAAGGCCAGATGGAATTTACTCAAATAACTTTAAACGGAAAAACAACTTGTCTGATTTCACGCCACTTCACTAGTGTCAACTTTGCGAATCTGAAAAAAACGAATGTGCTGAGATTTTGTGTTAAAGTGGCGATATGTTTTAAGTAAAGATAACATGTTATGAAAATGGTTTGGTTTATTGTAGGACTGTCTAGGCTTTGTTAAACTACAACTACAAGCAGTCAGTTCCAAATCTAATTACTTATTAGGGACAGTGATTTCAAGAATGTCTGAAGTAAAATATAAGACATGCCAAATTTAACATTATTAGTATTAAAGCATTAGAAATGATATTTTAAGAAGAAATAGAGGTTAAGTGTTTTTGTATTTTTTATAAAATCTTCGAAAATGTGAATGTCCTAATCATTCGTGTTCATTTAGGTAGTTTGTTACAGACCAGTGAAATATTTCGCATTGCTTTCAAGAAATTTTAATTTATACAGAATTGATAATAACCAACCAAACAGGACAGATTTTCACTGGCTATAGCTATTACGTCATTGGTTAACTGTGCCAATAAATCGAAAGTTTGAAAATTTTATGCTCCACATCGTTTTTTTAATTTCAATTCATCCCAAGACCAAACAAACAAAAATTTAAAAAAAGTTTTCAACTAATGTGTACCAAGCATTTATTCTATTTAAATATTTACTGCTATCAAAATTTTTGAAGTACATTATAAATACATTAATTAATACAACGAACGATCGCTAAATAGTTTCTATACATTCATGTACATTGTTCTACCTTTTCTAACGGTACAAAATTAATATTTGATGACGCGTTTCGGAATAACTCTATTATAAAACCTTTACTAGTACCATACTTTTCCGAAACACGTCATCAAATAATAACTGTAACGTTAGGAAAAGCAGAAACATTTACTCAGATGTATACAAATATTCCTAACAGAAGTGTTCAAGAGTATTATTTTAATTACTATAAATAATTTTGTATTTATATTTCTATAATATAGTTACGGGAAGCTCTATAACATGCATTACT
>JBAIZL010000010.1:5475130-5532630 GCA_036971475.1 Prosapia bicincta | reverse complement strand
TACACGTAGAACTTGGCTAGCGAGCGTTATTAAGTAATGAGTCTTAAGGATGATCTACTTAAACAATTAAAAGCTCTTCCTAAGTACATTACATCGTTGCTATAGCAACTAGACAGACACAGCACAACAGAGAGTCTGCACAGACTTAGAAATAACATCTCGGGGTAATTCCCACACCGGAAGCAGGCACACAGTTATGTCTTGCAACTTCCGCTAACTAACCGCCGCTAGGAGGCGGTTACGGTTAAGTTATACTAAACAAGTAATTTCATATTATAACATTTTTGAGTGGAAAGATGTCTTGAGGTTAAATGAGGCTGTATTTGTTCCCTTATATTACAAGAGTTAGTTGTATACAGATTTGAACCCTGTGGGGAATATTTTGTTGAGAGTCGTACATTTTTTTGTATATACCTATTTTTCTGGTTAGACAGAGTAAAATATGGAAAATTGAAGAACAATTTATTTAGAGTAGAATTTATAGTTTTCAGAAATTATTACAACCATTAAAAGTCTTGTTTGTCTTTTTAAACGTCTTTATTTCAAAGTTGAACAGTTCCTTCTACCCTCTAACTTTCAAATAATTTTTCGCAAGTTAACCGTCAAAAAAAACTTCCTACAACTTCCTATAAACCTTCCTATTAACTTTTTCATACAAATTATGAGTTGGATCAAAAGAAAAATTATGCGATGCCCTCAAAAACAAAAAAAAAGAGTAGAGCGATAAGCACAAAAACAAAATCTAAAAAATAATGCATTCCACCCAAAAAATAAAAGAATGTATAGTGTGTATACAATAATTGTTTACTGCAACCACGTCTGGTAGAGAAATACTAAATTACGTCACAGACATTACTGTTTTAATCAAAAAGACATTACTACTGTATTTTTGTCTTTGTCATTTATATTAGCGTAAAAGTAGGTAATTTATTCTACTCTTCAAGTAGTTATGTTCTAGTGTAAGTAAAATATGCCATATGGTACAACTTATTTCATATAAACATATTTACACTATGAACAAATTGAAGTACCTCATAACAAACGCAAAACAAAACGCTTAAGAAAACTTCTAAAAATGGAGAAGAGGAAACTGAGGCGAATCTGGAATTTTCGAAATAAAAACATGATTTTATATTTACAAATAACACTTATATAAACACATACGCCCTGAATAAGGAATACGTCGATGATATGCTATTCTCCAAGTTAAAGAATTGAATGCATGAAAATCGCATTACGGTGGGTGTTATCCAAAAAGATTGATAGTTATAAAAAAAGATCAGACAGGTTCAAAAGAGAAGAAGCGAATAAACGGACCATAGTGAAAAGTATTTTGCTCTAAAATAAAGAGATAAAACATTTGAATAAGTGTTAAAAGTATTTACCAGAAACCTTCGGATAAAAAATGTCAATTTAATTTGTCAAATAAACATATATTAACGTGCGTATCGGACCGTATTGTTCTGAACATAAAATGTTGGAAAAAACCGACGCAGGGAAAGTCTCAAAGTTCCTATGGGACACAGGAGAAATTGTCCTTCCAAAGTTTCCTTTCCTACTTTGCTCATTTAGAAAAAGTAAAGTGAAATAAAGAAAGGCGAGCTAATTACATTGTAAGTCACAAATCAATGGAAACACAAACTTTAAGTTTTATTTTAAATCTATTCCAGTTAGAATTAACGTTCGGGCAATAAAGTTTTAACGACCGTTATAGTCGTCAAGTTTTAATTAAAATCTTTGCAGTAATTACAAATTAAAGTTAAATTTAGTTCTAAAAAACTCAGTTAGAGAAAGAGTGGAGCCTGTGAGGTTAGTAGGGAGTTGTCTATGAAGGTGTATCATCATTTACTTAGCTCACTCTTAAGTCTGGGTTTGACTACAATGTACTCTAATATTGACAGGGTGGGACAGTATAGTACCAACACAGTACCCCAGATTTAGCAGCCCCTGTTGTATAACAATTCTAAAGTCATGAAGTCCCGTATACATAAGGTGGATAAAGTCTTAGGCAAGGGCGTTATATTTTACAAACGCTTTTTGAAACATACGTAGAACAAGCATTAGAAACCGTAGTACACAATACGAGTATAAAGAAATGGGATTGGTGAATAGCATAGAACGCCATACCATACAACTTATGACTTTCAAACAAATCATCAAAAGAGAAAAATACAAAGTAGAGCAATTGCTCGGTATATTATGCAATAGAAACATAAGATTGCTTCGTAAAATATGATTTATATGAGATTAACTGTGCATCTTACTAATAGTGTTGAGCAGCTACCATCAACATCCATACACACACACACACATACACACACACACACACACACACACACACACACACACACACACACACACACACACACACACACACACACACACACACACACACACACACACACACACATATATATATATATATATATATATATATATATATATATATATATATATATATATATATATATATATATATAAAGAACAAAAGTCTAAATACAAATACAAGAATTATAATTGAATTTACAATTCAAAGCTTTTCGTTGGCTAACAGTACCAACATCATCAGGAATATTAAACCTATTTAATATTCCTGATGATGTTGGTACTGTTAGCCAACGAAAAGCTTTGAATTGTAAATTCAATTATAATTCTTGTATTTGTATTTAGACTTTTGTTCTTTATTAATACACAAGAAAACATACTGCGATATATATATATATATATATATATATATATATATATATATATATATATATATATATATATATATATATAAAGGAATAAAAAAAATTTACAAATACAGGAATAATTTATTGAATTTACAATTCAAAGTTTTTCGTTGGCCAACACTACAAACATCTTCTTGTATTTGTAAATTGTTTTATTTCTTTATTAATACACAAGAATACATATTATAGTATATATATATATATATATATATATATATATATATATATATATATATATATATATATATATATATATATATATATATATTTATATATATATATAAATATATATATATATATATATATATATATATATATATATATATATATATATATATAGAGAGAGAGAGAGAGAGAGAGAGAGAGAGAGAGAGAAAGTGAGAGTGAACTAATAGAAGTAATTAAAAGCATTGTTAATTCTCTTGCAGTCCTTGATAAGGACATAGGAAAGCAGGACAATAAGATGTTTACAAAATGGTTAAAAATGTCTCTAGAACAATCTGACATTATGGCCAGTGTGTGTGTGTGTGTGCTTGTGTTACTAATCACTTAAAAACTACTGCACCTATTGATCTGAACTTTTACATGGATATTTTTAGGGTCCCCGGTTAACACATAGGCGTATTTATATTTAGAATTTCCGTTAGGTCCCCGGTGCGCCCCACTGGCCTTGAAAACTCATTTTCAACAGTCAATTAACTATACTCTGTTATATACTTGGCTTAGTCAGCTGATAGTAAATGTGATATTAGTCACATGTGTTGTTATTGTCTTTCAAGATTAGTTATAGCTTACCTGTAAGAAACATGCTTATGCCAGGTTTCAAGCGGAAGCTTTATATTCCCTTAGTTTTTGGAGACAATAATCGGTAATTTTACAAACTTTAGTTTGTTATGATTATAGAAATTTAATTTCAGTAAATTAAATTCACCCCAAAATACAAATATACATTAAATCAATACAAGTCTACGTAAACCCAGAACGAAGGACGGGCATTCTGCTAGTGTTGTAATAAACCAGTAACAATACATATGGCCGCATAGACCATACTTTCATTGGTAGAAAGATGAAGTGTCAAATATTGAGAGTGTCAAATATAATTTGCAAATGTGTATGGACAAATAATCTGTGTGTGTGTGTGTTACTCAGTTACTTAAAAACTACTGAACCCATTGATATGATATTTACATGGACATTCTGAGGTTCCATGTAAATATTTCTCAAAGTCCTGGCAAACACTCGCAAAACCTACGCTGAATGTAATGAAAGTATAACATTTGAGACGTTTTAATGCACACAATCGTTAAAGATTACATTTACTATTAGGAAACCATTGTTACCCCACGCCAGTTGAAAGCTACAAGGTTAAAGTACACTTTACGAAATCGGGCGGGTAGCTTGTAGCACTTTTGCCACGTATGGAACGTCCCTACGATTTATGGTTGAAGGTAGTTTTCCCCTTAGCACTAATTGGCAACCCTGATTGACAACATATCATAATATAACAGTGTTGCCTAGTTCTAGTATAGGGATCTCATTCTATCGTCTGTCCCTGAAAAGTCGCTCACCCATGTGGCAACGCTGCATTTGTGCCCCCCCCCCCCCGATTTCGTGCAGTTGACCTTACCTTATTTTTACCTTACCTTGTAACGTTTCCAGCCCTTACCAACATAATTAATTTTTTCACCAGGGCTTCTAGCTCTTACGTTACAGCTCAGGCAAATTACTGTCTGTCTGTAACGCTCTTCATATCTTGAAGGTAGAACTAGGTTACTTTTAAAATACAAAGTTAAACGATTTAGACTAGCAGAGTCTCATTAAATTCGTATTTAAAGGCTTATTAAATTAGGATGCAAGGGATTTGTGTGCTCGTTAAATAATTCCTCTCTTAAATCTTCAATTAAAACAAATTAAACATATTTTATTTAGCAAAAAACTTATAAAGTTACAAACTAAAATACATATTTCTTAGACATTGCGTTAGTTACTGAATAGTGAACATTTAACACTTGACTTATGAGGAAATTTACATATTAACAAATCAATGGCTGAAATGACTCTGTTTTCGAGTTTGCTTGCTTGCTCTTTTCATAATTAATTCTTACAATTTAAACTGAAAACTAATGCATCAAATAATGCATAAATTACATTTATGTACGTATTGAAAAATTTAAAATGCAATAATTTTATACTAAACTGTTTAAGCATTTAAATTTGTAATACTTCACCAAAGTTTGAATTTGTTCACTTAGCTGTTTTAACAAGGTGTAGCCTCGCATCCTTCTATTGGAAAAACCTTACAAGATTCCCTCGGCCATGATTTTGAAAAAGGCTGCAGTAACTCAGCGTTCCATTTTCGTTCTTGGCAACGCGCAGTCTTCTATATTCTGATTACAAGAAATTAAAAGAAAATGACTGTTACATTAAAAATTAAAATTAAACACTTCTTCCCTCCTCGCACTACTATACATGTTTCTTGCCTTACATCTTGGTTAGGAGAGAATTAAATTATCCGTCGCAAGTAGGCGTCCTAGCTACCGCGCATCGATGTGCGCATATTACTTTAATCTTTCAAACTCTTCCTACAGATGCTACTACCAACCAGAGATTTGATTTATTTCTAACAAATCACAATTTTTTGATCTAGTTCTATTATTGTTACATTTTTTAATACATTCTCGTTCGTTTTCTGAAATTTCCTTTTTTAATATGTAACACCATCTAAAGTGTGTTACAACCTTACCCATCTTATAACCTACAAAGGATAATTCAGGCGTATATTGGGACCATATCTTTAACAATACTTGTAACTCATCGAAGGACACCAAGTTTTATAATGTTCAACTGAAAAGTGATAAAATTTATACAGTTAACTGAACTTTAGCCCTGGTTCAACTGGAACTTTTCATCAACTCTTACAAAAGTTGGTGTCACGCAAAAGTTGATGTCTCCAAATAAGTTTCCGCCTTATGATTATCCACAGCCCAGTTCACAGTGAGGACGTTTTACAATTTCTATGCATATTCGCATGTAAAGAGTGCTTCCATTAAAGCCTTTGTAACAAGTTGACTAAGTGTTGCATTTCTCTATTGAACGTTATTCTGCTCAAATAATTCCCTCTTCGGCTAGAATTACCAAGCCCTGTTGTACATTTACCTACTGAGGTTATTAATAGTTAATATAATTATTTCTTTACGTTATTCGTTTGGTCTTATATTACAGTTTTAAATATATTTATCAATTCCTACTATTAGTTCACACTCTCTCTATATATATTTATACATCTCGTACAAAATTTCAAGTTAATAAAATATTTTATATTTATTCATTCAAGTCAAATACATTTTTTAAACCTTGTAGAGGATGGCAGCTCATGTTAATACAGTTTTTTTTCAAATATTAATTATTTAAGTAAATGAAATGAATTAATTTTAATTTTATGTAGGAGAACCATTTTTGACAAAAATGACAAGGTTTGCAGTATAGTTTGCATCAGATTTGGTTTGACGTAAGTGATACCATATAATTTCTTAAAACAGCTGTTTTTTATTTATAGGTAATGTGGTGTAACAGCTGTTTTAACGCATTTGTTATGTCACTTGATTTATATTATTTGTAATTATTTAATAGAAACTAACGCAAATAAAATATTTCTTTCCTTACCCAAGTAGCAACTGGTTTTAAATAAAGTTTGTTTATATTACTTGTTTTTTTTTTGGAATTTGTCAGAAATCTGAAGTCTCTTTCTAAGATTTCCTTAAAGGTTAGAAAAGTACTCTGTACCTGTTTGTGTAAACAATAAGAAACGTCATTAGGGAGGAAATATGCAGGTCTATGTGAATACGCAGGATATTTGTTCCCCAGACCGCGCAGTCATAGAAAGGACAGAGCTCATAAGCCTCCTGGTATGTTTCCACCGCACTGCGTTAATGCACTTATGCAATCAACCATTACGGCACACCTACCTCACAATATGTATTAACATTATATCAATTTCGAGTAGAAAACAGAATTTCCACTAACAGTTAATTTGCAACGTAGTGCCAACTCCTTCATGTAAGTCTTAGACTTTGCTACACTGTGTGATGTCTTGATAAGGCTTTCCTGATTACGTATTTATGCAGTCAAGGTTTATGTATCACACTTCACATGACCCCGCCCGTCCTTTACCTTTCAGTATATAGCACGGAGCTCTTTTGCTTAGAACATGTAATTGTAACCTACTCACACACATGCGCATGCGTAGAAGGAGGATGCTCAGTAATGGTATTAGCGAGTTTCACTAGGACCTGACACTAGGCTCAAACAGAATAATCACAGGCCTACGTTTAATTAGCAGACCCATAAAACAGACAGGATGAGCACAGAAGAAATAGATTTTCCAATAGAAAAACCAATCTACGCACAGAACGAACCAATCTGTGCACAGAATAAACCCATCTGCACTCAGAACGAACCCATCTGAGCACAGAACAAACCCGTCTGCACTCAGAACGAACCAATCTTAGCACATAGCGTAGTAATCTGCGAACAGAACGAACCAGTTCGGGAACAGAACAAACCAATCTGCACTCAGAACGAAGCCATCTGCGCACATACCAAACCAATCTTAGCACATAGCGTAGTAATTAGCGAACAGAACGAACCAGTTCGGGAACAGAACAAACCAATCTGCACTCAGAACGAAGCCATCTGCGCACATACCAAACCAATCTTAGCACATAGCGTAGTAATCTGCGAACAGAACGAACCAGTTCGGGAACAGAACAAACCCGTCTGCACTCAGAACGAAGCCATCTGCGTACATACCAAACCAATCTTAGCACATAGCGTAGTAATCTTCGAACAGAACGAACCAGTTCGGGAACAGAACAAACCAATCTGCACTCAGAACGAAGCCATCTGCGCACAGAACGAACTAATTTGCGAACAATAAGAACCAATTTAAGCACAGAATAAACCAATCTCAACACTAATAGTACGATATCTTTCACTAGAAATATTATGGATTATAATTTAAACCTGTAGAAAATTCAACTGTTATAGACCCAAGTGGATTCTGTCGCACGTGTGTTAACATACCAAAACAACCAACGTTCGGTTAAAACACAAGCGGCCTCTTCATTGTACTGCTATGCAACTACCGTAAAAGCTGATGGTTTAAGTCTGTTTGATCATTAACAAAAATAGTTTTTTTTATAGAATTAGTTCCTGTTACGTTTGAAGCCAATGGCTATTTAGCTTCAGTATTGGTCTTACAAGAATAGGTTTATAGTAAATAACCCAGGTGAAGGGAGGCACATATGCTAAGGTTGATTCTAATGTAAGAAAAGTTTACCTCGCAGAAGTTTTTATATAGAAACAAACACAAATCTTGATACTTTCATCCCAGATCGAAGATGGTGATGGACATATACTTAGAGTCGTACAATATATCCTGTATTACAATTTTCTTAATTGTTTTAGGTCTCTCCCACTTTATATACTTCCGTCTCTAGGAACCCATCGAACAAGACAAATGAGTTTTGTCTACGCTCTTTCTTACAAGTAAGTGACCGCAATTCAGTTTTTCAGTTTTTGTTAGGTTAGGTTGGCTTCGAACAGAAAAGTATAATCCACTACGTATCGAATTTTCCATTTTATTCTTTTCCGTAAAAAGAACTTGGAAGTTCCATTGGAAGAAACCATGGACCATAGTTCTCATCCTATTTATACCACTGCAGAAGAATATTCTGGCTGTATAAAACAACCCTAATTAATGTTAAAAGGTCCTGTAGAAAATGACGTCATATTTCCGTATTGTTTTCAGCAGTAAAGCAATGAATAGGTAAACCTGTAACAAGTATAAATTTAAAGCCTGGGATAATGCGAGCCGTTTGTACGAGCACCAATAAAGGTTACACTTTTATTAGCACATAAATTGCCTGCGGTGAGAGTCCGGGGCCGGAGTAGAGTGCGTTTATTTACTCCAAGGTTAGGTTACACCCATCGGTTCTAATAAAATACAATGTTGTAAGACTGGAAGCGAGAAGGTTAATATGTTGTTTTCAAATGTTACATTAGAAAACAATAGTAATATTTTTAGGAAGTGATATTGTTTAAAACAATATAAACTAAGATCAGTTTTTAAAAATTAAGGCTTAGTAAATTCCTTAAGTTTTTGAAGATATACAATTCAATCGGATTTAAACAAAATCGCTTACAGTAACGGGTTGAAAAAATAATAGAATACGTTATTCAGACAAAGTAATTTTTCCATTTATTGATGTCGTTGAAGACCTTGATATTACTATAAATAGAAAAAACTTTAAAGTAGTTTTGTTGTGATATTTAAATGGCATTTGTGAAGTATTACGCGGTTACTAATATTAGTTTTAGCAGTGGAACAATTGAATCAGGAATGTACAGTTCTAATCTATTATAACAAACCCTTTTATTAGCACACGAATTGCATGAAGGGTTTTCATTGGTCAGAACAAAAACCGCCTCGCAGTATACTGCAAAAGTACCTTATTAATAAATTTATTTATAAAATACGATGTTTAACGAATATATTCCAGTATTATTTTCTGTACCTCCTAACAATACAAAGGTAGACCTTTGCTGAGGCGTTTTGGAATGGCAACGTTTTCAAAAGTACTTTTCACCGTAATCCTGCGTTCATCTTTATACACAGGTATCCCCGCCCCCACAACTTGCCGACTTCACTTCCTATTGGTACAAACCTATGTCTAACCTAACCTAACCTACTTTCTACTCTCCTCGCGCTTTATAAAAGACGCTTTACTGTATATTTATTTGTTCCTTTACTATCTTAACTTTAATTTAATAATATCCAAATTTTCTAAAAAAGCCTTCCTTTAATAACATAATGTAAAACCTTCATTGCATTTGTTGTAAAGAGTACGGCCCTCTTTAAACAAATGTGTAGCATAATTCGATCATTTTTCTCAAATTTAAATGACCTTACTTGCTCTTTATATTAAGATTTAAATTTTCGTCCGGTTTTTCCTATGAATATATGTTAAAAAGGAAAATGTTATAAACGAACAAATAAATGCAGAAAACGACATTATTTTTAAATAGTTTAATATTATTAATTAGCTGAGCGCGAGGTGTCGGGAGTAGGCGTGTACCAATAGGAAGCGAGGTTGCAAGTGATGGGGGCGGGGCTTAGACTATAAACTCTAGATTTGAGCGAAGAGTTAGTCAAGTCGTTTAACATTCAGTAATTATAGGCGAACAGTATTATTTAAGTTTAGAAAATGGAGTCATTCCGAAACGCGCCAACAAAGTGTACTATTGTAGTAAAGTCAGAAAAGGCAGATAAATCTACTCGAACATACAAATATTCCAAACAGAAATAAAGACAAGTAAAAAAAAAGTATTGTTTTATGAACTTTAATAGAGCACAGATGATGCTGTTTCTCTTTTACAAAACCCAAAAGGCGGAAATAATATTAAAAAAATATATATAAATCAATTAGATAATTGAATTGTTAACTTTAGATTGGTCAACATTCATCTTCTTGTTGTCTAAATATAGGCAAGAGAATAATTCGAGGGAAGGGGAGATATATAAGTTTTGACCAATTTTTAGTAAATCACAGACTTTAAGTAATCGATACAAGCACGAGTATCAATGGCAGCCCGTTTGTTCTTGAAATGATTTGTGTTATACAGAAGGCCTTTTAATAACGTATGCACCAAAACAAACAGTACTGAAACGGTTGTAAGATTTTATTCTATTTCATAGTTCTACAAACACATAGGCTTATAAGTTAAAAAAAGCTAAATCGGTTAGACTCGGGTATAAACATGTCCTATATGACCTCCGATAAATTATAGGCAATAGTTGTATCTAAGTGAAACATTTGCGTCATTTTGATGGAGGAG
The DNA here is from genome assembly GCA_036971475.1 of Prosapia bicincta. Classification (NCBI taxonomy): domain Eukaryota; kingdom Metazoa; phylum Arthropoda; class Insecta; order Hemiptera; family Cercopidae; genus Prosapia; species Prosapia bicincta. The sequence goes on along the minus strand of JBAIZL010000010.1, from coordinate 5,522,002 downwards.
TTGTTTCATGGTCGATATAAATATGGTTATTTTTTCCTGAAGGATGGCGGGTCATCACGGAAAATCTTCTCCTTCGTCAATCCCTAAACGTAGGCGTCAGATGAAGTAAAATCAGGGCAATGGGTTTGGTAAGGAAAGTTTGTCGAAAGGGAGATGAGGCGGTTGCCAAAACTTTCTTGAATGAAAGCAATGTTGTCTGAGGCAGTGTGGCGGGTTGCACCATCTTGCTGGAACCATTGTAAACGAAAAGGTAGGTTTCGGTCGCAACAAAATCTCCTGAGGTCTCCAATAAAACGACCGAGAATGACTCTATATCTGAGAGGAGGAACTACAGCTTATTCAGTGTCAGTACTGTTTATTTTTGAGCCCATGTTATTATGGTAACTAATGGCAACAAAGCCGGGGGCAACACAAGGCATTTAGAATGACTATAATAAAAGAAGAGGACCTCCTGGTATTACTGACTGTAGTAGTAGAATAGACTTTAAAGGTGTAATTTCTAAAAAGTCATAATTTCTTCATTCCATTAGTTTAACTCCCTGGTTCCTTATTGTTTTTGTAATTATATCAATCTTGACTTTAAAATTTAGAAAATATATTTAAAAAAAGTAACATAAACAAAAATGGTTTAAAGTCAATTGCTACTTAGATCAACAAAGAAAAGTTTTACTTTAGTTACTTTTATAAAATAATTACAAATAATATGACTAGAGTAACATAACCTTTGCGATAAAACAGCTGTTCTACCAGGTCACCTATAACATAGAATAAGTTGTTTTAAGAAGTCATATAACACTTACTTTAAGCCAAACAACTATATTGCATACCTTGCCCCTTCTGTGAGAAGTTTTACTCCCATATAAAACTAAAATTAACTTAATAAATTTAATTATTGAATTCATATTTAACATCAAGTGGCATACACTACAGGTTTGAAAAATGAATTTAACTTCAGTGGATGAGTAAAATGTATTTTATTACCGATTGAAAATATAAACAAGATATATATAGGGAGAGTGTGAATTAATAGAAGGAATTGAATATAATTTAAAGAAGGCTTCAAAAAAGTATAATTCTGTTTTATCTTTATAAGAATATCTTTAACAAATCTTAAATTTATTGGAATTATAATTTCGTAAAACATAATTTTTATGAAACGTAATGAGTAAATTGGACTTCGTTCCTGTTCTAACTTAAACATCTCTGTAACTCATCTAAAAGTTGGGGTCACGTAATCAGTTTTCCAATTAACATTTCAACGGCTTATTGTTATTCACAGCAAAATCACTAAGTGAATTGTCTTACAAATTCTAGAAATATTTCCAAGTAAAATAAACTCTTGTTTTTTCTCTATTAGAATATTTTTTATTGTCAACTTAGATTATTTCTCAATAAATTACTTAGCTCAAAATATAGTTTTTTTAGTGCAAAATACAATGGTATGCTTTCCTCCAGTTCATTTTGGGACAAAAAAAAAACGATATCATCAAACGTAGTGTGCCATTGTTTTATTGCATTTTTAATGACTTTGATTGCACTCTGTGATAAATATACAACGGGCATTATTAATTAACATAGCTTTAGCGAGTTTATTTATACAGTTTATTCTACTTTCAATTTATTTATCGATATTTACAGCTCGACTCACCAAGTGAAGGTTTGACAACTTCTAGAAATATTTTTACGTTAAATACACCTATATTCTCATCTTGTAAAGGAATTTATCCTAAATTAGTTTTTGTCCTTCTACTTGTCCAGCTGCTGTACATTTACCAATACTAGTTAGAAATACATTTGGGTTTTTAAATTTAATAAGTTGCTGTATCATTCAGTTAGAAAACATTATCCTAACGTGTTTACATCCTACGTCACGCCATATTTGATTGGACTAAAGTAGAAATATAGTTCACCGTATTTTAATATAGAGGTGTGCAGTATCAAGCGGAATAAATTGAATATCTCTTTGAATGAAAGATTAGTACAAAAAACGCTTTGTGTCGACATCACCAAAACAGAAATGTAAACTTCTTGCGGCCAGAAATATGGTAAAATCAAACATAATTTTAAAGTAGGCAAAAAGAGTATATTATATTACAAACTGGAGCTAGGTTTGTGACAATAGCTTACTACCCTGATATACCTCAACTCTTACAAAGTGCTTTAAAGTGTTTAATTTCTTCAAGCTATAATAGCGGTGATATCATCCTCAGTGGCAAACTTACACTGGTACAATAATGGTGCATATATAGTCAAAGTAAACTCATATTCTACAACAAGTTATTTGTGCTTTTATGAGGTCAAAAAAAAACACAATCCCAACTATGAAAGAAGTATTGCATTGGAAATGTTATAATATTTTATGAGAATTTAGTTATTGAAGTGGATACTAACATAATCAATAGTTTGCCTTTGTAACTTTTGTATTTTCATGGTAAACGCTTGTCTAACTGGGTATTGCTGTATTTGCATAGTACATCTAAGTTGACTCTTGCTTTAGTTCTGTGTAATTATGGAAATATGAACATAAACGTTTTCGAAAACTTGATGATAAAGGTTATTGTAAAAAATGTGTCTAGAACTAAGGTTACCCCCAAAATACCAATTTTTGTGAAAATCCTTAAATCAGCATTATATATTTAAAGATTTTCGAAAACTTGACAATTATTCAGAATATTTTCACTTAATTTGTTATAATGGTGAAGTCAAACCTTCCCTACAAATTCAGTGAAAATCCCTGCAGCAGTTTCTGAGAAAAAAGTTTACAATTACATATTACAAATATGTACAAATACTCCCATTTACAAATACTGTATATATATATATATATATATATATATATATATATATATATATATATATATGAATAATACAATCTGCAATCAATGGAAAGCTTTGAATATAAATTAATAAATATTTTTGTATTTGAATAACCTTAGTTGTTTTTAATATATATATATATATATATATATATATATATACGTATACAATTAATGTTTATGTATATCTAATCATAACATCTATTCTTAAAGATAAAATGAAACTAAATAATAATCATACCATAAGTAATTCTATTAACCCTATTGAAAAATTAAAATTAATTAATATTAATAATAAAACAAAATTAATATAATTGGATATAAAAAATATGTACACAAAAATTCCTATAAAAGAGACTCTCAATATTATAAAATCTAGATTAGAACAAAATGAAAAAGATAGAAAATTTATAATAGAAATTATAAATACATTAAAAATAATATTAAATCAAAATTATTTTTCATATAATAATAACATTTACAAACAGGAAGATGGTCTTGCCATGGGTTGTCAGTTATCGAATCTAATACCTGAAATATTTTTGCAATATAGAGATGATAAAATAAATAAAATTATACAGACATTTGATAAAAACGGTTATTGGTTTAGATATGTAGATGAGGGTTTGTACGTATCTATTAATAATGGTATAAACTTAATAACTATTTTAGATAAAATAAATGTGATAAATAAAAATATTAATTTTACTTATGAAATGGACAAAAATAATAAGATCAACTTTCTAGATATAACAATTATAAGCAACAATAATGAATTTGAATTTAACATGTATCGTAAACCGACACAACTAACCAAATTATACCTAATAATTCTAACCATCCGTATAATCAAAAAATGGCTTCATTATACAATTTATTATATAGATTACATAAAATACCTATGAATAATGAAAACAAAATAAGAGAGAAAAACATTATCTATCAAATTGCAATTGAGAATGGCTATAAAAAGAAAACTGTTGATAAACTTAATTATAATATTTTAAAGAAACAAAATAATAATATAATTTACAAAAATAATGATGAAAATGTCATATGGACTTCATTTACATTTTTTGGTAATGAAGTAAAAAATATCACAAAATTGTTTAAAGGAAGCAACATAAAAATCGCATATAATACTAATAACAAATTAATAAATATAATGAATAATAATAATATTATTAATATGCATGAAAAAAACGGTGTATATAAATTAGAATGTGATTATTGTAATAAAGTTTATATAGGACAAACTAAGAAAAAACTTAAAGATAGATATAAAGAGCATTTTAATGCATATAAAAAGCCAGAAATTTATAAATCAAATTTTGCTAGGCATTGTATTAATAGCCTAATAATCACATATTTCCTAATATAGATAATATGATACTTGTAAAAGAAATTAACAAAGGCCTGAGAATGAATATTTATGAAGCTTTAGAAATACATAAATATAATACTAATAATGAGTTGATAAATGAACAAATACAAGTAAAATCTAAATTTGATAATATATTCAGTGTTTTTAATATTAAGGCAAAAAAAAAATAATAAAAAAAATAACAACATTGTAATTGATTTGGCATAACTATTTATTTGATCTAATTTGCACATATGTTAATTTTAATTGTTTAATATTCCTGATGATGTTGGTACTGTTAGCCAACGAAAAGCTTTGAATTGTAAATTCAATTATAATTCTTGTATTTGTATTTTGACTTATGTTCTTTATTAATACACAAGAATACATATTGCGATATATATATATATATATATATATATATATATATATATATATATATATATATATATATATATAAGAAAACTTGATGATAATGCTAGAACAATGATTCGGGTGTACTGACTGGTCCATGTGCCAAAATATGTTTTTTTAAATTACACATATTTTAGCTTTCCATTGATGTTATATACACCAACCCTTAGTTGACGGACTGAAACAAAACCACCTGCCATTGTATGGGCTCTTCGTTGTATGAGAATTTGGATATTTACATCGGTATAAAAATTCACTGGATATTAACAATTCACACTGCCCTAGATACTGTTCTTTTGGCCCATTGGGATCCCAGGTCTGGGCCCCCAAGCTCTCTAACAAGGTCTCTATGAAGCTGCATCCGTCTACACACCTAGAATCCGTAGTATCCAGAATGCACGTGAAAGAAACGAGGTAGACTGCTCATTTACCAAGCTCTTTCAATGAAAAAACAGGGGAAATAAAAGAGTCTCACTGCCAGTAAGGAAGAACAGTACAGAAGAGAGAAACCCTCCTAGGAATAAACCCCCTGGGATGTATCATGCAAGAACCCTTGGGTTAGAATATTCTTATGCTAAGCGATAAGGAGAGGTATAACCTTCCAAATACTTTAAAGCTTATGAATGTTGTGGTCCTCTCTATGTGACATTCCACAAACTATGTGTGTCAGTGTTGCCAACGTTTACACCCTCACAAAGTTACATACTTCTAACGCTTGCACCTGCTTGCTCGTGATATAAAGAAAGCAATAACTCTGCTCTTAATATACGGAGAGAAAATTTAAAAACATAAAGCCGAGATAGGCTTGACTTGTTTGTACATTCTCCCAATAAAGGCAGGCATTTTATTAGCACATAAATTGCTTACGGTGTGCAAACGTGCCGGGGTACAGCCAATATTGGTTTAGTGTAGGAGTCAGTGGGCGCGTGATTGTGTCCCGCTGTAACACGTCGTTTGTCAACGCGTTACAGTATGAGCTACAAGGGCGCTATTGTGTGTGGGAATCGTATGTTGTAACAGTTCTAAGGTAAAAGTAATATTAAAACAATCTGAATTGCTTGTTGTCACTCATGCAAGTCTCCCAAATAGGTAAGCTCTTGTATATGCAGCAATAAATAATATGTCTTCTTGTAGTTATTTTTATATCCAATGATCTGATGTTAAGAAGAACGAGTAATAATAGAATGTTCTTATTATTATCTGAAGTCATATCTTCTCGGGATATCTTGTTGGGACTATTTGAAGTTTATAAATACGACTTCATAAAACAGCAAATATACCTTCACATTGTAATGGTAATACAGTAAATTATAATATACAGATACTTCATAAATCATAATTTTGTTAAATATAAAAAAACCCGAAAATTTAGAAATTATAAATTCTAAAGAAAATAATTAAAGGGCAAGCACATACAAAACTCATGACAGCGTTAGGTTTTAACGGCAGTTAACGGCCAAAGGGTAAGGAGATTGTAGAAAAAAACTGCTGTATTTAAAATAGTTTGAATTGATTGGATAGTTTGTTGAAAGAGGGAAGAATATTCTAAAGGTTTAAAAGGGATGTTCTATGAAAGAGTAACTAAATCGGGAATTAAAAATTAAGGTTACACGGTGTACGGTTGCATTCAAGTTAGAAGGGTTTCTAAGAAAGGGTAGTTTTCGGAGTGAAGTTAATTTAAACGCAAAAGATAAATACCAAGCCAAAGTTCGGGATTTAATTCGTCGGGGTGCAACAGATAAGCGCTGGCTGACCTAGAGAAATATAGCGAAGGTCCGTGGTTTTTAAAATGTATTAAGACTTTGGTAATGCAAGAGATGCTATATTGAACAGTTAGCAGTTGTATATATAAATAATTGACTTCTTCTTTATTGCGGAGTAAGTGAAAGAAACGTGCAACACCTTAAGGTACCGGATGTACCACAACATCGAGGTACGTCACAGGAAGCAACCCCGAAAATTCCCATCGACTCTGGATCTAACTCTGTTCTTCCAACGTCTACTAGAAAGAAGGAAGCGACAATCCATAACGTAAATAAGGCATTAAAAAAAGAAAATTTAGAACTGTCTGTCAATAAACAGCAGAACTGATACAATTGCATCAATAAACAGTTCTGACAACAACATATATTGTCGTTAAATGCAACAAAAAGTTACAAAGAAAATTTGTACTGAGACTCCTATACGATGTTATTAACTCCCATGGGCGTAAAAATGGGCTGGATCATCTTGAACCCTCCGAAATGTTTATAAAGGTTTTGTACAAGAAATCTAAAATCTATAAATACTAAACAGTTAATCGTCTGTAAAAATGGTAGTTTAGATTTATTTAAAAATGTTTCTTTATTAATTAAATAAATGCTAAATTTCTTATTTTCCTGAATTAAATACACCTATTTCTCTTTTATCTTGGTTTTAAAAATCATTTATTTGTTTATAAGTTACAACTATAAACCCCAATCAAAAAATTAATTCTGACTTCATCAATGACAATTCTAATAATCTTAGGGCAAATTATTTGTAAAGGACACTTAACGAAACAAGTGTTAGAAGACGACCGGAGTAAACGACTTCAAGAACAGATAAGGATAATGTTTCACCATATTGCTGGACATGGTAGTCCTGCAGGACTTTATCCGAGAAACCTTGACGGGTTCAATATGGTTGGATAAATAACAGGCTATAACTAAATAAATTCATTATGGGTACAATTAGCAAAACCCATAATAAGAAAGCAAAGATGGTCAGAAGAAAGATAGCGAAAACACAGTAAAAGAATGGCACCAAAAAAACCAAACTATAGAAAATGTTTGAATTTAAAACTGAACACATTTACCAAAGTACGTTTTTTGAAAACGTAAAAAAATTGATAACACGGTGTGGATATCTTAGAAGTTTAAATTTTTTGAAAACGTGTATAGCTCGAAGCAACTGATGTTAATTAACCTTCAAACGGCTGAAGTCATCACTATTTCTTACATCTTTACTTCTTTCATTTATAAAAACGAGAATGTAAATTAACAAAAGGCGTAATAATTGTGTTATAAGTAAAAACCAATGGAATCACAAACTCTGTGTTTTATTTAAAACATTTCAATTAGTTGTAAAGTAGGGCAATAAAGTTTAGCGATTAATCAACTGTTATAGTCGTAAAGTTGTAATTAGTAACATTGCATCAATCTCCCAAGAGAGTTTTATGTTAAGGTAAATATTAGGTTTAATTATAAGAGAAAGGTTTTACCTAAGAACTGGTTAGATGTCGGTATTATTAAATTTATTTCATTTTTCACTTATTCTTGTTTTGATTGTAAAACATTTTCAACAAAAAAGAGTGTGGGATATCTCTCGCATTCATTAGCATCTTTGGTTGAAAGAACCTTATAACGGTTAGCTTGAGACTAAACATTAGAGCAAAAAAATTTATTGTTATTCTTTTTTTGAGAATAATTCCTCCATAAATCAAATTATTTACAAATTACTTAGTCTAACTTAATTTACGTACGAACACTTTGATTATGTTTGAATAAAATTTCAAATCTATAGATCCTAAAGATATTGTTGGCGAGTATTTTATTTACTTCGTAAAATGGAAAAAAATTGCAAACCATATTTTCTTCAATTTTAGAAGTAGGCTCAATTCTTTTATGATTTCTTCATAATATGCTAAAAGAAGCTTTCCAGTTGGTGCTAGTATATAAATCCATTTGGATATGGCTTTGCTGGTTTGTAGACCCTTTGCATACACACATTATAAAAGGCAGCCTACATATTATTCTTTTGCTCTTTTAAAGTCTGCTTGAGAGATATAAGTTGGACACTAAAAGCGCACTACCCACAGAGATACTACCAATACCACATGTGTACTAAAAGCTTGAAATTTCCAAATCTTGGTTTTCATTTATTTTTTTCTGAACTGAATCTTTGTGTAGTTATACACAACGTTTAGTCATTGAACACAACCCCTCCCCACATTTAACGAGGTGTTAATTGTTAATGGTTTCAAAACACCATTCGTTAATGGTTTGAGACGAATTTACACTGATTCAAGCTACGCAAAGCCGACTTGTTTCTCTAAAATTAGGATTTGTAAGGTTTCTTCTTAATGGGTGTCAGTTTTTACAAGCACTAATTTGAAATTACGTATATAGCCCCAGCTAAGAGGCAGGGTTATGCAAACACGTCCGACGAAAGAAAGGGGGACATGTTATGAAGGTTGTTTCTTATATCAGAGCACTTAACCTTGGGGGAATTGTTTTATGGGGGGAAACTAAACGGGAAGAAATTTTCATACTTTTATACGTAAGCTCTGTCTGAGAGGATTAAGTAAATATGCTCGGGGTCGTTCCATGTCCTACCATTACCGTAATTGTTTTATCTCCCCTCTCTCTCTTTTCCGCTTTCTATTTCACCTCAGTATTTTCTCAATCTCTAATTTTTTCTCTTTCTCTTTGTCTCGCCCCTTCTTACTTACGTTATCTCTCTTCCTTTGGCTCTCTTCATCCTTTCTAATTATCCTTTCTACTTCTTTTTCTTTCCCTCCCTCGTCTTCTTTCTGTATCCCTCTCCCCCTTTTCACTCTCTGTCTCTCTCTCTTCCTCTCCCTCTCCTCTATTTATCTCCTCCTCCTCCCCATTATCACCCTTTTTTGTCTACTCATCTCCTTCCTTTACTTTCTTTCAACGCATAAATGAATGACGTATAAATTCAAAGATTCCAGAAATACATACTGATTTAAGGATATTAGACAAAAACGTTTATTGGGTAGTTTTAGTTTGCCTTTGTCTAACCGAATTAAAATTTTTATAAACAGTTCTCTGTAATTTATTCTAATTAATTCCTCAAAATCTGCCGAATCATTCCGGTTTGAAAAATGAAAAACTCCCATTGTTGTAAACCTTGTACTCTCTACTTAAACTAAAAGAGAAATGGTTTCAACGCTAATTTTTATTTCGTCACCTAATTTTATTTTCAAGCATTTTGTCAGACAATCACATCTCTCTGACGTCACACTATTTAGTTGAAACAAAATTTGGTTGAGAAATGTCAAGCTCCTTTAAAAATGTGATTGTCCACTTTACCAGTTGGTTTCACAAAAAGGAATAGAAAACAGAAAAGTTGATTTTCGTCATAAAGTCTAATCAGTAAACATAATTTTCCTGGACGTCCCTTCTGTGCCAGCACTTGAGTCTCTTTTGTAAACATTAAATTACATTGTCTTTGGGCTTCAAAATAATTCCTTTTTTACTTCGTATAGAAAAGTTTACAATGTTGCAATACAGATAGCGCTGTGTGCTCAGGAACACGGCTATAAATACAGAATTATTCTAACCAGTTGCTTGCATGTTGTCTCCGTTTGGGCGTTTCCAGTTTATCATTTAACTTATCTGTGATTTGGCTTCCTGAAAATCATTGCTATAAATAAAATGTCGCTGAGAATGATCCGTCACTATACATAGATATACAGCAGAGATTTATTCCTTATTCATGCATAGCTCTTTAGTGACATTCCCTAAAAGGTGAGCCTTTTACACTGCCATGAGTTCTCCATCTTGTTTTATACGTCCCTGTTGGAAGTCATAAAACAACAGAGCGTTGGCTCAGCGACGGACTCAGAATTACGTTGAGGGGGGGCAAGGGCATAACAACGGGGGGGGGCATCAACTTGCTTGTAATACTGTCTGAAATCAATCAAATTACATAAATGCATGCTTTGTTTTACTTTAGGGCGCAAACTCAACAACTGTGTCTTTTTAAGATATATTCCTGAAGATTTTATTATTGATGCATTTAAATATTTTCACCATTTTAATTTGTTAATTAACTAATGCTCCTAATACTTCAGGTACAAATAAAAAGAAAAGTGTATTAATATAACTTACGTATTGGTCAATCTTGGTAGTTAAATTTATATACGACACATGCACACTTCACGTTTTCCAGTGAATATTTAGGTATTGGTCAATCTTGGTAATTAAATCTATATACGATGGATGGACACTACACATTTTCCAGTGAATATTTATGTATTGGTCAATCTTGGTAGTTAAATTTATATACGACGCATGCACACTACACGTTTTCCAATGAAGGATAACGCGCGTTTTTTGTTCCTAATAGGGATAGTTCAGCGCCCTCTCTCCCTTTGGTGCTCTACTGCTTTAAGTGTCTTTGAGCCATAGAATATTACGAGGGTTGTGGACAAATCTTATCACAAACGAATCAAATCTTAACGGATAGGAAAATTGAGAAATCCCGATAACAGTGACTTAACGACCCTCTATTACCTTGGCATTAGTATAATCCACTGTAGGCAATGTAAAAAGAGAAGGTACATGGATGAAATGTCGAAGAATCTCGAAGGTGTCATAGATAGGAATAAAGTAGCCAAAGTTACGCAAACTTGGGAGCTTCTAGAAAATTTAAAAATGTCACTCATACGTGTCGATCCCAAGGAATGTCTGGAATTTCCTTTCCGACTTTTACTTTAACTTGTTTCTAAGATTTCCACTATATGAGTGCAATACATTGCCAGTGAGTGATACCACAACCAGGACATATAGTTGCTGCAGGTTAAATTTTATAATCTGGCACTAGGGGGCGGCGAAAGAAGGGTGGAGTTGTTCGCAGAACAAAGATATCGACCCTTGGACTTCCACCGACTCATAGGGTTGACAATTGCCAGTTTATATATTCTGTTACTTATTAAACATTTTTCAATGTAGGCTATAGTGTAATTAGGGCGTTCACGGATGCGAGTTAATAAGAATGTCTAAGGGTTGGAACGGGTAGGCCGCGATTTGTCGCCCCGATGAGAAAAGACGCAGAGCCTGATGTTTTCTTGACGACGAAGAAATAATTTCTACATAAGAACGAAGTCCCAACTTATAAAATTTGACATGCACTTCACGCCACTTTAGGTAGATTCTGTTTACAACTTGTTTACTAGTTCACGATTATATTTTTGAAAGATTACCTCTGACCAAGGTGAATCTCGGATAATGATTCAATATTGTTGTGTAAACATACCTTCCATGTATCTGGAAACATAACCTTTTCATATGAAACTTTCTTTAAACAAACCTATCTTCTCAGGGAAAGATATCGTGTCAAGATACTCTAAATGAGTAAACAAACTATTCTACTGAAGGGAGGGAGGTGGACAAGCCGCAGGCAGCGTACCTGCTAATAAATGCTACCCTTATTTGCCGCCCGCACAAACATCTGGCGCTTCCCGAGGGTTACAGTTATAAAGTTGTACCTGTAAGCAATTTGTACTTGCAACCCCGGGCGTACATACTCTACACAGACTACAAAACTCCGTTAATTGGCTTGTAATGTAAAGTATCTTACAGAGTTATTTTGCCCATGAAACTTTATATCCAGCTTAGGGAATGTTTCCCCTAAATTATTTAATATTTATGGCAAACTATTGCATAACCATTCATAGGGACGTCTACATGTCACCGTGCAAGATAATTATCATCAAAATAAGGAAACATTTGTACTTTATTTGTGTTTACATTTATTATTATTATTATTATATTGTTTTATGATTTTAGCGACCTGGCCAAAATTAGAAAGTAGGTAATAATGTAAACACATAGTTAAGTTTTACATGAATTGAAGAAAGGGTTAGACGACGAAAACAAGAGAAATAGTCCTCCCACGAAAGTGCTCAACAATGAGGCCAATCATCTGTGGCTTGTGAAATATCTTTAGCAAGGCTTCGAAGGGTTGGCGCTAACGTATCTCGGTATAAAGTGAAAGGCTCAAGTGTCTGTGCCTATGCCTCCCATTCTAGCCATGGTTACGTACCCGCTAACGTATCTCGGTATAAAGTGAAAGGCTCAAGTGTCTGTGCCTATGCCTCCCATTCTAGCCATGGTTACGTACCCGCTAACGTATCTCGGTATAAAGTGAAAGGCTCAAGTGTCTGTGCCTATGCCTCCCATTCTAGCCATGGTTACGTACCCGCTAACGTATCTCGGTATAAAGTGAAAGGCTCAAGTGTCTGTGCCTATGCCTCCCATTCTAGCCATGGTTACGTACCCGCTAACGTATCTCGGTATAAAGTGAAAGGCTCAAGTGTCTGTGCCTATGCCTCCCATTCTAGCCATGGTTACGTACCCGCTAACGTATCTCGGTATAAAGTGAAAGGCTCAAGTGTCTGTGCCTAGACCTCCCATTCTAGCAATGGTTACATACCCGCTAACGTATCTCGGTATAAAGTGAAAGGCTCAAGTGTCTGTGCCTAGACCTCCCATTCTAGCCCTGGTTACATACCCGCTAACGTATCGCGGTATAAAGTGAAAGGCTCAAGTGTCTGTGCCTATGCCTCCCATTCTAGCCATGGTTACGTACCCGCTAACGTATCTCGGTATAAAGTGAAAGGCTCAAGTGTCTGTGCCTAGACCTCCCATTCTAGCAATGGTTACATACCCGCTAACGTATCTCGGTATAAAGTGAAAGGCTCAAGTGTCTGTGCCTATGCCTCCCATTCTAGCCCTGGTTACATACCCGCTAACGTATCGCGGTATAAAGTGAAAGGCCAAGTGTCTGTGCCTAGACCTCCCATTCTAGCAATGGTTACATACCCGCTAACGTATCGCGGTATAAAGTGAAAGGCTCAAGTGTCTGTGCCTAGACCTCCCATTCTAGCAATGGTTACATACCCGCTAACGTATCTCGGTATAAAGTGAAAGGCTCAAGTGTCTGTGCCTATGCCTCCCATTCTAGCCCTGGTTACATACCCGCTAACGTATCGCGGTATAAAGTGAAAGGCCAAGTGTCTGTGCCTAGACCTCCCATTCTAGCAATGGTTACATACCCGCTAACGTATCGCGGTATAAAGTGAAAGGCTCAAGTGTCTGTGCCTATGCCTCCCATTCTAGCCCTGGTTACATACCCGCTAACGTATCGCGGTATAAAGTGAAAGGCCAAGTGTCTGTGCCTAGACCTCCCATTCTAGCAATGGTTACATACCCGCTAACGTATCGCGGTATAAAGTGAAAGGCTCAAGTGTCTGTGCCTAGGCCTCCCATTCTAACCCTGGTTACATACCCGCTAACGTATCGCGGTATAAAGTGAAAGGCTCAAGTGTCTGTGCCTATGCCTCCCATTCTAACCCTGGTTACATACCCGCTAACGTATCGCGGTATAAAGTGAAAGGCTCAAGTGTCTGTGCCTATGCCTCCCATTCTAGCCCTGGTTACATACCCGCTAACGTATCGCGGTATAAAGTGAAAGGCTCAAGTGTCTGTTCCTATGCCTCCCATTCTAACCCTGGTTACATACCCGCTAACGTATCGCGGTATAAAGTGAAAGGCTCAAGTGTCTGTGCCTATGCCTCCCATTCTAGCCCTGGTTACATACCCGCTAACGTATCGCGGTATAAAGTGAAAGGCTCAAGTGTCTGTGCCTATGCCTCCCATTCTAGCCATGGTTACATACCCGCTAACGTATCGCGGTATAAAGTGAAAACCTTAATTGCCCATGCCTAACTCCTAATATGAGTATCAATATAAATTAAAATAATTTGCCAATAAACGATGCTGTATTTGGTAATACGAATTAACTTACAATCCCAAAATATTATACTTGCTGTTTTATAAAACGTATTGCTCCTAACTCACCCCTAAGGTGTATTTCCGGTCCCTGATGGAATGTCGGAGAAACATTATTGTGGTTCGGAAAAAGCCCTTGGTACTAGATAAAAATACACTATTCCAAACTATTTTGTAAAGGATAAAATGAATAAATTAAAAATCTAATTTTTAGTTTAACTTATCATATCATTAACAAATTGAAACTTTAATATAGGGCAGGCTAATTTCGGCGTTGATAATTTTCCAGTCTCGACATTATTCAGAGCTTAGCTCCGGAGGCGATTGTTTCTCAATGTCTATTCATAATTCCACGTAAAATATGCTTTCATTAAATAATGGCAACCAAGTTGCGAAAGTTTCAGAGCAGAAGCGGCTCGTTATTATTACGTACAAAATGTCCCCCTCCCTCCACCTACGCTGAGTGGGAACACTATGTTGCAAGTGGAGGGCTTTAGTTTGGCATTTCCTATTTATTAATTCCACACGTTATGCCTTTCCTTTCAGATTCCACATGGGAGAACATTTTGTGATAATTGCATAATTTAAATGCATTCGTCAGTATAAAGAGAAAATTAAACCTAAAACCATATTTAAATTATATCTATACAGTTTACAGTAGTCTTGATCGGTAAATACTCGGCATTACCATATGAGTTTTGTAAGCTTCACGGATTTTGACTAATTTTTTGATTGATTCTATACTTTCTACTTCAAAATCTACCCTGTGCCAGAGAATATGTTTGACTTTAGGGGTGAAAACCTTTCTTTACTGTAATTAGGGTGTATCCGTATGTCTGAACATTAGACCTATACCTAATTGTTTTTGTAAATAGTAATTTATATAATTGTTTTTCTAAATAATCTAAAATATCTTTTGTAAATAATCTAAATTATTTTTGTAAATAATATAAATAACATATGTGTATTAATTAATTATTTGTGTAAACACATAATATAAATTATAAAACTTAAGATTAAACCGTCTAATTGATTGAAATAATGTTTGAGTTATAATTAAATAATAAAAATATATACAACTCACAAATATACAATTTTTTATTTCAAACGCGTTTCGACGACTACTTTGTCGTCATCTTCAGTGAAAATACACAAATGAAATTAACTAAAAAAATATGTATATATTAAACATAACCTATTAACATATACATATTTTTTAGTTAATTTCATTTGTGTATTTTCACTGAAGATGACGACAAAGTAGTCGTCGAAACGCGTTTGAAATAAAAAATTGTATATTTGTGAGTTGTATATATTTTTATTATTTAATTATAACTTTCACTCACAAGCCAGCTCGAATATTATTTATAATGTTTGAGTTGTTTTTAGATTCCTTGATCATCTCAAACATGATTTATGATCCACCACAAAGTTTCAATCCCGATCAACCCTGCTTCGGAGGTAATAATGTAATTTAAAAAAAGACGTTTTGGAACCTAAAATTATTTAAACCTATATTTGTATTGAATTTATATCCCTTTACTACCAGAATGTTAGTAAAAAAAGAAACACCATACATAGAAAGGAAAGTGGAAAATTCAAGGAAATTAGCTTTCTATTTTCCCACTCAATATTGTTATTCTAATGTATATATTAGTTTGAATGTTGGATGTTTCCCCCTCCCCAGAATTATTTAATATTTATGATGACGGAACGGATAATAATTCAAAACAATGCTTACATTTATTCTCGGAAGGTAATTCTGAGCTTGCCTGAAAGCAGGTGTTTTGTGAAACAAATACATTTGATGTATTTATGTTCTCATACAATGCTATACTCATAGCTGTATCTCTGGAACAGTGTTCTGTCTAAACTTTGTAAATAACATATTAGATGGCTGAAGGGAAGTAAATATATTGTAAATAATAAGTCACAGACGACGTGCGAAAGCGCTTGTTTGTGCCACTCGCTCGGAAGGGTAATATCTGTGACTAAGGAATGTATCTGTGACTAAGAGTTATAAGCAAGGATTATATTTCTTCAGTAATATAACTTCAAGCTTGTCTGGATGTAGGTGTTTTGTGAAGTAGACACATTTAATATTCTCAGATATTGTTGTCGTATTTTATAGAAATATATCGAGAGAGAGAGAGAGAGAGAGAGAGAGAGAGAGAGAGAACATTTTGTCTTATTTGTTTTTTTTAATTTGTGTTTTTAAAATGTTTTATTTTCACCCAATACCTGACCAGTCGAAATTTCCCCACTTCCTGACATTCTGACAGCTAGATAAATAATTCCATACTTTACTTCTGTGAAATGAAGCACAACAGTGAATCGTTGAGATTTGAAAGAATTTTGTAATACATAATAGTACATGGATTTAAGATTTCCACTACCTTACATTAATCTTGCACAATATGGATGATGGCTGCAACAGCTGGGAGACGATTTTCTATATTTATAACGTTTTAATTCTTTTACTACATTTTTTCACAAAAAAAGTTATATAATTAATGGATCTTAAATAATCTCCCTATAAAGTGTATCTTGAAATTTTTCATAAACTGGTTTTAGGAAATATGCGTAAAGTTTAAAAGACATATTATTTTCAATTTTCTGTTATAAGAAATAAGAAATAACATTAATTTTTTTACTTTTCAATTAAAGGTATAAATACTAAATGTTTCCTTAAATCCCATTTGCTTTTCTACAAGATATTATTTCTGTTACATGAAATACTTAGTACGTCTGCTCTGATATGAACCTATAAATTATAATGGTGTTATTGTAGTTTTGAACAACCCCGTCATTTTATAACATATTATTTTATATAATATATTTTTTATCATTTCGTAAACTTCCATATAAAGAACTAAACTTTGTAACTCATTCAAAATTTTAATTTTTGTAGGAAGTGTTATTGGGAATTTTATTAATCTACACACACAATTATGAGTTTTTCAATAATAATTCCTGGTTATTCACCAATATTATTGAAAATATTTAGGTAAATGTATTTATATAAATTTTATCATCCAAAAATTTACAAACTATTCTGGAACAAAATATATAACATTTTGACTAGGTGACAAAAAAACTGATTAATTGACATGAACTAACCAATCCAGTTAGTTTACACACGAGTAACTGAAGGTGACGTTGTAGCCATTTGCTATGCCGCTAAAAGGCTCCCAACTTGCATCGATACAAAGAAGGTGGACCTTCTTTCTAACTCAATCCCCTTAAGAAACCCCCCTAAGCTACCCAGCTTAGTGCAGCTTTGTTGGACGGATCATCAGTCAAATGGGGAAGATAACCTAGGAAGCACTAGTTTCTGGCTAAAGATGAGATCTGATAATAAGATCAAACGCCATCCCCAGTGAGCTGCCAAAGGACGTCGCGGTTGCATTTTTCGGTTATGATTAACTCCAGAATCATCAACGTGGTCTCTAGGACTCCTCCACTTGTTTGGAAAGACGAAGGTGGCAATTAGTCTCTGTAGCGCTCTGGATCACTTCCATAAAGATAAAACCTCGCAGGGAAGGCGAGGTTTTAATGGAAAATAGGTTTTAATAAGAAATAGTAGTATTTAACCATTTACGTAACTACTACAGGAACTGAAAAACACCCCTCTATAGGCGTTAACTAATGCCAGATACAGGGTTGAACTTTTTTTTATTGTTCTTCATTCTATTTACATTCGTTGTTTTCTTAATACAAAATTTATGTTACAAAAACCTCCGATAGGAAGTAGATCCATTTAGGTAATATATTTGACAAATCACGCAAACTAAAATAAGTATTTCTCATCTACGTAACCTTCTTCGCCCAAAGGTTACAAGGATCATATGGTATACAATGGAAAGTAAATATGTCGGACATAATTCAGTGACGAGGTTGCTGGTTGTATATTTATGCTAATGTAAGAGATAAATACTGCGTCTCACAAGGAAACTTTTAAATGTATATTGAAACGAAATTCGTTCATTGCACTTTTAAAGAAAATGTTTGCTACAGAAACGGTTTTATTTAGTCCATTTTTCTTTTCGCTTTGCAGTTGGTCCCGGTTATATAGCTTTGTTTATGTTATTAAAAACTGTTGATAAATTGGTCAGTAAAATTTATTTTTAAAATAACGTTGACGTTTCGACAGCTCATTTGCCATCTTCATCAGGCCTAAAACACATACATGAAATTAATATATTAAAATTGACAAAATGATACAAAAACAATCATAATAATGTTACCTAAAATAAATAACAAGTTTTCTGATATCCTCACAGAATTACACTTACACAAAGTATTAGTCATATCTATAAATATTTAAAATATAGTTGAAAATTACAAAAAACATCATAATATCAACTGACCTGTTACACTGTGCATTGTATAAAATATTCAGTCACAATTAACAGCAAAACTAAAACACTGCATCACACATAATGATAAATATTATTAATAAAATATATTAATAATATATATATATATATATATATATATATATATATATATATATAATACATTTTCTTGTTTAATAATTTAAAACAACACAGGTTATTCAAATACAAGAATATTTATTATTTTATATCCAAAGCTTTTCGTTGGCAAACAGTACCAACATCATCATGAATGAAAAATTTTCATTCCTGATGATGTTGGTACTGTTTGCCAACGAAAAGCTTTGGATATAAAATAATAAATATTCTTGTATTTGAATAACCTATGTTGTTTTAATATATATATATATATTCAAAAAACGTACTAGATAGTCATTTATTTAAGGTAACGCTATTATGTTTGTTTTTGTATTAATTTTCCAATTTTAATATAATAATTTCATGTATGTAATTTAGGTCTGATAAAGATGGCCCACTAGCTGTCGAAACATCGCCGTTATTTTAAAAATGAATGTTATTGACTCATATTTCAATCGTCTTTTATTAATATCAACACTTGAGAGTGTAAATAATTACAAATTTTTTTGTTGGCATTAGCAGGAATTTCCTTTAAAAATTTTGTTTATATAACTTGTTTAGATTTCGATGAAAGTAATAGACACAGTTGTACGAAGGACAAAGTTTAAAAAATTACCACATTAGCTTTACGAGAATAAAGTAGATGGAAGTCTCTAGTTAACAAGTGTAGCGTCTTCTCCGCTTTATGCAAAAAGGGAAATTTGTTTAACGTTGGGGGGAAATTTATGGGATAAAGTTTTACCCAAGTGACTTTAGTGCGACACCGGGGGGAAGTTCAGGCCAGATGGAATTTACTAAAATTACTTTAAACGGAAAAACAACTTGTCTGTTTTCACGCCACTTCCCTAGTGTCAAATTTGCGAATCTGAAAAAAACGAATCTGTTGAGATTTTGTGTTATTGTCTTAAAGTGGCGATAAGTTTTAATTATTATTAAAACCTTATCCGAATGGTTTGGTCTATTCTAGGTTGCATAGTTTTTGGTAAATTACATCTACAAGCAGTCCCTTCCAAGTCTAATTAATTATACGAAACAGTGATTTTCAAGAATTTTTGTAGATTGGAGTAAAACATGCGACACGCCAAATTTAACATTCTTGTTAGCAAAACGTTAGAAATGATACTTTTAGAAGAAATAGAAATTAAATGTTTTGTATTATTTATAAAATTCCAGTCTGGAAAATGTAAATTTTCTAATCATTCGAGTTCCTTTAGGCAGTTTGTTACAGATCAATGAAAGATTACACTAGGCTTTCAAGAAATTATAATTTATACAGATAATATATTATAACTAACCAAATTCGACAAATTGCCACTGGCTATAGATATTACGCCATTAGTTAAGTGTCCCAATAAATCTGAAGATGGAAAGTTTTATGCTTCCTATCAGTTTTCTGATTTCAATTAATCCCAAAACCAAACAAACAACATTAAAAAAAAATTCAACCTATCTGCATCAGAAATGTATTTTATTTATATATGTACTGTTCAACATCTGATGGGAAAATAGCGAACTGCATTATTTACTATAACAAAAATCGTTTCTATACATTGTTCTACCTTTCCTAGCGTCACAATATTGTTATTGGATGACGCGTTTCGGAATAACTCTACTCTCAAAACTTTATTACTATTTTTCCGAAACGCCTCCGCAAAGAATAATATTGTAATGTTAGAAAAAGCGGAAATATTTACTCAAATGTATACAAATGTCCCTAACGGAAGTGAGCATAGGCTTAAGTGTTATTTATAACATTAAAAATAGATTTGTATTTATATTACAATAATATAGTAGCGCAAGAGTTCACAATATGCATAACTATTTTGCCTATTTCAAGGGGGAAATTTATAATTAGTTTACTGAATTATAATTTTGTATTAAATACGATTATATTTATATGAATAATTAAATTATATTTTACGCTTTCCTAAAATTATATTTTTATAATTAACTAATTCTATATTTTTTCATAGTTTATTGAAAACTATGGAATTTTTGGTGCACTTTTATATAATGTAATATATTTTCATAATTTCACAAAAAACTTTTGTTTATTATTTGCTTCTGAAACGGTTTAAATCAGGAAGTTTAAATCTGTTCGTTATTGAGAAATAATTAAATACTGATAATTACCATAGGCCACTTATTATGATATATATATATATTTTTTTTATCATGAAATAAACTTGATAAAGATTGAGTAAAACAAATATCGCATTGTTTGGCTTATACAGACGGAAAACCTCCAACATTCGTTTATATTTCTTAAAGATTATTTTTGTTTAAATACATTGTTTCGGTCACATCTCCCATACATATGTTCACACTACAACCAATAGCATAGCTTTACGATTTGGCCTGCGTGTATAGCGAGTGCCCTCTAAGCAAACGTACGTCCTAATCTATAATATGATTAAACAATTAGGAACTCTTTCTAAGTAAATTACATTGTTGCCATAGCAACTAGATGAGACAGAGATTCTGCACAGACCTAGAGATAACATCTCAGGGTAATTTCCACACCGGAAGCATGCAACCAGTTATCTCTTACAACGTCCGCTAACTAACCGCTACTAGGAAGCGGTTATGGTTATGCTAAACATGAAATTACTGTTTACAACTTTTGTGGGAATGGTGCAATTTAGTTAACCTCTTCATCCAGCTGTTGTGAAGGGAACAAGTTTTTTCTGTCAGAATTGTTTCTGCGTAGCGCAGTGTTGTGGCGCTTTTAGCGGGAATACAACTTTTATAAGCCTGGTAACAGAGTAAATAATTTATAAGCTTTCATCAATATTGTGAAAGCGGTTTTCTAAACAGCCTTTCGCCATCTGTGACACTGTTCAAGTGAACAATAACCGTGATAAACTAAAGGTTCTTGGAATATGACACTTGTTATGAATTGAAGTTACAGATGGCTACTATGACATTTTACTAAAACTAATTCAATCAATTCCTTCTATTAGTTCACACCGTTAATAAAATACTTTTTAATCATCCACTCAAGTTCAAATATTTTTTTAAAAATTTGTAGTGAATGACACTTGATATTAATACAGTTTTTTCAATTCAATTCAATAATTAAATTTATGAATTAATTTTAGTTTTACATGGGAGAAAAACTTTCCACAAAGGGGCAAGGTATGCAATATAATTATTTCGTCCCATTCGGCTCAAAAGAAGTGATAAAATAGGATATCATAGAACAGTTGATTTTATCTTATAGGTTATGTGGTAGACCATCTGTTTTAACGCATAGGTTATGTTACCGTATTTATAATAATTGTAGTTATTTATTAAAAAGTAATTAAAAGATATTTTTATTCCAACTCTAGTAGGCATCGTTTTAATAGAACGTTTTCGTTTATTTCACTTATTTATTACTTTATTTAGTAACATAATTTATGTAATCACTAATATTAGAATTACAAACTGCTAAGAGATACTTGAAAATATATTCTGAAAATCTAAATTAAACATAGGAAAGAATAATTTCTTTTTGCATTCATAAATTGTAAAATTCTATAAATAATAATATTACACCGGAAATTGAAAATCATACATCATGGAAACTGTTTATTTTCAGACTGAGGTTTACACTAAGGTATCGGAATTATATTTAAAATTAATTTAAACATAAATTTAATAGGAAGATAACGACACATATAAATGACCAAATGACTTATCCACTGTTAAAGACACATTTAAAGTAGAGTAAAATTTTTTGGCTGGACATAACCAAATCTAAATCTTTTGTCTTCTTTCGTAAACTGTTGGACACACACACACACACACACACACACACACATACATATATATATATATATATATATATATATATATATATATATATATATATATATATATAAAGAACAAAAGTCAAAATACAAATACAAGAATTATATTTGAATTTACAATTCAAATTGTAAATTCAAATATAATTCTTGTATTTGTATTTTGACTTTTGTTCTTTATTAATACACAAGAAAACATATTGCGATATTTATATATATATATATATATATATATATATATATATATATATATATATATATATATATATACACGCGCGCGCGGCGCGCGCGCGCGTGGCGCGCGCAGCGCGCGCGCGCGCGTAACAGTATAATGTTGCGATAATTAGCGTGGTACATTAGGATAAGGGAAGTGTCACAGCCTATCCAGTTTTAAGTACGTCAGATATCTTACGCAAAGACAGCCTATAATGCGAATTGGGCAGATGTTTTGTCAAATTATTTAATGTTTACGGCGTAGAGATTGATGATAATTGAAACCGACGCCGGCATGTCGCACTTTAAGGTAACTTTAGGCCTGTCTAAAGGATGTTATTTTGTGAAATATACACATTTATTGAACGTATATTCTGTTATAATATTTTCATATAACACGGTAAATAACTTTTGATCTTTGCAAATCAAGTGTATATTTTGTTAGGTTGTATTCCTTCTTCAAATGCCGTTTTTTTAAATATTTTGTGAAGTATTTTTTTTTGTTTGTTGCAATGTCTTTTTTCGTGTTGTTATACTTTGTGCTTTTGCTTGTACCCCGTTAGAGACTTTTATTATTATAGTAATTGTTTAGCCTTTATGTTGAATTCAGTTGAAAAAATGTTTTCTGACTGAGCGAAACAGGACGTTGTATTTATTGTTTTATAAAAACGCTGTGTTTGACAACACGGCAAACAATGGTTTTAGGCATAAAAAGTGTGTCATTTTGCTTCGAAATTAACCAGCTTACGTCTATTGCAATACGTACATGAATGGAATGTATTTCCACAAGGAGCATCAGATGAAGTGACTGTCAGAGTAAATATACGGAGATTATGCTCCGACCATGACACGCAGCGTATGGAATCTATGTGCTAATAAGAGTGTTACATCTACAGTCTTACACAAGTAACACATACATAGATAAATCCTGGTAGCAATACACGAGACACTTATGTACTTACATTAATTGTTAAACCTTTATGTTGAATGCAATTAGGGAAATGTTGTGTTTCCAAGCGAGTCATTGGGTGTATATTGATTGCATTGCAAACTACATGTAAACTGTATAAAGTGTATTTTTGCAGGAAATATTATCGTGCATATTGGCTTATAGAGTAAATACCCAGAAGCGGACTCGCCGTAAGCAAATAACGAGTTAATAAAGGCGTTAACGTAATTGGCAGCCTTTACAAACCACCCACTCTAGCGGGTTATTTTGGAATTAAATTAAAAGATTTATAGGTTTTATTTCTCTAAATGATATGACCAAATGAAGTTATTTTGGTTTAGAAAATTACTTAGAAAATAATTCTATAATCTTTATTTTTGGTGAGTTTGTTGTAATTTAAATAATACATGCGTGCGCGCGTACATGCACACTGACACAAACTTTTTGTAGCTCTCACAATACATTTCCTCCATTACTAAAGTCATGTTTTTGTATTGCTTTTTTATTTTTCCATGACATCCTACATCCTGCACAGATAAACTTTGTCCTGGATGCCAAATTTTATAAGCTGACCCTTGGTGACTGCGGTCCTTGGCAAGAGGCCGAGAACGAGGGGAGGATGGGGATGCTCAAATGTCAAAAACATCGCCCATTGGACTTCCGCTGACTTATAAGGTTGACTCATTGTTTTATTAGTTAATAGTAGTTTTATAGTGAATATATTATCAAATAAAAATGGAACTTTCACGGAAGCATGCTAATAGGTTTGTCTAAGTGTTGGCACAACTAACCGTCTATGTTAATAATAGTGGTGGTGTTGGTTGGGACGAGTAGGCCGCGGTTTATAACTCTGATGAGGGATGAAGACAGTGCCTGATGTTTTATAGATGACGAATACACAATTGCTACCTACGAGCCAAGTGCCATCTTATAAAGCTTGAACTATAACTAGTGTACTACAATATAGATGAAGAAAACCACTCGAACTATAGTTTTACTCATGAAGCATTACCTGGGCGTATGTTTCTCCTGAATAACTTAATATTTATGATGAAAGAATAACCCAAACTGTCAGACATTATGTTCTATAAAGTAATTTTAGGCATGGCTGGATACAGTTTTGTTGTGAAACCAACACTAAAAATATTTTCATTTAGTCATAACTTATTACCTAAAATATATCAAAAATATAAAAGGTTTTGTTATTTGATATTACGATTTGTATTTCCTTTCCCAACAGTGGTTTATTCCAATGTAGGAATTATTACTGTAATTTTATAACGAAATATAAATTCCCACTTCGGAAAGTTTTGCTTTCTTTGTAATTTAATTGTTCGAGTTGACAGATCCCTCCACATTATTAAATAATAAAATAGAGAATTATTATAAAAAATTAATTTAGTTAATATTAGGAAAACAACTATCCGGTGGACGAAAACGTTTGGTATATGTTTTAGAACGATTGTTTTTTTGTCTAACCTTAACATAACTCAAAATGTATATGTCTCTGTTATAATGGTTTATATAATTCTTAGGACTTGGCTAGCGAGCGTTAGTAAGTAATGAGTCTAATGGATGATTTGTTTAAACAATTAAAAACTCTTATTAAGTACATGGCATCGTTGCTGTATCGCCGTAAGTTACTAACAGTTATAATCGCGTGTATGGATGTGAGAGGAAGTGGTTCCGTGTGCTTTAAAAACGTAGAGTTGTTAGATGTGAGTTCATGGATTGCTATAGTATGGGATTCAATCAGGCTGATAACCTTAGTTGAATCGAGGCAAAAACTATTGAATCTCAAAACAATGAGGGGATTGAAAATGTATTAAAAATGGACACTTGTTAGTAAAACAAATGAAGACGTCGTCGATCTTCTTCAAACAATCCTGATTGTAACTCTCGGCGTGAATGAATGGATGGAAGAGTATGAAGTTCATAAGTTTATTACTTAAGTGATATTATAGTCTAGTAGTGAGCACACAGCCAGCGCCTGCGAATATGTTTAAAGAAAACAAACCATGACACTTAGCGAAGCTTTCCAGGTTCCTAAAAAAGCCTTCCTTTAATAACATAATGTAAAACCTTCATTGCATTTGTTGTAAAGAGTATGGCCCTCTTTAAACAAATGTGTAGCATAATTCGATCATTTTTCTCAAATTTAAATGATCTTACATGCTCTTTATATTAAGACTTAAATTTTCGTCCGGTTTTTCCTATGAATGTATGTTAAAAAGGAAAATGTTATAAACGAACAAATAAATACAGGAAACGACATTATTTTTAAATAGTTTAATATTAATAATTAGCTGAGCGCGAGGTGTCGGGAGTAGGCGTGTACCAATAGGAAGCGAGGTTGCAAGTGATGGAGGCGGGGCTTAGACTATAAACTCTAGATTTGAGCGAAAAGTTAGTCAAGTCGTTTAACATTCAGTAATTATAGGCGAACAGTTGTATGGATGTGAGAGGAAGTGTTTCCGTGTGCTTTAAAAACGTAGAGTTGTTAGATGTGAGTTCAAGATGAAAATGTATTGAAAATGTATTACAAATGGACACTTGTTAGTAAAACAAATGAAAAAGTCGTCGATCTTCTTCGAAACAATCCTGATTGTAACTCTCGGCGTGAATGAATGGATGAAAGAGGATGAAGTTCATAAGTTTATTACTTAAGTGATATTATAGTCTAGTAGTGAGCACACAGCCAGCGCCTGCGAATATGTTTAAGAAAACAAACCATGACACATAGCGAAGCTTTCCAGATATTTGATCAGCTGATCGACTACGTTGAACAAAACGAAGTTACAGCACCCGATCCTCTACTCTTTCGAAGGTGGAGGAATATTTTATCAAAGAAATACGTTCAACGTACATCATTACATATCCGCTCCCACATGCGAATTTTCCGATTGGATCGGGCTGTCGTCACTTTGATCTGAATATGAGAGGTTTTGTTATTATATTTGTAACTGTCTTATTTTTATTTTTAATTTAGCTCGAATTTTTATGTATAGCAATCTATCAATAAATCAATCAATGACTGAAAATGGATCTGTACTCGAGTTTACTTGCTTTTTTCATAATAAAATTTTATAATTCAAGGTGAACACAAGTGCACCAAATGATGCGTAAATTACATTTATATATATAGGTTGAAACGTTCAAGGTTCATTAATTTGAGTTAAACTGTCTAACATTTTAAATTTTGTAATAAATCTCTAAAGTTTGAAATCGTCCACTTAGCTGTATTCACATGTCGTAGCCTCGCATCCTTCTAGTGGAAAAGTCTCAGGAAATATCATCGGTAACTTCAGCGTCCCATCTTTGTACTTGGTTACGTACGCTGTTTTCTACACCATGATTATAACGTGTTTAAGAAAAAGAATATTACATTAAATTTTTGAAAACAAAATAAAATTTCCTCGCTCTCGGACACGTCCGTTGCCTTTTACATCTTGGCTAAAAGAGGGCTTAAACTATCGTTGGGAGCAACCTTCCCCGCTACCGCGCATCCGGGTGGGCGCATCCCTACTTCATTACTTGTTTTCAAACTCTTCCGACAGATGTCATTATCAACCAGAGATCTCATTAAAAATATTTTTCATAAATCACAATTTTTTGATATAGTTGTATATTGTTACAATTTTGAATACATTCTCGTTTGTTTTCTGAAATTTCCAATTTTATGTAACACCATCTAAAGTGTGTTACATATTATAAGCAGAAGTTTAAATGAAAACCTGAGATCTCGCAGTAGGGAACTCACCTACGAACAGGTACTTCTACCATAGTTAATTACTTTTTTGTAATTGAAATTGAATAATAAAGTAATTATTTACATCAGAAATAAAGTCCATCAGTATTAAATGATTAAAGACCTGGGAAAGAGATGACGTTAATTAAAATGCCTACAGCAGACATATGACTCGACGAAATTTATTTACGGAGAATTAAAAAAAGTTGAAGCGATATTATTTGCTGGATAAATAAATTTATTTATTATAAGTAAGTCAAGGATAATTTATTGTGTTTTGTGCAACTTCTTCTCTCTTACATTTATTTATTTTGTCTCAACATAGAATCCTTTTATTTTAAGACATTAATCATCATCTGAGCAGAACATATCTAGCATTCGTTAAACAGTTAGTTCCTTGTTTTGTAAGAAATATTCCTCGTTTTGTTAAAGTCTTACATATCTTCTTTCAAGTCGGTAATTTTACAGCCTGCTATCTACAGATTAAACATATTTCAGTTTATATATATATATATATGTATATATATATATATATATATATATATATATATATATATATATTGTAACAATATGTATAATAGATGTTGAATATCGCAGTTAAATGTTACATAATTTATAATTAACCTACAAAAGTTATGCAGATTCTCAGTCAATTAATAAGAGGTAAGTTTAAAAAAAACACATTTTAAGAATATTAAAAATCAAGAATTTAATTAGTTATGTTACCAAAATAAAGAAAAAGAAACAAATTTCTCCAAGTAGGGGGGTCGAACTGGCTCATCGGGAACTCACATTAACAAACTATATAAATATTTATTATGTTAGGTTGGATTAGGTTAGGTTAGCTTATTTCCCAGTAAAAAAAAAATCGTATAACTTTTCTGCTTACTAGTAACAACAAGCTTGACTATCAAGATGAGATCTGGCTTGTGGCAGTGAGTGTAGGGGTGGAGGTTCTGAGGGGTACTTAGGTAACCCTTCTGGGATTTCCTGCTTCTACCTGCTTACTAACCATTGGACCACTTCGACCGTGCCTATTTCTCAAGCAACAAAAGTATCACATTGGAATATCTTGACCACTGGACCTGGATATCTTGCGCTTCTGGGAAAGCACATTTGATGTGGGAAGTGAATAGACTTATCTGTGTTGACTCTTAGGTTTCACAGCAACTGGAAAAGGTTGGGAAGTGTTCATCGGAGAGATCCCTTAAACCGCTATAAAGTATGCTGCTAGGGTTAGCTTTGCGGATCATTATTTTCTTTTCCTCGAAGATTCAGATATTTTTTATTACTTTTTGTATCATTCTGTGTGGTCTCTTTATGTATTAATTCAGTTCTTTTGTTTATTCCGACGTTTTTTAACTAAAAGATTTACATATTCGAAACACCAAATGGTCTGAGTAGAGCAGAAAGTTTATTCGAGACAAAAACTGTCACTTTAAGATAATACAAAGTATATATGGAATAAATTTACAAACGTAAACAAGAAACATTAATATACTACAAAAATATTATAAATAAATAAACACCCTGTTTTGGAGAAGCGTAAACAAAGCAAACAATCATGCAATTATATTAAAATGTTGATTCATTTGTTAATGTGGTACTAAAATGTTTAGTTGTTACTTTATTTGTTACTGAGTTACTCCAAGGTGTATTCATTTTTAATACATGATTAGTTGTACTGAAAGCTACAACCATAGCAGTATAGCAACCAAACGGTCTTCCAGATGAATAGTCCAGGACCTGTCTAGACCCCCCTCCCCCCACACACAGCGTTCCGTTGCAACACACACACACACACACACACACACACACACACACACACACACACACACACAAACACACACACACAAACACACACACACACACACACACACACACACACACACACACACACACACAAACACACACACACACACACACACACACACACACACACACACACACACACACACACACACACACACACACACACACACACACACACACACACACACACACACACACACACACACACACACACACACACACACACACACACACACACACACACACACACACACACACACACACACACACACACACACACACACACACACACACACACACACACACACACACACACACACACACACACACACACACACACACACACACACACACACACACACACACACACACACACACACACACACACACACACACACACACACACACACACACACACACACACACACACACACACACACACACACACACACACACACACACACACACACACACACACACACACACACACACACACACACACACACACACACACACACACACACACACACACACACACACACACACACACACACACACACACACACACACACACACACACACACACACACACACACACACACACACACACACACACACACACACACACACACACACACACACACACACACACACACACACACACACACACACACACACACACACACACACACACACACACACACACACACACACACACACACACACACACACACACACACACACACACACACACACACACACACACACACACACACACACACACACACACACACACACACACACACACACACACACACACACACACACACACACACACACACACACACACACACACACACACACACACACACACACACACACACACACACACACACACACACACACACACACACACACACACACACACACACACACACACACACACACACACACACACACACACACACACACACACACACACACACACACACACACACACACACACACACACACACACACACACACACACACACACACACACACACACACACACACACACACACACACACACACACACACACACACACACACACACACACACACACACACACACACACACACACACACACACACACACACACACACACACACACACACACACACACACACACACACACACACACACACACACACACACACACACACACACACACACACACACACACACACACACACACACACACACACACACACACACACACACACACACACACACACACACACACACACACACACACACACACACACACACACACACACACACACACACACACACACACACACACACACACACACACACACACACACACACACACACACACACACACACACACACACACACACACACACACACACACACACACACACACACACACACACACACACACACACACACACACACACACACACACACACACACACACACACACACACACACACACACACACACACACACACACACACACACACACACACACACACACACACACACACACACACACACACACACACACACACACACACACACACACACACACACACACACACACACACACACACACACACACACACACACACACACACACACACACACACACACACACACACACACACACACACACACACACACACACACACACACACACACACACACACACACACACACACACACACACACACACACACACACACACACACACACACACACACACACACACACACACACACACACACACACACACACACACACACACACACACACACACACACACACACACACACACACACACACACACACACACACACACACACACACACACACACACACACACACACACACACACACACACACACACACACACACACACACACACACACACACACACACACACACACACACACACACACACACACACACACACACACACACACACACACACACACACACACACACACACACACACACACACACACACACACACACACACACACACACACACACACACACACACACACACACACACACACACACACACACACACACACACACACACACACACACACACACACACACACACACACACACACACACACACACACACACACACACACACACACACACACACACACACACACACACACACACACACACACACACACACACACACACACACACACACACACACACACACACACACACACACACACACACACACACACACACACACACACACACACACACACACACACACACACACACACACACACACACACACACACACACACACACACACACACACACACACACACACACACACACACACACACACACACACACACACACACACACACACACACACACACACACACACACACACACACACACACACACACACACACACACACACACACACACACACACACACACACACACACACACACACACACACACACACACACACACACACACACACACACACACACACACACACAGCGCAGGCCTGTAGCTAACTTAGTGTAAAGTTGCAATAAATAATGCGTTACGTTAGGATAAGGGGCGTGTTACAGCCAATTCAGTTTCAGCACGTCAGATATTTTACACGAAGTTTATAAGGAGGACTTGGGCAGATGTTTCACCAAACCATTTACTAAAGGAATGGATGTTAATTCAAACCGACGCGGCGCCAACATGGTGTACTTAAGGTAACTTTAGGCCTGTCTGAAGAAAGTTATCTTGGGAAATAAACACATTTAGTGTACGTATATTCTGTCTTATTGTTGTCATATGTTACACAAATTATCTTTTGAACCTTACGAATTCATTATATGATTTGTTAGTCTATAATTTTGTACTGTGGTTTATTTAAATATTTATTCAAAGTTTTTATTTTGATAAGTGTTTTCCAATAATAAAGTTGCTGAACACTGTGGACTAATTTAAACTAATTAAATAAGACCCACTTATCAAAATACAATGTACATTTCGATTACAGGGTAATCATCTTCACAAGTACGTCTAGAGATGATTTCCACGTAATCGAAATGTACATAAAGTGATTGTAATAACGATTTTTGTATTGTGGGTGATGGGTTTTATCAATTTAGTTTAAAAAATGTTTAAAGTCTCAGAATAATTGATGCTTTGGCCTAAACATTGTTTTTATAAATCGTTACATTTTGACATTTGCTTTACTGAACAGTAGCAAGTTGAAATAAACAATCCATTACCTGCATCTATTAGATCCGTCCTATAAAAAGTGTTATTGTTTACATTTTCTTAAAATATTTCTAAAAAAACTCACGAAAAATAATTTGAGGAACAACATTAAAATCTTAGGTAATTTCATAACACTTTATATTCGACATAATAATAATGCTGAACCTACCTTCCTGCCTGTTAAATGTTGTGCGAACCCTGCTTCTGGCTTTTCCTCATCTTAATGTAACATTATCCTGTGAAATTAAACCTGGATAAATAATACATTGTTATTGTAAGTAGGGACTAAACGTGACATACCACCCCACCAAGCGTCTGCCAGACATAGAGATTACATCTCGGGATAGTACCCATAACGGAAGGATGTATACAATTAGCCTATCCTCTACAACCTCCGCTAACTAACCAACCGTTAGGAGGTTATGATAAGCTTAATTTGATTACATAAATTGAGTGGAAACGGTGCAATTTCGTTAAACGAGATCGCGTGTATGTGTCATTGTGTGAGAGAGAAATATTTTCGTATCATAGGAAGAGTAAATAAGACAGAGGGGGAAGAGTGCATCCAGTTATCTCTTTCTACTTTCTTTAACCGACCATAGCGGTTACAGAAGTTCCTGCTTCAAGTATTTGAGTGGAGTTGGTGCAATTTAGTTAAAATAGATCTTATCTGTAGCCTCATGTAATTACGAGTTAATTGTAAGAATATCTTGCACTCTCTGGAGAATTGGTTGTTTGCAAAGACACGCGTGTTATCCATTATTGTATTCTTTATTACAAATACAATTCGTAGTTATATTACAAACTAAAATATCAAATGCAGCCATTAGTAAAACCAATTTATTTAAGTACATTTTCTAATTTTCACGGAGTTTACTATAAATTGGCGACACTCTGTACGTCATGATGGCATAAGTTAATTGTACTTTCGTTACTGGCTCTTATACTCCGTTCTACTGGAAGACACTCCTTATTTATATGATTATAATTATTTATTAGAAAGAAATAAAATTTGACTTTGTTGACCTAAGTAGAAATTGACTGTAAAAAAATGTTCTTTATATTACTTGTTTCTCAAATAAAGAACGTTCAATCCTAATAAACTTGTGATCTTATCCCCAACGGTTTTCATTTACCTACATTTCGTCAAATTCTGTATCAGAACGTGGGAACAATTATAGCGCTGTCTTTATTGGTTTCTTATAGATTTAAAATTCTCTTTAAATAATCATTTTTACCGTATATTTTGGCCTTTTAAGTGCACAAGGCCAGAGTTTTACCCATAAAGATAAACATTGTGAACCAGCAAGTGTTTATAGAGCGACACTTTGCATTGTGGTTCCAATAATGTACCCAGGGCAAACTATTACGTAGGTAACTCTGGCTCCTATTTGCTCTATATATTTTTCATTACACTTATAAATTGTCACTATAAACGTACAAATATAAATCTTTAAATGAAAGTGTTCTAATAACAAGATTGTGAAAAAACAGTTCTTTGCTCCAGTTCAGGGCAGAGGATTTCAGTTAGCAAAAAACTACTTGTTTGTTTTGCTTTGCTATCTCCCTAGTACCAACTTTACAAAAAGAAAAGAAATTTGTATACACATCTGGTAAAAGTGTTACAATTTATTGCTAATTCTGCTGTTTAAGATGTACGTGTTTCTATAAATTTCAACAACGATTAGACATCACAGACAACGATAGTAGACAAAGGTTTGGATATCGCCATTAGAGTGATACACAAATAACAGGCAACGATTAACAAAATGTCCATATTCTAATAAAAAACAGGCTGCTGTCTTTAGCAAACTTTAAAGTTTTTCTTTTTTTATGTAAAGAGATAAAATCGACTAAAATTTAGATACAATTTACTACATGAGGGCTTATGGGGTAAGTGACGCAAAAGGGGAAGTTCAGGACAGATGGAATTTACTCAAATTGACTTTACGCGGAAGAAAGCGTGTTTGTTTTGTTGCTACTTTTTTACAACTGCGCAAACTAAAAAGATTTAGTGGAGTGAAATTCTGCGTAAGTCTGTCGTAGCAAAATCAGATTGGTTTAGAAAACGAGAATTCAAAAAATGATAATATTACTGTATTAAATATAATCTAAATATACAAATTTTTGTTTTCCAATTTGACAACGGGAGTATATTTTCTCCTAAATATTAACTATACAATATAGTGGTGTTTGAGAGATGTTTTTTGAAACGACGGAATACAAATGACACATGCTATAGCCATTGTTGTTAGTTTTGACAGTATTAAAATTAAGTATTATCCACAATAATAGTCAATCAATTTCCACTCATGTTAAAAATGTTTCTCCCCCTCCCGAATAAAAATAATTCATTAAATTTATTTAAATAATATACTCCATTATTCAAGCCTCACATTTCGCACTTTGCAAGACAAACTTAGAAAACAAAAACTCTCTCGACGTCTATTTGCCTCACCATTTTTTTCAATGATTTCTAAAAACGTCTCAAACCACTTTTGACAAACCATTTATTTATAACAAACATGATTCTTAATGCTTAAGTAGTAGTTCTTCTTTCATCAATTGTTTCGTCCGTTCTTTCATTAAGAGTGACTTTTTTTGCAAAAGGCAAATGCTTAACTATGCTGCTACCTTTTTTTTATGGCTTACAGCGCTAGAACTTCGAGGCCAGTAATCCTTGGGACGATTTACTATATTCCGCAACACCCCCCCCCCCCCACACACACACACAAAACACACGCACGCACACACATACAGACACACGCGCGCGCATACACACACACACATACACACACACACACACACACATTAATTAGAGCGGTACTTTAGATAAGGGACGTGTTACAGCCTATTCAGTTTTAGACAGGAGGAAGTTTATAACGAGGACTTGGGCAGATGTTTTACCAAATTATTTAATGTTTACGATGAAGGAATGGATGATAATTCAAACCGACGCGGTGCCATCATGATGTACTTAAGGTAACTTTAGGTCTGCCTGAAGAAAGTTATGTTATGAAATAAACACATTTAGTGCACGTATATTCTGTTGTAATGTCGTAGATTGGGTTTATTGTACGCTTCGTTAAACTATACTAGCTTCTTTATCTATGGTTTATTTGGATATTTTACTTAAGGTTTTTTGTACTGTTTCTTACTTTCAAAATATATATGTTCTTTATTTTTTGTTCATCTCTATGTTTATTTCTAATATAGCTAAATGTTTACATAGTTTTATAGTTTATATACTTTTTATAATAACATTTAAAAACAAAGTATAAATTCAATAATTGATTCCAAGAGTAATTTCCCTTTTTAAAACGTGATAAATGTCTGAGAAAACGTTTTCGGGATACTTGTTTTTACTTGTAATAAAAACCTTTGATAATATAAACTACTTAGTATAGTTAAATAATAATAATTCTGAACCTGTCTCCCTGCAAGCTACTTGCTAAAAGGTTCCCTGGAACGCCTAGATTGCTAACCTTGCAATCTATGATTCTCAATGATTTAGTTTACCGCGAAAGTAAAAACTCTCCTTATAAAATTAAAAGAGTAGGATTATTTTAACTGGAACAAAACATTACATCTCACAATTCTGAATCTCTACCAGACTTTAACTAACCAACAGTTAGGGAGCGGTTACGGTTATGACAAGTATGATTAAATCATTTGAGTAGAATTGGTGCAATTGAGTTTCCCGGGATCGTATCCATTGCCTCATATTCTAAATGCAAGTTTATTTTATGAACACGTAATAGCCTACTTGAACAAGGTTTGCAGAGGTTCGCAATGGAGGGGGTAGATAAAGGAACAATAGCAGTATAAAGAGACAATGAGGCAAGATTGAAGAGCGATCTGGCGAGAGATCCCAGAAGCATTCAGTTCAGGTGTCTGCTATATTAATAATGTCACTCGCACATATCTCCTTTAGTGGAATCTGTGGAACGCAATGTAACGAGACACTTTAGTTTTTCACCTTATATCTCTAATTCTTTTACAATATGAAACA
The DNA here is from genome assembly GCA_036971475.1 of Prosapia bicincta. Taxonomy (NCBI): domain Eukaryota; kingdom Metazoa; phylum Arthropoda; class Insecta; order Hemiptera; family Cercopidae; genus Prosapia; species Prosapia bicincta. The sequence continues at coordinate 5,485,569 of JBAIZL010000010.1, read as the reverse complement.
AAATTTGCGCAGACATTGCATCGACTTGTCCACAACTAATAAATCATATCGTTTTTTTACACACAGCCCATTCCGGGTATCCATTAGATTAGCCTAGGCCTGTTCCGTAGATATAACAGGGCTTACAATATTGTTTAAGTCAATCCCTACTTAGGTCATCAAAGACAAATTTATTTTGTTACTACAACAATATAAATAAAGTAACATAACCTAGGCGTTAAATTAACTGTTCTACCACATAACCTATAACATAAAATCAGCTGTTTTATAAAATCACTTTCTCACTTATATACAGCCAAATGGGACGAAATAACTATATGACTTTACCTTGCCCTTTTTTTGACAAGTTTTCCTCAGTATAAAACTAACTTTAATTAATTAAATATAATTAAGAATAATTATTTGAAGAAACTGTATGACTATCAATGGCATCCTCCACAAGTTTGAATAAATGTGTGACCTTGACTGGATGAGAAAAAGGATTTTATTACCGATTGAAAATTTAAGTAAGATATACATAAAGAGAGTGTAAACTAATAGAATGAATTGAATAAAGCTAAGATTTGTTACAATAGCCAACTTTTATCTCAGTTGTGGCTTACCTTACTCTAACGTCCATAGGGAGCTTCGGCGTTGTGAGGGAAGTGACAAAACTTAACGAAGGTATTTCCAAAGCAATTAGGTGATGGATAGTGTTTAACCAAAAAGCGATAAAATCTCTAGCAAAGGTGAACTTTGTCTCCGGTCCAACTCGAAATCTCCAATAATCCATACAAACGTCGGAGTCACGCAAAGCTTTCGCAGTAACAGTTCCCAGGCTTAACATTCTTCACAGCTCAACTCATCCTGAGGACGATTTACGATTCCATTCATACCGCCACGTTTCTTTAGAGCTTGTAACAAATTGGCTAAGTGCTGCCTTTCTATATTCTAAACAAATATTTCCCTTTCTGTCCGGGATTAACAAAACCAGCTGCAAATATACCCGCTCTCGTTTGAAATACTGTATTTATAATTTCTTTACGTTTTTAATTTGGTCTTAGATTACAGATTCATAGACATTTTCTTTAAAAATATAAAAAAACAAAATTTAAAGTCAATTCGTGTTTGGGTCAACCAAGAAAAAGTTTAATTTATGTATTTTTTTATTAAATAATTACATGTAATATAAATAAAGTAACATAGTATATTCGTTAAAACAGCAGTTCTACCACATAGCCTGTAACATATTATCAGCTGTTTTATGAAATCATATGTTATCAGTTACTTTAAGCCAAATGGAACAAAAAACTAAATTAGGGCATAGATACGTTGCCTTTTTTGTAAAGAGTAGTTTTCTATATTAAATTTAACTAATTATTCTATAAATTTATTTAATAAATTGACTAACTCGAAAAAAATTGAAAAAGATTTTAACAAAACAAATTTTAAAGAAATCTTTAAAAATGTTTATATTCGTTGTTATCACTTTAAGGAAGTATTTAACAAAATTTTTGTTTTACCAAACGAATTAACGTTTATAATTTCTTGATGTATTGTTTGCAACTGAAAAGTTATAAAATTTAAAGGGTGAACTGAATATTGTTCCTACTCCAAATTAAACCTCTCTGTAACACATCCAAAAGTTGGGGTCACGTAATCCGTTTTCCACGCCTTATATTTATCTACATCTCAATAACTAAGTGAATGCTTTACAATATCTAGAAACATTTTCACGTAAAATAAAGTAAGTTATTTCTGTGAAATCTACTTTTCATTGTCAGTATATAAATCACGTTCTACCACTCTACTATTCCCGATTAACAAACGATGCTGTATATTTACCTGCAATTGTTTGAAATATGTTTAATGTTGTTTTTTATTGCTTTTAGAGTCAAACTTAAAAATATTTTTTATATATGCATGAATATCTTTTCCCTGGCCAAAAACTAATTTTGGTTAACACCACCAGTCAAAATAAGGCAAAATATTTATAGTTTAATAGGCAATTTTAATTAAAAAACAATTAGTTAGGCTTATACTAAATAAAATATTTCATTTCTGTCTACTTGTCCAGTTCAATAGACTGTACACCTACCTATATTTGTTTAAAATAGGCCTATGTTTATTATTATTTTTTAAATATATTTTAGAATCAAAATTTAAATACAGTTTTTTTATATATGCGTATAGTTATTTCATTGTACTTTTGCACGAAATTATAATTGAAATAGCAAAACTGGTCGTGAGGTTCCTAAATATAGCAGCCAAGAATTTTAATAAAGTTTGATTAAAAATATTAAACTTTTATGAAATTCAAACTATGTTACTAACTAATTTTATAATACTCAACTAAGTGAATACGTAATTGCTTACTTGCTGACGTGTTTCAAAACAGTCGTTAATTTTACGAAGCTATCACTCTACTCAACATCACTCTACATAAAAAAACTTCAAAACTATGTAGACAAATATAGCTTTTTAGAGTGAAAACGTATATTTACTCCGTTTGGTTTATTTTGAAGCACTCGAATAGAAGCTATCATCAAACGTAGTGTGTCAATGTTTCATTGTCTTGTCAATTAAATGACTCTAATTGGATTTTGTGATAAATATAAGATGGAAAATGACAATTAACATTGTTCTAGCGAATTTTAAAATGTTTAATTTATGCTATTTACAATTAGGTAATTTACTGTTATTTCCTATTAGAGCTGACATTTATAAGCTAACGAATGGTGCATTTGTGAATATCTGCCACAATAATATATAATAGCTGTCGCAATTATATTTCTTTATGTCTTAGTTTATATTTACATGGAAATGAAGTTGGCACCATATTCTTAGGTATACACAGTTTTTCTTTCTCTCTCAGGTCTAGGCCCCCAGAAACCTTCTACCCTTGTGGAAACGTTCCTCTAGAAAAATGAGACCGTCTCACTTTCGCATCCTGGTAGTAACCGTGAAGGAAATATAATGGATTGCCCTTCCATCCTAGCTTATAAGCTATTTCAATGGCGAATCAGGAAATAGTAAAACCACATCGTAATTGTCGCGCTAAGAGAGAGATATATCAGTGTTTGCCAACGTTTACACTCTCACAAAGTTACATACTTTTAACCCTTGCACCTGCTTGCTCGTGATATAAAGAAAGCAATAACTCTGCTCTTAATATACGGAGAGATAATTTAAAAACACAAACCCGAGATTGGCTTGACTTGTTTGTACATTCACCCAATAAAGGCAGGCATTTTATTAGCACATAAATTGCTTGCGGTGTGCAAACGTGCCAGGGTACAGTCAATATTGGTTTAGTGTAGGAGTAAGTGCGCGCGTGATTGTGTCCCCCTGTAACACGTCGTTTGTCAAAGCGTTACAACATGACCTACAAGGGCGCTACTATGCGTGGGATTTGTATTGTCTATTGTTTCTAAGATAAAAGCAATATTAGAACAATTTGTCCATTCTACATTGTGAAAGTAATTGTGTAAATATGTTTATGCAAAAAGTAAAATTCATTTACCACCACGTAGGCTTACACATTATATAAACTCAGCACACAAACAATATTTAACCCTTAATGTCAACAAATTTATATCATAACATGTCACAAACTGTGGTTTAACAGGTAATATTAAAAAGTCTCTTGTTTACATAATGTTTTATAAAGCTCAGAAGCCAAAATGAAATGTTTTAAGAGGCTAAACCATTACAATAACTCAGAGTCTGGAGCCGTACTAAATGGGATGCCAACTCGTGTCCAATGATTTTGAATGTGACTTGCACTCGTAATTACAGCTAAATAGTTGAACTTACAGCCCCGTAATATAAGCTACAGCTCCGTACTCTTACCTACAGTTCCGTATTTTAAATTACAGAACTATACTTGTAGCAACATTTCCGTACTAGAAACTACAAAACTATATCTTCTACATCCCGGACTGGGAGTCGCAGCTCCATATTTGGATTTTCAGCCCCTAACATTAAGTTACAGCTCTTTATTTGGAGCTATCACCCCATACCTGAGGTTACATCCCCGTACATTTAGCTACACCTCCGTACTTTGAGCTACATATCCGTACTTGGAATCACAAATCCATACTAGGATATGCAGCCCCTTACTTCAAGTTATAGCCCTGTATTTGGAGCTATCACCCCATGCCTGGGGTTACATCCCCGTACATTTAGCTACACCTCCGTACTTTGAGCTACATCTCCGTACTTGGAATCACAGATCCATACTTGGATCTGCAGCCCCTTATTTTAAGTTATAGCCCTGTATTCGGAGCTATGACCCCATACCTGGCGTTACCTTTCCGTACATTTAGCTACACCTCCGTACTTTGAGCTACATCTCCGTACTTGGAATCACAGATACATACTTGGATCTGCAGCCCCTTACTTTAGGCTACAGCCTTGTACATTTAACTACATCTCCGTACTTTAAGCAAAATCTCCGTTTTGGAGCTACAGCATCTACTTGGAGCCTCTTATGTAGAGCTAATGCCCTGCAATTTCAGCTAAAGTACCATGTTTTTAGCTACAGCCCCGTACAAGGATCTATAGCCCCTTAGTTGAAGTTACAGCCCTGTTTTTGGAGCTACAGCCCCATACTTAGAACTACAACCCCGTATTTGGAGCTACTGCCCTGTTATTTGAGCTACGGTACCATACTTTTAGCTACAACCCCATACATGGAGCTAAAGCCCTATAGCTGATGCTACAGCCTCGTACTTGATCTCAGATGTGTTCTTATTGGGGTCATGCCTTTTATTGTGTAAGTTTAATTTTTTAATTATAAGGAAAATTTCATCCGATGTTTTCCTGCCAACTTGTTGACTTCTTGTTAAGTTGTAAGGTAACGAAATATTAGCGGTTATTTTATTAGCCTAGGTCCTGCAGAATGTGTCGCTACTGTATGTCGCTGCTGGGAACTACATAGAATATGACGTTTTCCTGCCAACTTGTTGAATTCTTGTTAAGTTGTAAGGTAACGAAATATTAGCGGTTATTTTATTAGCCTAGGTCCTACAGAATGTGTCGCTACTGTATGTCGGTGCTGGGAACTACATAGAATATGACGTTTTCCTGCCAACTTGTTGACTTCTTGTTAAGTTGTAAGGTAACGAAATATTAGCGGTTATTTTATTAGCCTAGGTCCTGCAGAATGTGTCGCTACTGTATGTCGGTGCTGGGAACTACATAGAATATGACGTTTTCCTGCCAACTTGTTGACTTCTTGTTAAGTTGTAAGGTAACGAAATATTAGCGGTTATTTTATTAGCCTAGGTCCTGCAGAATGTGTCGCTACTGTGTGTCGGTGCTGGGAACTACATAGAATATGACGTTTTCCTGCCAACTTGTTGACTTCTTGTTAAGTTGTAAGGTAACGAAATATTAGCGGTTATTTTATTGCCTAGGTCCTGCAGAATGTGTCGCTACTGTATGTCGGTGCTGGGAACTACATAGAATATGACGTTTTCCTGCCAACTGTTTGACTTCTTGTTAAGTTGTAAGGTAACGAAATATTAGCGGTTATTTTATTAGCCTAGGTCCTGCAGAATGTGTCGCTACTGTATGTCGGTGCTGGGAACTACATAGAATATGACGTTTTCCTGCCAACTTGTTGACTTCTTGTTAAGTTGTAAGGTAACGAAATATTAGCGGTTATTTTATTAGCCTAGGTCCTGCAGAATGTGTCGCTACTGTATGTCGGTGCTGGGAACTACATAGAATATGACGTTTTCCTGCCAACTTGTCGACTTCTTGTTAAGTTGTAAGGTAACGAAATATTAGCGGTTATTTTATTAGCCTAGGTCCTGCAGAATGTGTCGCTACTGTATGTCGGTGCTGGGAACTACATAGAATATGACGTTTTCCTGCCAACTTTTTGACTTCTTGTTAAGTTGTAAGGTAACGAAATATTAGCGGTTATTTTATTAGCCTAGGTCCTGCAGAATGTGTCGCTACTGTATGTCGGTGCTGGGAACTACATAGAATATGACGTTTTCCTGCCAACTTTTTGACTTCTTGTTAAGTTGTAAGGTAACGAAATATTAGCGGTTATTTTATTAGCCTAGGTCCTGCAGAATGTGTCGCTACTGTATGTCGGTGCTGGGAACTACATAGAATATGACGTTTTCCTGCCAACTGTTTGACTTCTTGTTAAGTTGTAAGGTAACTAAATATTAGCGGTTATTTTATTAGCCTAGGTCCTGCAGAATGTGTCGCTACTGTATGTCGGTGCTGGGAACTACATAGAATATGACGTTTTCCTCCCAACTTTTTGACTTCTTGTTAAGTTGTAAGGTAACGAAATATTAGCGGTTATTTTATTAGCCTAGGTCCTGCAGAATGTGTCGCTACTGTATGTCGGTGCTGGGAACTACATAGAATATGACGTTTTCCTGCCAACTTTTTGACTTCTTGTTAAGTTGTAAGGTAACGAAATATTAGCGGTTATTTTATTAGCCTAGGTCCTGCAGAATGTGTCGCTACTGTATGTCGGTGCTGGGAACTACATAGAATATGACGTTTTCCTGCCAACTTTTTGACTTCTTGTTAAGTTGTAAGGTAACGAAATATTAGCGGTTATTTTATTAGCCTAGGTCCTGCAGAATGTGTCGCTACTGTATGTCGGTGCTGGGAACTACATAGAATATGACGTTTTCCTGCCAACTGTTTGACTTCTTGTTAAGTTGTAAGGTAACTAAATATTAGCGGTTATTTTATTAGCCTAGGTCCTGCAGAATGTGTCGCTACTGTATGTCGGTGCTGGGAACTACATAGAATATGACGTTTTCCTCCCAACTTTTTGACTTCTTGTTAAGTTGTAAGGTAACGAAATATTAGCGGTTATTTTATTAGCCTAGGTCCTGCAGAATGTGTCGCTACTGTATGTCGGTGCTGGGAACTACATAGAATATGACGTTTTCCTGCCAACTTTTTGACTTCTTGTTAAGTTGTAAGGTAACGAAATATTAGCGGTTATTTTATTAGCCTAGGTCCTGCAGAATGTGTCGCTACTGTATGTCGGTGCTGGGAACTACATAGAATATGACGTTTTCCTGCCAACTTGTTGACTTCTTGTTAAGTTGTAAGGTAACGAAATATTAGCGGTTATTTTATTAGCCTAGGTCCTGCAGAATGTGTCGCTACTGTATGTCGGTGCTGGGAACTACATAGAATATGACGTTTTCCTGCCAACTTGTTGACTTCTTGTTAAGTTGTAAGGTAACGAAATATTAGCGGTTATTTTATTAGCCTAGGTCCTGCAGAATGTGTCGCTACTGTATGTCGGTGCTGGGAACTACATAGAATATGACGTTTTCCTGCCAACTTTTTGACTTCTTGTTAAGTTGTAAGGTAACGAAATATTAGCGGTTATTTTATTAGCCTAGGTCCTGCAGAATGTGTCGCTACTGTATGTCGGTGCTGGGAACTACATAGAATATGACGTTTTCCTGCCAACTGTTTGACTTCTTGTTAAGTTGTAAGGTAACGAAATATTAACGGTTATTTTATTAGCCTAGGTCCTGCAGAATGTGTCGCTACTGTATGTCGGTGCTGGGAACTACATAGAATATGACGTTTTCCTGCCAACTTGTTGACTTCTTGTTAAGTTGTAAGGTAACGAAATATTAGCGGTTATTTTATTAGCCTAGGTTCTGCAGAATGTGTCGCTACTGTATGTCGGTGCTGGGAACTACATAGAATATGACGTTTTCCTGCCAACTTTTTGACTTCTTGTTAAGTTGTAAGGTAACGAAATATTAGCGGTTATTTTATTAGCCTAGGTCCTGCAGAATGTGTCGCTACTGTATGTCGGTGCTGGGAACTACATAGAATATGACGTTTTCCTGCCAACTGTTTGACTTCTTGTTAAGTTGTAAGGTAACGAAATATTAGCGGTTATTTTATTAGCCTAGGTCCTGCAGAATGTGTCGCTACTGTATGTCGGTGCTGGGAACTACATAGAATATGACGTTTTCCTGCCAACTTTTTGACTTCTTGTTAAGTTGTAAGGTAACGAAATATTAGCGGTTATTTTATTAGCCTAGGTCCTGCAGAATGTGTCGCTACTGTGTGTCGGTGCTGGGAACTACATAGAATATGAGTTAAACTTTATTTCCTAGTTACGTTTTAGATAAATTTTAGAAGCTGATCAAAATGTCACTGAAAAGAGCAAATGACTATTTTTAGTAAATATAAACTTTAAGAGTCATATAAGTGAAATTATAACTTACCTTAACATTTGATAGTTAGATTCTATGCAAGAGAATGATGCGAGAGAGAGGAGAGGAAGAAGTATTTCGACCGGCAGATTCCAGAAATACCCGACAAAATTTAGAATTACGGACAAATACGGATGGAAAGATGGTATATTTAATTAAAATATCATAAAGGCTGTGCGTAGTATTATAAATCTAAATTTTGTTTTAAATAAGCTCTATCTTATTCGTCGTTCCTCACTGCACCTTGTTTGTATGGGTCAGAGTACAATGAACATAACCTCGCAGTATACTCTAAAACTCATGTCACACTTAGCTAGAATTATAAAATATATTGTCCTAAGAACATAAAACGATTACAATAATACTGTTGTTTTTAATATAACATTAAAATCCCATAATTCATAGAATTAAGTGAATTATTAAGTATAGCTTATTCAACATTTATATAGTTGATGACTCAATTATTGCGTAGAGAACTGTTTGAAGATTTAACAGACAGTTCCAGAGGCATGCCCGTCATTTTATGCAAGCGTTGATAAACATACACGGGAGGAAAAATGATATAATATTATTATACCGTAGAGGCTGTGCATAATAATACAATACGAAATTATGTTTGGCAATAACTACAAAGAAACCTTCAATACACATTACAAGTATTTTTACAAATTTAAAGCAATACCTAAAATATTTTAAATTGTAACAAAACACAGTTTTAGGTAAATATTCCATATAACTACGAATATCGGTTTCAGACTGTTACACAACCTGTTTGTGTTATGAAACTAAGCATTAAATGCAAAGCATAATGGCAACGTAATGGCAACAAAGCCGGGGAAAACACAAGACATTTCAAGTTACTTTAATGTAAGGAGATGACATCTTGCTTTTATTAACCTACGGGGTGGTAGGCCTATAAAGTTTAACCCTAGGGGTAACTTCTTTTAAAAGAAGCTATTGCTTGTTGAGCCTTACTGCATCTTTAAATTGGTTAGTTTTGAATTTGAAAAGAAATTGAAATTACTAATGAAATATTACAAACAACTAAAAATAACGGGTTTTAATCTTTTGAACTGTGTAGTCAAAAATTGCACACTTTATTCCCACTTTTTTTTGTTGACTTCATATAGAAACCCTTGGATGTTTTAAAAGAGTTTTCGATTTTTTCTAAATATCCACCTGTTGGTAAGAGCGCTTTCCTAGTTCGTAATGGAAATAAATCCCTGTATCTTAATGCCTAGACACGTACGCCAATACGTTCCTTAGCACGCACTTGTGTATAAACCTGTGTCATCTGACAAAGTCATGCTTCAGCTCAACCAGGCTCAAATTTTCTCTTTTTATGCATTCTTGAGTTTATCCAAGCGATTACTAGGCCCTTGTTGGATAAGACCCACCGTGGTGAACAGATTATGAAGCAAATAGGACTTTGTATAATTTTGTTGTAATACGTTTTCTAATCCGCTTGAAGATAAGACCTTGTACAATGCATTGGGCTATTTAGGTTTCTAATGGAAAATATAGGACTTCCAACACCACCATGACTAGACTTTTTTTTACATATATCTGACTGTACTCCCTGATATTACAAAAATCAATGATTAATCAATTCACATTTTTTGGAAGTAGGAATATATTATTTTTATTAAATTAGTTATAAAGATTTAAAAGCTAGACGCACATGAAGAACTGGATGCACTTAGGTCTACCTGATGTTATCTCTTATCGGGGGTTGGAAACGTCACCATCATTGTTTTATGTTTAACTTCGGTTGTTACATTTCGTGAGGCGAGTGATGAAACACCCTTGAAAATGCCATTGGCAATGAGAATGTTGGCGAATGCGCGGAACAACTGCTCGGACCAACAAAACTGTCATTTAGTTTTATATCTCAGTACATGTGTTATTTATTGTGGCCTTTCTCAAAACATTTATTTTGTTGTAACGAATTTGTCTCCAGCCATCATTGTCAGATAACCCGTCGACAGTAAATGTTTTAACAGAAAAGTGATTACCAGTGTTCGTCGGGTAGATAGTGTAATATTAGCCAAAGCAAACCCCTCCAGGTTTCTCCCAAACAGGCACGCTCCTTCCTGTGCTCAGAGAAAGTTTCATCAGTCGCCTTACTGTCTATACCGAAGGACTGATGTTCGGTAGGTGAGTAGTACGAGTACAACAGTAGTCAACCCACTCCAGGATTCTCCCAAACTGCTCTCCTTCATATAC
>JBAIZL010000010.1:5437630-5470130 GCA_036971475.1 Prosapia bicincta | reverse complement strand
CACTCCCCTATATTTAATTAAATATCCTTTTAAATATTTAAATTTGTAATAAAATATTTTTTATTCCTTCATTCAAGTTGAAATACATTTTTTTTAAACTTGTAGTGAATGACACTTGAATGTTTTACAGTTAAAGACTCTAATGTAACATTGATCTAAATATAGTGTTTATTTGTTAACATATTCTTACATATGATAATTCCAGAATATTATTTCTTTTTTTTTTGTAAATTCAAGGACGAATGGATGCTACTATCTTTATTTTTACTTCCTTTTCAGAAAAAAGAGGCGAGCAGTATAAAGCAAGTACACCTTTTTAAATATTTATCCCCGTATTATAAACGTCAGCGTGAAACGTTTCCCCTAAACGTAGCTAATATGAACTGTAGAGAAAAATTCCCCTTTCCCCAAGGATATTTTTTTCTAAAAGCCAGCAATAAGAGAGCGTGTGTATCGTTACAGTGAGATTATTCCTGTGTAACTCCAGCTACAGCTTGACTTCAGAAAAGGCTTTGTAGCTTTCCAGTTACATTTGTGCAACACTATATGTTGCAACAAATATGCTGAGTGTAATTGTTTCACAGCAAAGGTCACGTATCTGGGTCAGCTCTGCGTCAGTACAGAAGCTTCTTGGTTTAGGTTGCATCTAAATTTAGTGAGTTGTAATACAATCTTTACTTCAAACGTCTTTAGCGTATTAATGACGGGCTTCTCTGTCAGCACGTTATTTGTTCTCATATTCAACAACTACTAGTTAGTACTAAAAAATTTGAATATAGTAGCCCTTAAGTTTTGTTCGAACGGTAGCGGTTGTTGCGGAAGATGTCAACAGGGACGGTGAGTAGCCTTTTGGTGGTTTAAGGTTAGAATTCATTACGTAAGGTTAGGCCCTAAGTTTAATCAACACAGAGGTTAAATAAAAGTCGAGTTGACAGTGGGTCATATCTCCTAAAACGTTTCTTTTTTTCATATTTGAAGTTCTTTAAACGAAATTCTTTTTAAGAAATGTAGTGTAGGGAGACGTCAAATTTTAGGCATTCAATTTTTAAAACGACGGGTTATATTTGTTCGTCAAAATTTAAGTTTTGTTTTATGTTTTTCGGTTCTATTTGTTGTTCAGAGTTAATTAATAAGTAATTGAAACCTATAAAAGTTGATGCAAATTAAGATAGTTGCACAGCCTTTATGTACATTTCGTTAACACCGTTAGCATCATCAGAAGGTTACAAATAAACTAAGAACAGTCAATCAGGGAAGGAGGGGGTTTGGTGGCCTCCGAGGTTAAGCAGTGTCTGTCACGTGACACTGGCAGCGGGTAGGAATTTTGGGATCAGGAGTAGGGGCTTTTTTCTTTAAGGGTTAGGGGCTTATTTGATTATGGGTTAGGGGCTGAATCTCAGGAGGGATTACTGCATAGCAAGGCGTTGTATTGGGTAGGGAGGTATATAGATTTTATTTTGGGGGACAGCGTTTATTTTTGACATTTGGGACTGGCTAACCAACATTCTTTTTTTTGACAATTTGTCTTCTTTCCCCTATAACATACACGTGTGTAATACGGATGTGGTGAGATAAGAGTGTAATGATGTGTAGTAATAGTACTTAGGGTTAGAATGTGGTATTGAACTTAGACTAACCTAACTTCCCTAACATGTTTACAATAGTGGCGTAGTACAATTTGGCTTAATTCTAAGTTTAACGTAACTAAAAGCTCATGATCTGAGCGAGAGGGTTTAAAGAATGAGATAGTAAGGACGCAGAAGACCACGCCCACCTCTAACCTATACATTACACATGTAGCACTTAACTTTTGTTTAAATGAGGACGGCAGTTTCGGAAGATGTCATAGATAGCAACGAACAATTGCTTGTAAAAGGTTAGAGTTCTCATACGTCCGAGAGGCGTCTGCTGAGAAACATCACTAAGTAGAAATATTAGCAAGTAGAAGTACCTTTCCAATTGGTAAGTCCAGCGTTGGACCATTTGGGTTTTACAAAGGTCAATTTTATAGCTAAAGTATAAAACAGTCTTAAATCTGTTCTCATTATGGGTCTGTTTGTGTTTAACAGCAATATAAACAAATTATAAGTTATAACATATAGAGGAACATGTATTTGAGAGTTTGTAGCTACTTAGCTACTACATAGCTACCCACTACAGCTAATTATTGTGTCATATCTGTAATCTAACAAATATATATTTATCCAGTTTTCTTTTAATGTCTGGTTTGTAAGCTCTGCGCTTCCTATATTTTTCTAGTATGTATCTATAAATGTTCTATATATATATATATATATATATATATATATATATATATATATATATATATATATAAATTTATATTATAACAATGTAATAATCATAATATAATAATTAATTAAATTTTATCTATACAAATTTATTTACATAAATGTAATATTTATATTTACAAATATATATATATATATATATATATATATATATATATATATATATATCGAAATCATGTTGCTGTTGAAGAAGAGCTGGTTGTAAATTACAAATTAAACTTTTGCTATTATTTGCGACCAGACATTTGTTAACACACACACACACACACACACACACACACACACACACACACACACACACACAAACACACACACACACACACACACACACACACACATATATATATATATATATATATATATATATCGAAATCTTGTTGCTGTTGAATACGAGCTGGTTGTAAATTACAAATTACACTTTTGCTATTATTTGCGACCAAACATTTGTTAACACACACACACACACACACACACATATATATATATATATATATATATATATATATATATATATGTAGAATATCAAATAGGTTTTCCTGTTAGAATTATTTTCAAGATTAAATAATATACACTAATTACAGGAATAATTTATTGAATAATACACTCAAAGCTTTTCGTTGGTTGACATTACCAACATCCTCAGGAATTACTAAGAATGACAAAAGAACTGTCTAACAAATATGAAGTTACTAGATAAAGCATTACACAGCTGCCAAATCTATTACAATATTGCCAAACCTATTCCACTGCTGCCACAACATTATATACATTGAATATAGTATGGAATTTAGAACGTATTTGAATTTGTTCATCTATCAATTTGTTATAAATATTATGCTTATAAATTTAAAAAGCTTCACATACGTTCATTTTTAATCCTTTATTTATTTCATAATATTGATAACAAATTGATAGATTCGAACTGAGGAATTACATGTTTGAAATCCAGCACTTTGATACTGGTCCAACTTTCCCATTTCTAGCAGTCAATTACTTGAAGCCTTATATATATATATATATATATATATATATATATATATATATATATATATATCGCAATATGTATTCTTGTGTATTAATAAAGAACATAAGTCAAAATACAAATACAAGAATTATAATTGAATTTACAATATAATAATATTTACAGTATAATAATAATTGTAAATTCAATTATAATTCTTGTATTTGTATTTTGACTTATATTCTTTATATATATATATATATATATATATATATATATATATATATATATATATAAATATATATATATATATATATATATATATATATATATTTGAAATTGTAACAGAAACGTTTCTTGTAATGATAAAACACTACAAATGATGGATAAAATGTAAAATTATGGACTCCCATGAGCTTCATAAATATGATATGAAAAAAAAGAAAGCGAATAAATAGTAACAAACAAAAATAAACAAATAATTGTATAGGAAATTTGATGAATTTCAAGGAAATTCTATTTTTATTTTGCTAGGCTAAATTATAATGTGATTCTGTCACGTATATACTATTGTACATGTGTTTATTATTTGTTATTATAAAAAGACGTGATTAAAGTAAAATCTTTCTTTGTTGACCCTAGTAGGAAATGTCTTTAGACTTTTTTTTATAATACTTGTTATGCTGCCTATTTTATTAACATATTTCACTAATAATATAATAGTTCTATACAAGAAATAGTTCTAAACACTAAACAATTTTATTGGCATAAGGTAATAAAATAGCTTATTCCAGTTTATATTTCTAAACTGAAAAATATCAAGATTTCAACAGTTAAGTAAGGAATCTTTATCCTTTATTATATTATTTTAGGTTGATAAAAAGTGATCTAATGATGGGAAAGATGCTTTGGGTATGTCCAAGAGACTGATAGATAGACTTGAAAAGTCAGCAAACTATCCCATCTGCTTTATAGGACACGTCGGTGTCTCCATTGTAACAAAGCCTCACTTTCCTCTTCTTTATGTAAAAATGGGAAAATTTGCTTAAAGCTCAGAGACAATTTATACAGAAAGTTTCCCCCAAGTGAATCTATCCTGACGCTGTTGGGGTTTAGGGCAAACGAAATTTAGTAAAGTGACTTTGACCGGAAAAACAACTTGTACGGTTTCTTTGTGCATTAGTTATACCAACTGTGTAAAACGAAAAGACCCCATTTTGTAAACAAGCTTGGAGCCGAATCGTGCTGAAAGTTGACAATAAAAGTGCAGAATAATTTTGGAAACAAATATTTACAGAAAAAATACATGAAAATTGCGAAGAAATACAAGCATACCATTCCGGAATAAAACATCATTTTATTACAATTTTAATATCAAGATAAAAATGACTATTTATCTGGAAAAAACTATGATTAAATAATAGACTACTAAAAAACCTCTAAGGGCAAATATTTTAATTTTAATTTCATGCATGTTTCGGTTACCTAGTAACCATCCTCATAGACATACAAATAGATAATCATAATAATAAACCTCTTAGACTTGGTACTTATTCGTATGACGATAGCTACGTGGTAACCGAAATGTAAATCAGGTAAACAAAGAATATTTGTGATTAGAGGTTTTTGAGTAATATTTACGAGGAAAACTTATGTTTTTACTTAAAGGAGATAATAGGCCTACCGTGAAAAGGCTTTTATAAGGGTCACCTTACTCTCATTAATTTTTCGTGTTGAGGTTAGGTTTTGCATCCTACATCTAGTTTCATGACCCCCCCCTTGTGTATAAATAATATTTGCACGTTACGAAGTCAGTATGGTCGTCAGTTTCAGCTGTTTCTATTTGTCCCATAAACCTTCCTGAACCTTCCTGAAAAAAATATTAAATTGTTGAAGCTATTTCATAAATATTGCTTAAACAATTTTTTTATGAATCAGAACGGCCCCTGGTAGCAGAATACGGAAACACGCCATCGCAGACAGATGCTGCTTTCCCGGCTGGACAATCGAGTTTACATTTCTTGTTCATAGTACTACATGTATATTTATTTCAAAAATTACTGTTGTGCCAAAATAAACAGTACTGAAACTGAATCAGCGGTAGTTGCCTTCTCGATCAGCTGTGCCAACTTTTATTTGTTGCCGCGTACTCGTGTTGACCAATTCCATTTGATCTTAGATTTGCTTAACATGGTGCTAACTACTGCAAAATAACTTTTATCGTAGAACATTTTTTTCGCTCATTTGGGATTGGTCCTGCGGGTGGTGCAAGTTTGTCAACGCTGCATTACGTTTCCAGGATTAATTTCACAACCCGCCTAGTAACGCTGTGTTTATGTCACAATTATCCCTCTTCGCCAAAATGATAAATAACCTTCAAGAACGGTTCGAGTGTTACCTCAAATTGAATCGAGGTAATATAGACATTTTTTTAACCTAGTGTAATCGATTTAGCTCTTTTACGTGTTTCTAAAACTATGTACATAAAATAAAACCCTTACAACGGTTCCAGTACTGCTTATTTTGACGTATCTAACATCGCGAACATACGGTATTTTATCTCCTTATTTACATGTTTTAGCTGTCTCCAACATAGAAGATTTGATCCAGTAATTCATGTTGTATGTATCACAAATGTCAGCTGACTGCTTTGGGCGTTTCATGTAAACGAGAAACGTAACGTCCAAGAGAGGTAAATCCTGAGTCTGATCCAGGGAAGCTATCGTGAACCTTAAAACATATCCTTACGTTAGAAATAAAGGGGTTGTATTTTGTAATTACGTAGCACATTCTCAGTACGGGAGGCTGTAACTCACACTGAGCGCATACCCATGAGGCTAATAGGGGAATGCCTTAGCAAGGTTCGCCCTCTGTTTCACACACAGTTTTGTATCTTAGGAGAGAAATAAAATACCTCCGGCGATCCGAACCGGCAGACTTCCAACCTCTTTGCAGGCACCCCCTTTCATTGAATAGTGCATAGCTAGGCTACGTACTGGACATTTCAAGGGTATAAAGATATCACCAACTAATATAGAATCTTATCCCAATTCGCAAGTACTGTCCCCAATCACAACTAACCCCACATCATGTTTTTGACTGCCAAGCGCTCTCTCTTCTACTTGGGCCACCACAAATTGAAATACTTCATAGCCATCGGCCTCCAGAGCTATCAGATCTTGTCATCAAGATTTTTAGACGGATCTGAACATTTGTACTTTTTGACCTCAATAGATACAAGAACAAAAAACAACGTAGTACATTTATAGAATCAGCACGTTGCTGCCGATTCCTGGGTGAATACACCAGGAATAAAAAGGTTAAGAAATTGGAAGGGGCATTCGTAAAACGTGAATCATGAAAGATGAGCTAAAATTAGTTGAAGAGCTCAAAGTCACCGTGTAAGGAGAAACATGTAACGAAAGAAAGCAAATATGGAGAGAAGGGGCGAAAATCAAGCCGTAAGACTAATTTCCTTATAAGAGCTTTGGAATACAAAGATTGTGAATTTGAGTTGAAAATATCTGCCTGGAATAGTTTAAAAAATATTAAAAATAAAATATTATAAAAAGAGTAAACGAAGGTAATGTAGAGTATGTAACAAACTAAAAGTGCTTGGGGAATGAACCTTTCAGACGCAAGAGATAAGTTAGTTCGTTGATTAAGTTTTACAGAGCAAACAACTATTAAAATCGTAAAGTTTTATTTAAACCTTTGCACTGGTGTAAGAAGAAAGTTCTTTGAGTGAAAGGAATAAATGGCTTTGAAAAGAACTATGTAACAAGACACACCATTGAGTGACTAATCAGTTGATTGGAAATATTTTTGTTCTTATTCCTTAGCTTGACGTTTGTCTTCTTTCTTTTGGTTTCATCTCCAATCGGAGGTTGGAAATTATCAACGCTATTTCTACTTTATTAACTGCGCCTCTAAACAGTTCTGCAGTACTCCAGCCGTACAACTCTCCGATATTCTTCCAGGCCCAATACTCCTAGTTCCTTTGATCTTTTATTGTACTATGAGCTGCAGTAAGTTCTTTGCTTATTATCAATTCGCATAGTCTCTTCATTTCTGCCAATACCGATTCTTCCGCTACTTTTGCTAACAATGCTATCCTTCATATTTTTTATTAAAACCAAACGTAATCCATCAGTAACTAATTAATATATATCTAACAACTTGTGTATTACATTAAACAATAAGTATTACCAAATTATTCATAAGATTATTCTCATAACCATAGTTATAAGTAACAGCAAGAAACGTTATCATGGATAATTAGTGTGGTGTGTATTATAAATGGTCACCACGTCGATTACAAATAAATCAAATTACAAATATAACGTTTTTCTTGTGGTGATCCGCCAAAATGTATTTATTAATTTTATCAACCTTTTCCATAATAAGGGCATGTAGCAACAATGTTATCTAAGTTCTATAAGTTTAGCGTTTGTCACTAGTAGAGTCTCGAGCAAAGGCTACAACCGGAGGGTGTTTATGAGTAAGGAATACAAGCAGGGGTATATTTTGCGCAATAATTAATGAGTTTTTCCTCCAGAGATATATAACGAAAGCACAGTCTCTTGTTTTACCGTTGTAAGTGTAAACTTTGTTATGCAATAAACATCAGCAGTCGGTTCGGAACTTAAGTTGGCAGTATTAAAAGATTACTCACTTCAGCGCTAAAAAATTTTGTGACACTTGTTGGACTTTTTGTAGCTGTTGTATGAATTATTGTATATCCGCTGTTCAGGAGGTGCTAAATAAATTTCGTTTTCTCTCCGGTGATCTCACCTACAACGGACGAACTGTTGGTTTTATAATAGACGAATAGGTATCCAACTATACAATTATGTTAATGCTGTATACAATTATAATAGTGGGTTAGCTGATGCAAGGGAATCCCCATCTCGTACGTTATTCATCTTTATTTAATTTGTTGAACAGAGTTAAAGGTAATACTAACTAGAACCAACCTTTGCTTTATAAACAGCTGGGATAAGACTGTACTGACTTAGTGTAAGGTAAACCTTACCCTATTGTTTACAGAGCAACATGAAGTGTGAGCAGAGTCATTGGTAATACTAACTAGAACCAACCTTTGCTTTATAAACAGCTGGGTTAAGTCTGTACTGACTTAGTGTTAGGTAAACCTTACCCTAATGTTTACAGAGCAACATGAAGTGTGAGCAGAGTTATTGGTAATACTAACTAGAACCAACCTTTGCTTTATAAACAGCTGGGATAGGACTGTACTGACTTATAGTTAGGCAAACCTTATCCTATTGTTTACAGAGCAACAGGAAGCGTTTCTATGAGATGCCTTTCCAATTCTCTTTTACAGAGTTTTATTGTGCGTCTATTACCCCCGTTCTTATATTGTGCTGATGGGTTTTTATTCAATTTCTTCTATAAGTTCACACTCTCCTGGTACGAATTTTCAATTGTTAATAAAATACTTATTGTTCATCTTCTCAAGTTGAAATTAATTTTTTTTTTTTACAATCATTTTTTAAACATTTTTAAACAGGCTATTGAATGACACTCGATGTTAATTCATTTTTTAAAAATAATAAATATAAATAATTAATTTCGCTATTTATGTTTCCACTTAATATTGTGTGTCTGATATACCGTATGTATATACATAATAATATTATATGTTATTATAGATTAAAATGTAACTAAAATATATATTGCTCTCTTAACCTAAGTAGGAAAGTAATTTGAAAAAGTTTTATTGAAGGAGAAAATAATAAACAAAAAATGAAAGGTGAAAAGGAAGAAACTAGTTTGAATGCGCTGACCGTATACAAGTAATAAAAAATCTTACTCAGGACAACAGAGAACATTTTTATTTTAGTTAACTAATATTAAATAGTTATAAATAAGTATAAACATATTACAACATCACACTATTAAGTGGTAAAACGGAAAAAGAGCTTGATTATTAAAATGGAGTATTTAATTTAATTATTGAATTAATATTTAAAAAAACTGTGTTATCAAGTGCCATCGACTACTAGTTAAAAAATGTACTTGAGGTTGAGAAAATAAATAGAAAGTGTTTTATCAACAATTGAAAATGTGAACAATGTACATAATAATACACAGGGAGAATGTGGGTTAATAGTAGGAATTGAACGTTATAGATTCTCAACAGGGAAGCATTCATCTCGCATAAATCAAGACTATGACTTAGGCCTATCTTTAGCGCCACTTCAGAAGCACTTGTAGCCCTCACGTCTACCAATCAGCTTCTGATCTCTTGTCACCTTATAGTACAGAAATCGATGGGCTTTATTACTATTTGAATGTCTTGCTAAATCAATTTTAGTGTGAATAACGTTTATTGTAAAAGTGGATAAATTAAAAAAACTAGTAAGTGAAGCCAGTCATTGGTTTAACTTTAATGTCTTCAATGACCCGATGAAAGGTTGTTGCCACCAAATAGCGTTTTCTGAAAACATTTTGCTTTCATTACTCACAGCACAGCTCGTCTAGGGAATATATTTCACAGTGGGTATACCTAAGTATAATACTGTGTATATTCACTAACACCAGCACGTTGACGAAGCTTCAACTTTAGTTGTTTATCTTTGTTTTATCTCTCGGCCAACATCTAGCGAGCTACCTCCGTCTCACGTGCGCATGCGTTTAGTATCACTACCGCGAGTGAAAGAATAATGATTGATTGCCCATGTATCATGCTGATAAGCTCTTTCCATGGAGAATCAGGAGATAGTGAAATGAAACAGTAAGGTAAGGGTCGCGCTAAAAGCGGGATGAATACCTGGCATTTGTAACGGTCAGAAGTGAGCCAGCAAGGGCGCCATCTCCCGCAAGCGAGGGAATCCCTCGTCATACTAGCTAACTCCGACCACAACCACATGTGAAACATTACCTCTTCCTAATTACATTGTCTATTAACAAAAACAAACCTATCCACTTGCATCCCATTCATATTGTTATACAATCTAAATTAAATATTCACCTAAATCGAGGTACTTTTGTGTGATCATGTCATGATTGAATGGTGATGTTCGCCAAATCTTAAGTACAAATTATTTGGGTACCCACGTGAGTTAGTACCCACAAGACCTGTGACTACTTCATTTTTTGTGGTTTAGCGCCGTGATCTTTAGTCATATGTCCAGTCAAGCATTACCAAAGTAACACGTAAAAATAAGGGCATTAATTATAGAATAATGCAAATGATAAATAACCGAGTTGAAATGGCTTCTTCTTGGATGCGCCTGGAAAAACTGGGCATATTTCTTATCATAATGAATTTGGCAACGGTTTGATCAGAAAAAATTACAGCTTTAGTCCTATCTTCTCTAAAGTATTGGAATATTAAACTACTAAGAAATATATGCTTTATTTTGTTCCTTATTTCTCATCCATGCAACCACAATGTGCCACAGCAAGGCGAGGCAGGGTGCAGCTATTTATAAAATATTTCTTTCATGCATATGTCATACAAAATTAACAGGCAATGTTTATTTCAGGCAATAAATATATAATGTTATTAGATTTTTGCTATTTCGTCCTATCTCCACCATTCTACTTACTAACTTAATTTAAAAGGTTTCTAACAGGGAACTATAGAAAATATTTCTTGGTTCTACTACGTATTTTCTTAGCTGAGTCAATGATGCGAAATTACCAGGGAAACGTTAAGCGTTAATGGCGCGAGATGGGAACTTTAACTCCGGGTTACGATAGTTCGTCCAAGTTTAGAAACTTCTTACTTCATCTCAAGTTTTATATCAGTTTTAATATTCCGCTAGTGAATAATACTAGACAAAATTAGCTTTTAAAAGGTTTTCGTAATTTTTCATAAACTAGGCTAACTAAAAAACCACTAAACAAATACAGACAAATAATACATTAAAAAAAAATTAACTCAATTCCTACTTCTTGTCGGCAAAGAAACTACAATTTTATTGTAGTCACTTTATATTAAATAACTAAAATAAATATAAATATGTATATACTTATGACAGAATCGCATTATTAGGTGGCAAAATAGAAAGCGAAAATTATTAATAGAATTAGTTGAATAAATTGTATTAATATAATAATCTTTTTTAAAACAATATTAACAATAAGTGACATCCACTACAATTTAAAAAAAACATATTGGAACTTGAGTGAACCAATAAAAAGTCTTATTACGCAATGAAAATTTGAACAAGATGAATAAATATATGTAGAGTGTGAACTAATAGTATGAAATGAAAACATGTAGTCTTATACAAGAAATGCATAATGTTTTCGTTCATGGAAGTGTTTCGAAAGCAATATAAAAATACCGCTGCTATTCTAACGTGTTTCTTCGGTCATATAAGTGACATTTTAATTTAGAATACAAATTGTGTTGATACTGCCGTGTTTTCTCGTCGACGCTGCTTGTTTTGACAATAAAGTGCACTTGAGACGTTTACGGCGAGAAAAATTATTAAAAATATGCTTCTGCAGCTTGAACCTGCTAGCCGTCAGTTTTAGCACTTTAGTTTAGCTCGGGCGTTTGTGAAGTAACTCCTGTTAGGAATGTAACATCATAAATCTCTTTCTCTCTCTCTCTCTCTCTCTCTCTCTACATATATATATATATATATATATATATATATATATATATATATATATATATATATAGAACTTGAGATTGGTGCTCCACTAGGAAGCGTAATAGAAATTTCCGACACTGGGTACATAAATTCAGAGCTTTTTGTTTCTTGGTTCAAACATTTCAAAGGCCATGTGAACTGTAGTAAAGATTCGCCCGTACTTTTACTTCTTGACGGTCACACAAGTCACAGCAAAAATCTAGATGCTATTGAATTTGCTCCGGATAACGGAATTCTCATGCTACAATTGCCTGGTCACACAACTCACCGCTTGCAACCATTGGTTTTGGCTTTTTTTGCTCCTTTTCAGAAGTACTTTTGCCAAGCACAAGATAAATGGCTTCGTCAAAATACAGGGAAAACCATCACGCAGTTTCAAATATCTGCCCTTTTAAACGAGGCTTATGGACGAGCGGCATCCGTTGTAACAGCGTTGAGTGCCTTTCGTGCATCTGGTATTTGGCCTGTTGGTAGAAATCTTTTTTCAGACCACGACTTTGCACCGTCAGAGACCCTTGAAGTAGAGTACCTCTTCCAAAATCAACTGTAGCACCGTCTCAAAGAAGGGGAAAAGCGCAAGGTGCAGTTTTGATAACTAGCAGTCCCCACAAACTGCAATTACAAGAATCAAAAAATCAGAAAAAAACATTGAACTGTATGAACAAATATTTATTTACAGACCTGAGACAGAATCCTACGACTGCTAATGAAGATTCAAGCTGGTTCTGTACTTTATATAAACACATGTCTGAAGAAGACATGATTCAATGTATGAAGTGCAGACAGTAAAAGCCCACAGTAAAAAAATATTTTTGTGCAGATTGCAAAGGAACTATGCTGTTATTAAGTTATATTTATAAGATCTTTTTTAAATAGTGTATTTATTATTGACTTGATTTTCTTACATTTAACGTTTGAATACTATGTTTTTTTAACTTTTAGTCTACAGGTTTTCTCATGTTTTTATATAAACTATTCTTGATTTTTTTAAATATTTAATGTATAATTATGGTATACAATTGTTTCATTTCAATAAAGCAATTACTATTTTGTAACCGTGTTATTTTTCAATTACACACCATGTTATTTTTGATAGTAAATATAATTTTATTATTCGGTCCAACTTAGGCAACTTCGAGTCCAATTTAGGCAACCCGTTTCCTAATTTGGACCGTTTACATTCTTCCATTTTTTTATTATAGTCATAAAACTATTAACATTTTTTTACGATTAACATTGTGAAGTGATAGTACATTGAATAAAGAAGTTGTTAATGTATTTTTTGTTATAATTAAACCAATAACTATGTCGTAAAGGCAGATCTCGCAAAAGTGGTACAAATTAGGCAACCTTCCCCTATATATATATATATAGGTGATATGGTGATATGTTTTCTTGTATATATAGTTAATAATTTAAAAATATTTCAAAAACAAGAATACTTTTAATGAATATATTTATTCGTTATTTAAGAATTATTAAATATATATATATATATATATATATATATATATATATATATATATACATGTGTGTGTGTGTGTGTGTGTGTGTTGTTGTGTGTGTCTACTCTGTATATGTATATAAAATGTATATAGAATTATTTAATACTCCTTTTTTATTTTTCAGTGAGTACACACGCTCTTGGATCTTGTGACTTGAGTTTAGTTTGTAACGTACTCGTGACGTTTGCCCTCATGCGGCCTCCAAGCTAACGTTATATAGCACAGGGTAAGTACTCTATATGTTTACGCAGTTATGGGATACATCCACATAACTTTCCATAGCATGGAGCTTTCTACAAAAGTAATTTTCGTTTATTTTTTTCTAAAGTTTGGTACTTAAACCTAGATTATTGTTAAAGTTTCATCGGTCTGATAGCTTTGGTTGTCCTTGAAGCTAACAAATAACTTCTATTTTTTACTTATCACTGAAATTAAAAAAAAAAAAAAAAAACATTTTAACTTGGTGATTGTGCATTTTCTTTCTCTTGAAGTACACCCTGCACTAGACACAAACGTGAGTGTAGTATTTGTTATTATGTTGGTATATTTGGTATGCATAATTCATTGATACACCACGTTTGAATTCTTGACAACAAACGTTCAAAATTATATAAATAACATAAGTAGCGATGCAACGATATGCTGAGAGTTAGGTGAGGGAAGTAACATTATTTAAGGTTGTTTCTTAAACAAGAACACCTAACCTCGGCAAACGTTATTTCGGAAGTAAGGTTAGCTAACAGAAATTTGCATACTTTTATCCCGTATCGGGCTTGGCCAAGTAAATATTCTCAGGGTTGTACAAACCCGCTTGCAGTTCTATTACTGTAATTGTTTCAAACCCCTCGTGCCGTTCTCTTCTCTCCCTTCACCCTTTTATAAATGACGATTTATTGCAAAACGCATTTATTAATACACGTTATAGACACACGTAGTCTATATCTACAGATTTATTCCAATAATTCCCTCCAGATCTGGCACAAAACGCAATGCTTTGGCACACGTTTCTAAATTATCCCGAAGTAACGAGCATTGATGTCTTTACCGGACAATGTACACGCATTACTGTTACCAGAACTTAATGGCCACTCATTTTGCATAAACTATGTCTAGAAGTCATAATACTGAATTGAAATTATTTGGAGGGTTTGAAATTCGTTTAAAGAATAGATCAATTTAAAGTATTATGATTTAGAAAATTTCAAACAAAAAAAATTATTAATTTTTCTGCTTGAGTTTGACCATCACCACTTTCCTGAGTGGAAAATGGAAAATGGCAAAGAAATTAACTTTTTATTTTGCGACTTAATATTGGTTCTGCCATATGTATATACATATTTATATTACTTGCAACTGCAGAGTAATAACTAACTAAAATAAAAATTCCCTTTGTTGACCTCAAGGGAAATTGACATTTAAAAACATTCATATTACTCGTTTTAGTTTGGGTTTAAATAAAGTGCTTTTACAAAATAGTAATCCTTACTCAACTAATTTGTAATGGAGAAGCACATACATAACAGGAAAGTAGTTTTCCTCATGACGTCATTTGAGTAATAATCTTTACCCCAACGTCCCTTCTGTTCCAATGTTGGAGTCACTGGATAAAACATTAAAATATAAATTGCTTCGTGCTACAAACAAATTTCTTTTTTATATAAAAAACCTGGTCGCATTACAAACAGCACTGTGTTTTATGGCGCGGACATGATAATTTGTTGAACTTTAGCAGACACATGTTTAAAATATTTCTGTCTCTCACTTCTCATCAAACGGTTTGTATTTTTTATATACATATTTGATGCACATGTTTTAGAACATTTCCGATGGTATTTATAGATTTTAAAATAAACTAATTTTAAAACAATGGAATGCGTCGCGATGTAACATTTATAGGATGGACTACACAGTAAATGTTACACGATATAATAATTAATTTTAATATATTCAAGTGTTATGTTTTAATTTTGTAAATTTGAAAATCTATGCAGGTTAAAGGGTAAATAGGTGTGTTGTAAATTATAAAATAATACAAAATATAAATGAAATTGAGATTGAAAAAGTTCCATAGCCTATTGTTTTGAAACTATTTTAGGCACATACGTTTGTTATTTAATGCGAGTGAGGTTGCATATTCTTAGGTGTCCAATCCTTTGGTGTCAGCCTGTTCAACACGCGCACCAAGAATTAAATATAAAATTCAAATGACTATATTTATGGTTAAGATTAATATAACTCTGAATTCCAATGGATTGTTCCTGAAGATTGGGAGAACAAATTTAGGATACACAATAAATACCTTTTTGTATTTAAACACTCTGATTAAAATCTAGTTTAAAGATTTAGAAAAAAAGCCTGGTGATTAAGCGAGAACAATATCAATTATAGAAATGTTAATAAAGCATATTACCTGAAATCTGAAAGTGGAATTTGGGTTTTAAGAAAAAAAACAAAAACAATTTTTAAAAAAACAGTCGTAAAAGTCGACCAAAATGAATATGTTCCATAAAAATGTTGAATTGAATGTGGAATTAGAGTTAAAAAAATAAATATGATTAAAAAACAAAGTTTTAAGTGTTTTTGTCGCAGTATGTTTCCATCCCTCGCTATATCAAGGTTTCCCCTACATTAAACACATTGCGTTTCGCTGGGGACTTCGTTTTCGAGAAGTCAATATGAACTAAATAAAGTCTTCTTGTAATAAATGTTTACATAATAACAATAACGGCAGAACAGGGATAGTTAAGGGGAAGGGAGGGGGAATGGGAATTACTTTGAGGAACATAAAGTGTAACTAGAGTGTCAACATCTTGAACAAAAATAAGACATTTAGAGCCCGAACAAAAAAGTATATACATTGGAACCAAAAAGTATAAAGTGTGTGCCTCAATATTTAAACACGTATTATCTAAGGAGAGGGTAGCTTTTGGAAATAGTACCTGAATTAAAATATTAAAAAAATCTAATAATCAAAGAAATAGACCAGACCAAAGTGGATTAGTCTTTTAGCAAGTAGATACCCACCTGTGTTCCCGATAGAGATTGGGTCTACAACAAGGGTAGACCATTGTATTTGTGATCTCAATGGTCTCTTCGTAGCCTACCCAATCTACCGAAAATAGTTTTTGGGTCTTTCTAAATCGTCAAATTCAAAACCACCAGCTCCTGGTTGTAATCCAGAATGTATAGGTGTTTACACTTAAGCTTGCACTTGGATTTGAGGCAGGACTATAGGCGGGGTGGGTGAAGATTAGGCAAAGACAGTCCTGCGAGCATTTCCACGAATGTAGACATATATCACTTACAGCATTTTGTATTTCGTGTACTGGAGCGTCTTCACGAGGGCCGCGAGGACAATTATACAGGCTAGTACATACAATCGGTCAAGTGCCAGCCTACTTGTAGATAGCTAAAGGGCAAGCAGTGCACTTGCTCAATCTCCATTTGCATCTCGAGAGGTAATTTGTCTTACCTTCTGATATTTATGTACTTCTAACTGATTATGTTAAACTGGAGGAGCAACCTTCATCTTGGGCTTCTAATATCACTTCATCTGCATGAAACATTATTTTAATTTGTTTCCTTCTCATCTGATAACTACAGAATTCCTACTTTTTTGTCAGTTTCGTCTATGATCAGATTAAATAGTAATGGGGTAAAAAAAAATTCTTTTTCTTAATTACTTATATAATTTCCCACTCTCCTTATATATCTTGTTCAAATGTTCAACAGTTAAAACATATTTTATATTCACCTACTCAAGTTCAAATACTTATTTTTTTAATTTGTATTGGATGACACTTCTTGTTAATAATGTTTTAAAAATAATTATTCATTAATTAAATTTAATGAATTCTATATAGTTTTATGGGTGAAAAACCTTTTACTAAAGGGGTAAGGTATGCAATATAGCTACGTCGTTCCATTTAGCTTGACATAAGGGATAACATATGATTTCATAAAACCGCTGTTTTTATGTTATATGTTTTGAGGTTGAACAGCTGTTAATGCATAGGATATGTTACTTTATTTATATTTTTGTAACTTTTTTTAAAGTAAATAAAATAAAATTTTCTTTTCCTCTGAACCTAAGTAGGAATTGAGTTTATTTTTTAAAATATTATTTATTGCGGTTGAAAATTCCGTGGGATCAGATAGTTATAGCTATCCTTAGTGGATATAAGGAATGACACACATATAACCTAATAAAACATTGGCAGCAGTTACTATATTTGCTTCACTACACATTAAATGACTAAGAACCATGCAAAATATACGTTACATAACATTTCGCCAACGTTATCCTCTTGGTTTCAGTACATTAACATGTAGGCCGCATTCTCCCGTAAGAGGATTGGGAGGAATTCAATATCGTCACTAAGTCCCCACTTCAACCCTTATTACACCTAAAAGTTCAACCCTTATTATACCTATATGTTTACAAAGGTTTACCTTAGCAACAAGAGTTTTTACGGGCGGAATACATTCGGATAATGCAGTTTTAATTAACTCGCTCGAATTTGTCAAAGCTTTATGTCGTTTCAGGTGGTTTTATGTAGCAACGACGCTACTTGAACAAGACATGTTTAACTTGATTGTTCCTGTAGGGTTTCCTTCCTCCATTAATTTACGTTCACTTCCTCCTTGTTACCCGTAATAAATACGGAAGTTTATTTAAAGCTTGCAATGTCAGGCATTTAACTTTTCTTAACTGGAAATGGGATTTACTTTAACGCATCTGTAACTACTCCTTCGGAACTATACTGATTTTGGACTTCAGTTGTACAGAATCTAACATAGAAGTAAGACCTAAGTATAACATGATAAGAATTCACTTGTGCGAGACTTTTTATATTCGCTTTGAATGCCACATCTGCTTTTCTACCCCGAAAACCATTCAGCTGATGTGAGCCAAACAAGTTATTTCTGTCAGCATTGTTTCCGCGTAACGCAGTGTTGCGGCGCTTTTATATTCCCTTTGAATGCCGCATCTGCTTTTCTACCCCGAAAACCATTCAGCTGATGTGAGCCAAACAAGTTATTTCTGTCAGCATTGTTTCCGCGTAACGCAGTGTTGCGGCGCTTTTATATTCCCTTTGAATGCCACATCTGCTTCTCTACCCCGAAAACCATTCAGCTGATGTGAGCCAAACCAGTTATTTCTGTCAGCATTGTTTCCGCGTAACGCAGTGTTGTGGCGCTTTTAGCAGGAATACAAATTTTATAAGTCTGGTAACAGAGTAAAGTGTTTAAATAATTTATAAGCCGAAGCAAAGCTTTCATCAATATCCTGAAAGCTTTTCCTAAAGCACGACATCTGTTGTTGTTCTTGTTTTTGGCTTCAACAAAATTCGTGAACAACTCAATAAAGATTAAAATTCAAGCTCCAGATACGCCTCGCGCATTGGCACTCGTAGTTTGTGTAGGTAACCTGTTCCTTTTTTAGTAATTAGGTTTTAAAAGCTATTGACACCATTTATTACAAAATACATAGTAATGACGTCATAATTATTAAGAAATATTATTAAGGTAATCGTTGCAGCATTATCAGTGTAGGTTAAATATATTTATATATTATATAAATATTTATAATAAAGGGTAAATAAAACTAAATGATGTATAATTGACATAAGCAGCTTCAGTTCATACTCAAAATGTAATTCTTAATCAAATATAAATGGGACCTCATATCAGTCTTATAAACGGGGTGGGACAGAGTCTGAAAGACTGAGGATCCTCGGTTCTAGACAATTCTAGCTTTCCCTTAAATGAGTGTTTGCCTACTTTTTTAAAGCTATCCCTTAATTATTGGGCATATTAACCATATTTCTCCAAAAGCCACGGTGATTAATAATTAACAAATGCTGAATCAAATCTACCTAACCGCTAGCGTAGTGAGGTTTTTTCTTAAAGACAAACCTCGCTCACGCGCACGCGCAGAGTATACACATTCTTACACAAAACATTTCATCTAATATTAGAAGGCATCTTTACACTCCCCTATGACATTTCACATACTGTTTGCTTACATGAATACACTTTATATAATACACAAAGTTTCATTAATTAATGTACACTTACAAGGAAGGTTTCTCTCACATATTTAACACTTGAAAGTTTACTACAAGGCTGGAAGTTTACCTAAATTACTTATTGTTTATGATGAACTAATGATCACAACTCAAAGTAATGCCTACATCATGTTATGAAAGATAATTTTAAACTCGCTTGAAAACAATTATAGTATATATATATTTATATATATATATCATTGAAAAAAATAGAGTAAGTTGTATACTTATACCATGGTACAAACCAAAGCTTTGTTCCAATTGATTTATATTATTTTAGTTTTTTATACATAAAAAGTATGTTTATCTATTTATTTTCATTATTTAAAAACAAAAACAACGTAAAATATTAATGTTTATCACTATAACCACCAGGGAAAATGGTTTTGATAAACTATATTTTTTAATATAATTATGAGATAAGATTGTTAAAGATAAATGTTAGAAAAAAAATATTATTTACTTATAGTCCTTCATATAATAGGGATATTATTTATTCCCCGTATTTTTCAGTAAATATATCGAATATAATAATTCAGGGATGATGCGTGACCGCTTGCACGTGTGTTGTGCTCGTGTATGAAAATTATATTACTTGTTTTAAGGAAACTTTCAAGCACTATTTGTAATAGAAATTAGTTTATTATTTGTTAGTAGTGTTATTATAAACTCAAATTAATCTATAAAACTATACTTTACATGATATAACGTGAGTTTATATTGAAAAAGATGTTCCAAAGGGTTTGCGGGTGCAAAGCTGAATGTTGTAGTCATCGGCAAACCAGAAATATCACTAAAATGATAGTGATGGTCATTAGGTATTTATCACTAAAATAAATAAACAACTAATAAATATATATAATGAAATGTATAATAATAAATAAATAACAACAAATAAAATATTATATATATAACAATGATTGTGTAAACAATAAAGATATGAAAATGAATGTAAAACAATAAATATAAAAAATAATGAATATATAACAAAGGATATAATACAGTAAAACTATAGTACTGAATATATAACAATATATACCAATAAATAATAAACATTAAATACAGAACAAAGAATATAAACCAAAGAATATATATATATATATATATATATATATATATATATATATATATTAATATATTAAATATGGTGATATGTTTTTTTGTAATAAAGTTAATAAATTAAAAACATTTCAAAAACAAGAATACTTTTAATGAATATATTTATTCTAAAGAATAAATATATTCATTAAAAGTATTCTTGTTTTTGAAATATTTTTAATTTATTATATATGTATATATATATATATATATATATATATATATATATATATATTAAATATTAAATATGATGATATGTTTTCTTGTATATATAGTTAATAAATTAAAAATATTTCAAAAACAAGAATACTTTTAATGAATATATTTATTCAAAGCTTTTCGCCGATAAAATAGTATCAGCATCTTCAGGAAAATAATTATCTAATAAAATACTTTTACAAAATTAAATCATATGTACTGCAAAGAATCATATGTATATAAGTATTGCACTTTATGTAAATTTTTGTAAACATCAATGACTTTGTAGTACATATGATTTAATTTTGTAAAAGTATTTTATTAGATAATTATTTTCCTGAAGATACTGATTCTATTTTATCGGCGAAAAGCTTTGAATAAATATATTCATTAAAAGTAATCTTGTTTTTGAAATATTTTTAATTTATTATTATATATATATATATATATATATATATATATATATATATATATATTTGATATTTTACGTTATCCATTGTTTTTCGTTGCACTGACTTTATGAAGTTAATATATTACTATTGTAAGTAATTTTATCCACCATTAAGTGCAATGATTTTACCTTGTGTGATGAGGCGCCTTTCGGTCATTTGACCATTGACCAAAGGCGCCTCATCACTCAAGGTAAAATCATTGCACTTAATGGTGGATAAAATTACATACAATAGTAATATATTAACTTCATATATATATATATATATATATATATATATATATATATATAAAGATATAACAATGAATGTGTAACAATAGCTTGGATCAACTGATTGTTGCTAAACCATGAGTAAAAACTGATCTCATTGGTCCCACAACAATATAATTAAAATCTTGATAACACTGGTTGGAATATTATTTATACGTAGGACAGTAGCTCACATCCCATAATTTAGGTGGGGAAAGATTTCTTAGTCATATGATTTACTTCCGACTGAAGTCTATTAAATATAACTAATACTCTACTGCACATCCAATAATAAATGCTTCACATGGGCAACCAGATGATTACAGCATTGAATGGAACAGAAAAGATATTTGTAAGAACCCTGAAAGTACTAAGTAGGGTGCCTAAGCCTAATATTATTTTTCATATTTCTTTAATGCGTGTAATAAAATTGCTTGAAAAAACATCCATTGCTTGATATTACACTCATTTTTGAATGTCGATATCCGGTTTAAAATACCTGGGTTATGTTTCCAGTTATTCTTGCTCGACGTTTACGATGAAACATTTGCAGACATTGTAAAGATTTTCAGAATGCAGTAGTGCTGAGTTGCAGAGTGCTGTTGCTTTTTAGAGCGGAGTAAAGCAACAGTAGGAACCGGACACGTCGATTCCTTAACAAACACAACTCTCTGTGTATGTTTCCAATATATTTCTATTCTGTGTTTTACGGAATGCAGTCATTAAATAAAAGTATTTGCGATTGGTGCTTTAATTTAAAAATATAATAATAATTTCTTAGTATGCGAATATAATATGAAACTTATATACTGTCAGATTTTGAACTCTTTACTTTTTAAATTTTATAGCTCTTTATTGAATTTTAAAATGCAGTCGTAAACTCAATATATTACTTATATATAGCAATATATTTATCATAACAAACAAAAAATTTGAAGCTTTTTGCCAACTTCAATTCTGGCATTATCTAAAACAACCGATTCTGACACGTCAAGGCACTGATAACCTATATTCACCGTACACTGTTGCCACATTTATTATACCGCTCCTAAAACATCAATGGCACCAATTATAGTGTGTTACTATGAGTGTATTTGCACTTCTTCACTCATTAGTTTGTTTTTAAGATTATAGGTAAATGGTGAAAAGCTTTGAACATTTTTTATTACGATAAATATATTCATAATGGTTTTGTATTACTTATTAAACAGAAAATGTTTATATATATATATATACCATATATATAAACATACCATATATATATATGTATATATATATATATATATATATATATATATATATATATATATATATATATATATATATACCATATTCATTTAAATTTGGTAAATAAAGTCTTACTTGTAGTTACATGAACTTACTGAAATTTAATTTGTTGATTCTTTCTATTACCTCACACTCTCTTGATATATATATATATATATATATATATATATATATATATATATATATAAACATTACCGATGAGGTTGGTACTGTTTATCAACGGAAAGCTTTTAATATAAATTATTAAATATTCTTATATTTAAATAACCTTAGTTTTTTTAATAATAATAATATATATATATATATATATATATATATATATATATATATATATATATATATATCTTGTACAAACTTTCAAATGTTAATAAAGTGTTATTCATTTTATTCATCCAACCACGTTAAAATACATTTTTTGTAATCTAAAGTGGATGTTAATTGATGTTGTCACTTTTTTTTCAAATATTTTTACAAACATAACAATTGTAAAACTTGGGGGTCCAAGCCGGATTCGAACTGAGTAACTTCATGTTCAAAGTCTAGCACTTTTAGCACTTAGCCGTCTTTCCCATAGATAGAATTGTATCTATCAAAGATGTACATGTATTTTTCTATTGCACCCATCTACCTATGGAAATCTCCATTGTACAACCTTAAATTGTGGCCAGGTTTACCTCAACATATCATAAATATGTATATATATATACATAACAGAAACTAAAATGAAATATTTCACTGCTGACGAGTAGGAATTGACTTTTTACAAAAATGTTCATATTACTTGTTTCTAGCTGACTCTATGTTTGTACGCTACGGAGTAATGTTAGGTTTTCAATCATTTCCAGGACATATGTGCTTATTAGGTAAAATTGTATAAATATTGAAAATATATATAATTGTTTTTTGATTGGGTGTATTTTATATAGTTATGTTACACAGTAAGAAAACTGGTAAAATACCTTATAAAATGCATACATAGCCCTAAGAGAGAGGGAGGTAGCTCAGGTATGTTAGAGAGAGAGAGAGAGAGGGAGGGAGAGAGAGAGAGAAGGAAGGTTTATCAATGTTTATCCTAAATACTTTTGACGTATATTTGAAATTTATAGAAGCAGTAAACTCTTCAAGGTTACACTTCGACAATTTCGCACAATACGGTCGTCGAAGGCAACGACACTAACAACAAAACACTAATACACTATACACTAACGTCAAGAGGCGCTAGGGTACAAGGTTCAGGGAAGTAGGTAGCAAGGTCTACTTCGATAACAACCCTAGGTAATTTTCACACCGGAAGAACTCATCCAGTTATCTCTTACAACTTCCGCTAACTAACCGCCGCTAGGAAGCGGTTACGGTTATGCTAAACGTGCAATTCCTGATTAAAACTTTTGAGTGGGAATGGTGCAATTTCGTTATCCGAGATGTCTGTTTGCTCTGGTGTTAATTAGGAAGTAACATTACTGAAATTCGTTGTATGAAAGTAGTGTTTTGTTTGTGTTGTTTAGAGCAAAGATTAATATCTCGAGTTTAAACGAAATGTACGGTCAAGTAGAAAAGATTAGCTTCAGATAAATTTAACAATTTTAAGTAAAGTGAAAAATTGTTGCTGTGAGGAATATATTCGTTGAGTTTGTTCCGGACGTGCTTGTTTCTGACAGCCTGACAAAAAGGGAATTTTTTAATCTTAAATCTAATTAAACGTTACAACATTGTACCCCGTTGTCAGATGTATTTTGTTTAAATAAGGCTTCCATTTCCCATGAAACTATTATTTTGAATAAATACTTACTTAATTAACTACTAGAGGAATGTATATCTTCATACCCCTCCAGGAAGTAAATATACTTCACGCATGCTGAATGATAATCTTTTTAACCCATTCCTCTGTCTTAATCACCCGTGGGTGATCTTTATAACCCATGCTAAATATTTTTATCTTAACCCATGCCGTATGTAAAAACTCTTGACCCTTTCTGAATGTTGATCATCTCAACCAATGATAAGTGTTAATCTTTCTAAACCATACCGTTTGTTAATATTCTTAACCCATGGTGAATGCTAATCCTCTCAATCCATGCAGAATGTTTTTCTTGCTAACCCATGCTATATGTAAATACTCCTAACCTATTCTGAATGTTTATCCTTTTAATCCCTTGCTTACTGTCATTCTAGCTAAACCATGCTTTATTTAAATATTCTTAACCCATTCTAATATTAATCCTCTCAATCCATGCTGACTTTTTTTCTTGTAAACCCATGTCATAAGTTAATATTCTTAACCCATTCTGAATGTTAATCCTCTCAATCCATGCAGAATGTTTTTCTTGCTAACCCATGCTATATGTAAATACTCCTAACCTATTCTGAATGTTTATCCTTTTAATCCCTTGCTTACTGTCATTCTAGCTAAACCATGCTTTATTTCAATATTCTTAACCCATTCTAATATTAATCCTCTCAATCCATGCTGACTTTTTTTCTTGTAAACCCTTGTCATAAGTTAATATTCTTAACCCATTCTGAATGTTAATCCTCTCAATCCATGCACAATGTTTTTCTTACTAACCCATGCTATATGTAAATATTCCTAACCTATTCTGAATATTTATCCTCTTAATCCCTTGCTTACTGTCATTCTAGCTAAACCATGCTTTATTTAAATATTCTTAACCCATTCTGAATATTAATCCTCTCAATCCATGCTGACTGTTTTTCTTGTAAACCCATGTCATAAGTTAATATTCTTAACCCATTCTGAATGTTAATCCTCTCAATCCATGCAGAATGTTTTTCTTGCTAACCCATGCTATATGTAAATATTCCTAAAATATTCTGAATGTTTATCCTCTTAATCCTTTGCTTACTGTCATTCTAGGTAAACCATGCTTTATTTAAATATTCTTAACCCATTCTGAATATTAATCCTCTCAATCCATGCAGAATGTTTTTCTTGCTAACCCATGCTATATGTAAATATTCCTAACCTATTCTGAATGTTTATCCTCTTAATCCCTTGCTTACTGTCATTCTAGCTAAACCATGCTTTATTTACATATAATTAACCCATTCTGAATATTAATCCTCTCAATCCATGCTGACTGTTTTTCTTGTAAACCCATGTCATAAGTTAATATTCTTAACCCATTCTGAATGTTAATCCTCTCAATCCATGCAGAATGTTTTTCTTACTAACCCATGCTATATGTAAATATTCCTAACCTATTCTGAATGTTTATCCTCTTAATCCCTTGCTTACTGTCATTCTAGCTAAACCATGCTTTATTTAAATATTCTTAACCCATTCTGAATATTAATCCTCTCAATCCATGCTGACTGTTTTTCTTGTAAACCCATGTCATAAGTTAATATTCTTAACCCATTCTGAATGTTAATCCTCTCAATCCATGCAGAATGTTTTTCTTGCTAACCCATGCTATATGTAAATATTCCTAACCTATTCTGAATGTTTATCCTCTTAATCCCTTGCTTACTGTCATTCTAGCTAAACCATGCTTTATTTACATATAATTAACCCATTCTGAATATTAATCCTCTCAATCCATGCTGACTGTTTTTCTTGTAAACCCATGTCATAAGTTAATATTCTTAACCCATTCTGAATGTTAATCCTCTCAATCCATGCAGAATGTTTTTCTTACTAACCCATGCTATATGTAAATATTCCTAACCTATTCTGAATGTTTATCCTCTTAATCCCTTGCTTACTGTCATTCTAGCTAAACCATGCTTTATTTAAATATTCTTAACCCATTCTGAATATTAATCCTCTCAATCCATGCTGACTGTTTTTCTTGTAAACCCATGTCATAAGTTAATATTCTTAACCCATTCTGAATGTTAATCCTCTCAATCCATGCAGAATGTTTTTCTTGCTAACCCATGCTATATGTAAATATTCCTAACCTATTCTGAATGTTTATCCTCTTAATCCCTTGCTTACTGTCATTCTAGCTAAACCATGCTTTATTTAAATATTCTTAACCCATTCTGAATATTAATCCTCTCAATCCATGCAGAATGTTTTTCTTGCTAACCCATGCTATATGTAAATATTCCTAACCTATTCTGAATGTTTATCCTCTTAATCCCTTGCTTACTGTAATTCTAGCTAAACCATGCTTTATTTAAATATTCTTAACCCATTCTGAATGTTAATCCTCTCAATCCATGCAGAATGTTTTTCTTGCTAACCCATGCTATATGTAAATATTCCTAACCTATTCTGAATGTTTATCCTCTTAATCCCTTGCTTACTGTCATTCTAGCAAAACCATGCTTTATTTAAATATTCTTAACCCATTCTGAATATTATTCCTCTCAATCCATGCAGAATGTTTTTCTTGCTAACCCATGCTATATGTAAATATTCCTAACCTATTCTGAATGTTTATCCTCTTAATCCCTTGCTTACTGTCATTCTAGCTAAACCATGCTTTATTTAAATATTCTTAACCCATTCTGAATAATAATCCTCTCAATCCATGCTGACTGTTTTTCTTGTAAACCCATGTCATAAGTTAATATTCTTAACCCATTCTGAATGTTAATCCTCTCAATTCATTCAGAATGTTTTTCTTGCTAACCCATGCTATATGTAAATATTCCTAACCTATTCTGAATGTTTATCCTCTTAATCCCTTGCTTACTGTCATTCTAGCTAAACCATGCTTTATTTAAATATTCTTAACCCATTCTGAATATTAATCCTCTCAATCCATGCTGACTGTTTTTCTTGTAAACCCATGTCATAAGTTAATATTCTTAACCCATTCTGAATGTTAATCCTCTCAATCCATGCAGAATGTTTTTCTTGCTAACCCATGCTATATGTAAATATTCCTAACCTATTCTGAATGTTTATCCTCTTAATCCCTTGCTTACTGTCATTCTAGCTAAACCATGCTTTATTTAAATATTCTTAACCCATTCTAATATTAATCCTCTCAATCCATGCTGACTTTTTTTCTTGTAAACCCATGTCATAAGTTAATATTCTTAACCCATTCTGAATGTTAATCCTCTCAATCCATGCAGAATGTTTTTCTTACTAACCCATGCTATATTTAAATATTCCTAACCTATTCTGAATGTTTATCCTCTTAATCCCTTGCTTACTGTCATTCTAGCTAAACCATGCTTTATTTAAATATTCTTAACCCATTCTGAATATTAATCCTCTCAATCCATGCAGAATGTTTTTCTTGCTAACCCATGCTATATGTAAATATTCCTAACCTATTCTGAATGTTTATCATCTTAATCCCTTGCTTACTGTCATTCTAGCTAAACCATGCTTTATTTAAATATTCTTAACCCATTCTGAATGTTAATCCTCTCAATCCATGCAGAATGTTTTTCTTGCTAACCCATGCTATATGTAAATATTCCTAACCTATTCTGAATGTTTATCCTCTTAATCCCTTGCTTACTGTCATTCTAGCTAAACCATGCTTTATTTAAATATTCTTAACCCATTCTGAATGTTAATCCTCTCAATCCATGCAGAATGTTTTTCTTGCTAACCCATGCTATATGTAAATATTCCTAACCTATTCTGAATGTTTATCCTCTTAATCCCTTGCTTACTGTCATTCTAGCTAAACCATTCTTTATTTAAATATTCTTAACCCATTCTGAATATTAATCCTCTCAATCCATGCAGAATGTTTTTCTTGCTAACCCATGCTATATGTAAATATTCCTAACCTATTCTGAATGTTTATCCTCTTAATCCCTTGCTTACTGTCATTCTAGCTAAACCATTCTTTATTTAAATATTCTTAACCCATTCTGAATATTAATCCTCTCAATCCATGCAGAATGTTTTTCTTGCTAACCCATGCTATATGTAAATATTCCTAACCTATTCTGAATGTTTATCCTCTTAATCCCTTGCTTACTGTCATTCTAGCTAAACCATTCTTTATTTAAATATTCTTAACCCATTCTGAATATTAATCCTCTCAATCCATGCAGAATGTTTTTCTTGCTAACCCATGCTATATGTAAATATTCCTAACCTATTCTGAATGTTTATCCTCTTAATCCCTTGCTTACTGTCATTCTAGCTAAACCATTCTTTATTTAAATATTCTTAACCCATTCTGAATATTAATCCTCTCAATCCATGCTGACTGTTTTTCTTGTAAACCCATGTCATAAGTTAATATTCTTAACCCATTCTGAATGTTAATCCTCTCAATTCATTCAGAATGTTTTTCTTGCTAACCCATGCTATATGTAAATATTCCTAACCTATTCTGAATGTTTATCCTCTTAATCCCTTGCTTACTGTCATTCTAGCTAAACCATGCTTTATTTAAATATTCTTAACCCATTCTGAATATTAATCCTCTCAATCCATGCTGACTGTTTTTCTTGTAAACCCATGTCATAAGTTAATATTCTTAACCCATTCTGAATGTTAATCCTCTCAATTCATTCAGAATGTTTTTCTTGCTAACCCATGCTATATGTAAATATTCCTAACCTATTCTGAATGTTTATCCTCTTAATCCCTTGCTTACTGTCATTCTAGCTAAACCATGCTTTATTTAAATATTCTTAACCCATTCTGAATATTAATCCTCTCAATCCATGCTGACTGTTTTTCTTGTA
This sequence comes from Prosapia bicincta, assembly GCA_036971475.1. Taxonomy (NCBI): domain Eukaryota; kingdom Metazoa; phylum Arthropoda; class Insecta; order Hemiptera; family Cercopidae; genus Prosapia; species Prosapia bicincta. The sequence goes on along the minus strand of JBAIZL010000010.1, from coordinate 5,440,729 downwards.
AACCCATGTCATAAGTTAATATTCTTAACCCATTCTGAATGTTAATCCTCTCAATCCATGCAGAATGTTTTTCTTGCTAACCCATGCTATATGTAAATATTCCTAACCTATTCTGAATGTTTATCCTCTTAATCCCTTGCTTACTGTCATTCTAGCTAAACCATGCTTTATTTAAATATTCTTAACCCATTCTGAATATTAATCCTCTCAATCCATGCTGACTGTTTTTCTTGTAAACCCATGTCATAAGTTAATATTCTTAACCCATTCTGAATGTTAATCCTCTCAATCCATGCAGAATGTTTTTCTTGCTAACCCATGCTATATGTAAATATTCCTAACCTATTCTGAATGTTTATCCTCTTAATCCCTTGCTTACTGTCATTCTAGCTAAACCATGCTTTATTTAAATATTCTTAACCCATTCTGTATGTTAATCCTCTCAACCCATGCTGACCGTTTTTCTTGTTAACCCATGCTTTATGTAATTATCCCTAACCCATTCATAATGTTATTCTTCTCAACTCGTTGTGAATGATAATCCGTTTCGTTGAAATTCGCCAGATTTCTGTCTCTTTGCGAATAAAGTCTATATTTTAGTAATGTCAAAAGCTTCTTAGGATGGGACCGAATTCTGTTAGTAATGATATTTGCCATATGAGTGGCGTCCGTTTTAGTGTTAGAAATAATTTGTCTTTTTCATATTTTAAAGTATTTTAAGAGAACGTGAGTTATAATTAAATACTTTAACGTTTTATTTTTGCCGACAAGTTGTAAAACAATGTATTAAATTTTTTCCCAAAAGTCTACGTTAATGAAATGACTGTCTGATGTATTGTATACTGCACGCGAGACATCACTTGCCAATTATATAACAGCCCCATTGAACATTTCTCTATGCAATGCAGCCCCTCAGGCGCAAGGAAACAAGCTCGCGCAGCAAATAGTAATATTTCCTAACTAAACTAACTAATTAGGAAGAAAGGGTTGCAGCAAAAACACAGATGTGCCCTGACGTGCAACGCGATATGTTGCAGCAGCTGTCACATTCATTAAAAATGGGTTCGTTTACTGGATATTTGTATTTCTTATTTGAATGCCGTATAAATTCTCTATACAGAAATATAAGTAAAAATGTCAGGGATATATTTGTATGTCAGTAGATAAGTAATAACAACTAAATTCATGAAATGAGGTTTGTATGTGTTATGTTATAGAGTGACGTGTGCTATTCTCAAGTTTTGTATACGGACGTATTTATTTATTCTTTATCGTAGTGTCGCAGTTATATTAGAAACGTTAAAACGTAACTTTCTGCTACACTATTTTCTATTTCCCATTCATCACTCTGTCACCCAGACACGAGTAGCCATTTCTCCATTACTGCGGTTGCGCCAAGAGTTGTTGTCCTGCTTGTAGCTCGATCATTGCTATGGTAATATTTCAAACATTAATTACTTTCTCAACAGCTCCCTCCCCTTTCGTCTCTTCTGAAAGCCAACCCTATGCCTACAGTGGATCCCTTATGGTGATTGCCAGGTATTTGATTAAACATTTCGTGAAAATATTTCTTCACAGAACTACACACAATGGTTATGACAGCAGCCTCAAATATTTTAAGAGCAATTGGAATATATGGTGGAAGGTTATGGTACAAGTGGTTTTTCGACTTGAATAAATCAGGCCTCTATGAAGCTTGCGGACCATGCTCCTTCCACCACCAGAAAACACGATACAATATGGATTCAAACGCAGTAACTCCAGTCCAGTCAGTCAACAGTGCTGAGGAAGCGACTTACAACTTGAGTTGACTGTACATGTACACGTAAGGAAAGTGTAGTGGGACCAACTGGGACAATGTTTGCCCTACACACCTGTCTATGTGGTGTGAACTATGCTTGAACGTCAGAGGTTAAGCTACTGTGAGGGATGAGACCAGTCGATGCTGGTTTCCAAACTTTTGCAGAGCTGCCGACGTAAGAAAGAACCTTCCGACAGACCGGTTTTGCATACCGAGAGAATGTCTGTGTGATTGGTTCGGTCCAAACAGTCCATTTAGTACTTTATCCACCCATTGGATAAGGTTGGTCACGCATATGGGTAGGACTTGGACCTAGGCAGAAAAGACTGCAGCCAGCATTCATCAATTTGCCCTTAAGTCTTTGAGGAAATACAGGCAACAGCTACGAAAATGTATTCGTTTGTATGTCAACACAGTGACTTGGAGTAATTAATATATAATTTTGTTTGCCATTTCATCATTAAAGGTGGCAAACACTTTCTTCCCTCTGAGGGGGATGCGGAAAAAGTGAAAGCTGTAAATAGGGGTTACAATAAAAATACAGATAACAACTTTAGCGCTATGTGTTGAGTAGAAAGTCAATGATTGAAGAGCTAGAAACTGTACCCAAGCAGATCCTTGTTAGAGCCCAGTCAGCCAGGAAAATGAGAGGTTTGGTAGCGCTGGGGTTTTTAATCCTTTGCAACAGTGAGTAATAATGTAAGGATAGGGCTTTTGGTAAAGTAAATAAGCCCAGACAAAGAATTTTCATTTTGTAAACGTCTTATATATAAACAGGGACATCTAGAAATAAATTAGGTTTTATTTGGTCACACGATTAAAAAGCACAGTTTAGTGAAGAAATAACGGATGAATAGTATGGATAGGAATCAAAGGAGGAAAAAATCTGGATCCACGAGTCTGGTATGGTGTACAAAAACGTTTTATTAGGTGCCAGTTTTCTTAAGAGAACAGAGCGAGTTACAGCTCCCAAGAAAATAAATTGTACAACAAAAACAGAAATTATTTGGTTTGTGATGTAGCCAAGTTCTAAGGTAAAACAAAGCCTTGCCTCTAGTTTTCCTTTCGTATTTAACTAATATAGTAGACGCAGGCGCTCTACACAAACAGCTTTATCGGACCGATGCGATGCAAAGGTTTACTCGCCGGATCCGCTTTGTACAGGTAGATTGATCGAACGCACGTGTTTGTGTAAACCCTTCTAGTGGCTGCCCATTCCTCTGAACCTACAGAGGTCCTTGAAGTGTTAAGTCCAGAGTCATTACTTTTAGGAATTAATTCATGGGAATTAAGCTTTT
>JBAIZL010000010.1:5360130-5435130 GCA_036971475.1 Prosapia bicincta | reverse complement strand
TATATATATATATATATATATATATATATATATATAGGCTATATTATTTTTGTTATAGTAGATGTGTTTCTGCAACGTCAATATTGATTCAAACTGTTTGGTTTAACGTAACCGCTCAATAACCTCTAAGGCTGTAGTCACGCAAATAGAATTTTCCCATTACAGCCTTTTTTTATTATTCATGCTTTACCTTACCCAGTGAATGTTTCACAATGTTTTAAAGATGAAGTCTGATATAGTTTAACTAAATAATAGAGGCGATATCTTTCAAAATTAAGTGTTTTCTGTTTTAAATACTCTTGTCGCCTATGAACATAACATATACAGGAAAAACTGAGGGCAAGGGGATTTATTCCTCCCTTATTACTTCCAAAACACACTTAAGTTTACTATTTACATCTCAATTCAAAATTGTGTACATTTTAAACTATTTTTCATCAAATCTTATTGGTTTACTTTCCTGCATATAAATTAGTTTTCTCTTAATATTGTACTCGTAATATATATTCAATGATTTCTAGTCATTACATGAATGCACTTCATTCATATGTTTCTTTCCCTCAATTCCTTGTTTTATAAATGTAAATACAACAGAAAACATCAGAAATACTCCCTCCCCCAAAACAAAACTTATTAGGACGTCCAGAAAACGCTTTCAAAGGGTTAAAACTCTTAATATATCCATTTTCTCTTCTGTTAGGAATGTTTGTATACATTCAAGTACATTTGTCTACATTTTCAACACTACAATATTTTCGTTGACGCGTTTAGGAATAACTCCATTTTCAAATTTTAAGTCGTTCTTAAATGAGTACTATTTAAGTGTTAAAAATGGAGTCACTGTGAAACGTGTAAACAAAGGATAATACTGTAACGTTTAGTAAAGGGGAGAAAATGTAGTCGAATATATATAGTTTATAGGGTATGAATAAAACACAAGTTAGTAGGTTACATTACAAACAACTTTTGAAAATGTCAAGGCTAGATGACTTTCTAGGTAAACAACTAATCAGAATTATGGAGGACATCAAATTAAACAAGTTGACTAAGCAGATACATAAACATATGTTCTTACACGTCATTTCAAAATTTTGTTTCGGGTTTCATGTGTCTTGAACGCACCTTAAACCACCACAGTGCCATACTAACGTAATGTTGATAAGATATGTCGGTGATATAATTTAGAATGAAAATGCGGTTTTACACTGATACGATCTCTCGTCGACTCTACTTGATCCGATAGTAAAGTGCACTTTAAGGTTTTACGGAATGAAAAGTTAATTAAAATTCTGTTCCTGCAGCTTGAAGGTGCTTTACATCCACTTTGGAACTTTGGTTTGGTTCAAGATTTAAAAATATATTTCACTTCAGATGAAATCACGTTGCTAATATTAATTACCATATGTCCAATGATACTATATCTCGTTTCTTTCTCGAAACTCTTTCCCCTTGCCTATATCTGTTTCTTCCCCTCTCTTTCATCATCTTTCTCTATTCCTACCTCTCTTCTACTATCTCTCTCATCCTTCCTCCCTATTTATCCATCTTTGTCTTTTCTTACCTCCACTTCCTACCTCTCTCTCTATTACTCCCTCTTTTCCTGTCACTTTTTGTCTCTCCCTGCATTTTCTCTCTTTCTCTCCCTCCATCTCATTTATTCACTTCCTATATCTTCCCGCTTCTCTCTCCTCTTTCAATCTCTCGTTCCTTCTCTGCCCTCGTTTTCTATCATTCTTCAACTAATTCTCTTTGAAATTAAACAATAGTATTTTCTTGCAATGACCTTATCACTTACTCTTGTAGCTACTAATAATTAAAAAATATCCTATTTGCTTGTTTCGGTTTAATCGACTGACATCTTTTCTGTTGAAGAAGCCAGGTTTGAATTTTACGTATTGTTTTCAAGATGGCGCGCCTTATAGACAGTTACTCTAGAAAACAGATATTAACAGTTTTTACATTACGATTCCTGTACCATTGTCATTCATTTTAAGTTGTCTTATTATTTATATTTTCCTCCAAAATCCTCCTTCCAAAATTATAATAATCAAAGAACCTTATGTAATTTCAGTCTAAAGTTTAAAACCATAGACAGCAAAAACAAATCAACGTTTGAGAAATATGTCGGATATTTAATGTTATAAGTTGAATTGTTTTTTTTTTTTTATATATATATATAAAGGTCTCAGAATTAACACCGAAATATGGACAAAGTTATTAAAACTGTTTGTCTGCTTCTCTTGCCTCGGAAACGTGTTTTAAACTGACGCGCCTAACTAAACCTTGACAATCTGCATTATTGTTTATTATATGTTATTTATGTTAGAAAAAATTTGTTTCTATGAAATAAATTACAGTCTGTTCACTGGGGGAAGTAGTGAATCGGGGGATTCAATAGTCTAAATGGTATTTTCTTCTGTCGTTCGTATTACTCCACACCTAAATTGCAGTTAGAACATATACATGTTTTCATGGTTGTTTAAAATTTTATTTTAGTTTTTTGGTCACGCTAAGGGAGGGGATCTTTTTGGCAACCCTTCAGTGCGCCACCGACTCAAACAACCTAATTTTTTACAAATACATCATATATGCTTCTAAAGAAACAATAAGTAAAGTGCAATTTTATGTAATTGTTTGTGAAATTGACAGTAGAAAAATGACTGACATTTTAAAAACTAGTAATTACTAGTCGTTCTGTATGTTTCACGATATAACAAATAAACCCTAACCTTGGAAGCTTGCACGTGGCAAATCATTTCGCCAGCGTTCTCCTCTTGGTTACAGTACATTAATATCTAGGTCGCATTCAGGATTGTGTGGAATTCAATATCCAACTCAAAGTCTGTAATTCATACTTTTAATACACTTTTAGATCTCGCCGGAGTTTTTCTAAGACCTTCGGCTTTTTACTCAGACAATTTACGTTGGAATGTATTTCTTTAATGGAGTTTTAATTACGGCAACGTTTTGTAAAACTTTGTGTGGTTTCGATTTAACAGGTGGTGACGCTTTGTATGCATTATGTACCTTAGTGTCATATGTTTATTATTTGTTACTTTAACACAATATTATTTCTACTAAAATTACTAATGTAACAAAAATCTTAGTTTCCCATATGTATAAACATATTACATAAAAAGACAAAATCCAAATATAACCCATTAAATTATTTTGATAAATATTTTCTCTAAAAATATCTGACACAAAATATTTGTACTTCTTATTCTATTTATTCTTGTTTTTAGTAATATTTCTAACCTCCCATCATTTAATAATTACCAGTTATTTTTATTTCTCTTATTTTTAATTATAATATGAAATTTATTGCTTTTATTATTATAATTATCATATTATTTATTGGTTTATATAACTTCAAAAACAATTATCTTATCAAAAAATACTGTATTATAGTTTCTGTTTATATGATTATTTATTATTTAATTACATTATATCATAAACATTCATTATTGAATAGTTTGTTATTAATTACAAATTATTACAGAATACTTTATTTTTTTCGTGAATTATATAAAAGCAATTGTCATATCAAAAGGTTAAAACATTGTAATATAGCTTTAGAAGGTCCAAATAATTGATAATATTTATTTGTGTATTATCAGTGAAATAATAACTGTACAACTTTCTTTTAAATAAACACTAATAAAACTGTTACAGTGTTAGTAAAACTACCTTTATCGGTTCAGTTTGTAAATTATTGTATTATAGACTGTAATTTTGTAATCGAACCATCTGATGATGATGACATGGTTGTCGAAATGTAAATAAGGGTTTAATCGTAGGTAGCTTGTTAATTAGTATTTTTGTATTATTATTAAATTACTAAAACATGGAAAAGTGTAAATGTTAGATTTAAAAAATATGTGATGTCCTGTGGAAGTAAACGTAATGAAAGTAATGATTAAAAAACGGCTTGACTGCGTGCCTTTGTATACTTGCGTGGGGGAGAAATATATACGTTCATTAGGGAACCGAATTAGTCAGTACATCACAGTGTCTATAGCAGAAACACAGATAACATCTGGGGGTAGTTTCCACACCGGAAGAACGCACCCAGTTATATCTTACCACTTCCGTTAGGGAGTGGTTACGGTGATGCTAACATGCAATTCTTGATTAGATACTTTGAGTGGAAGTGGTGCAATTTCGCTAACCGAGTCTATATCCGTTTCCTCATTAATAATTAGGCAGTAATTATTTTAGCTTCTTGAGATATCTCCGGGATTAATTGTTTGGGAAGGCGCGACAGTTTCTTGTATTTGCTGTTCAACTAGTACTTACTTTTAATTTTACCTTTTTTCAATTCTTCTAGGTAGTTCACACTCTCCCTAATATATATATATATATATATATATATATATATATATATATATATATATGTATATACTGTATATATATATATATACAAATTACCATTGCGTATAGAGGCGAAATAAGGTTTGTGCTATTATTTTTTATTGCTAAAGTAAATGAATTTATATTTTTATGTTTGCGTATACTTTTTAACACTTTTTCTAATATATATATATATATATATATATATATATATATATACAAATTAACATTGCGTATAGAGGCGAAATAAGGTTTGTGCTATTATTTTTTATTGCTAAAGTAAATGAATTTATATTTTTATGTTTGCGTATACTTTTTAACACTTTTTCTAATATATATATATATACATACAAATTAACATTGCGTATAGAGGCGAAATAAGGTTTGTGCTATTATTTTTTATTGCTAAAGTAAATGAATTTATATTTTTATGTTTGCGTATACTTTTTAACACTTTTTCTAATATATATATATATATATATATATATATATATATATATATATATACACAAATTAACATTGCGTATAGAGGCGAAATAAGGTTTGTGCTATTATTTTTTATTGCTAAAGTAAATTAATTTATATTTTTATGTTTGCGTATACTTTTTAACACTTTTTCTAATATATATATATATATATATATATATATATATATATATATACAATTTCACATTGCGTATAGAGGCGAAATAAGGGTTGTGCTATTATTTTTTATTGCTAAAGAAAATGAATTTATATTTTTATGTTTGCGTATACTTTTTAACACTTTTTCTAATATATATATATATATATACAAATTAACATTGCGTATAGAGGCGAAATAAGGGTTGTGCTATTATTTTTTATTGCTAAAGTAAATGAATTTATATTTTTATGTTTGCGTTCATTTAAAACTCCGGAAAAACTGAAAGACAGAATCGGAAATATTGAAATTCTTTTTCAATCTAAAACAATAAATAATTATTACGAACAGACACAAGCAGCCGCGTGCACACACACAATGTTTTCTATTGCTCTACCATTTCTCTTTCATTAATGAAACCATACTTCTTATTTTGATTTTATTTCAAAGAATTGACTTCATCAGAAGGTATCATTTACATCACTGATAAACTTTATACAAGGTACAAAGGACCAATAATCTGTGCATCATAAACCAGGTTAGGCAACATTCTGAGACTATAATTTTACTCATTAAGGTTTATAACGAGACCAGGGCGGATGTTTCCCCTAAATAATTTAATATTTATGACGAAGGAATGGATGATAATTCAAACCGACGCAAGAGAAGACGTTGTGAAGATAATTTCAAGCCTGTCTGAATACAGTTATTTTGCGAAATAAACAAAATATTTGTAAAAGACTTATTATATAAAATATCATTTTCAGTTGCAAGTTTATTATTCGCTTTCTTTTGCATGTTATATTTTTTTTTAAGAATGGTTTAATAAATTCTTTTTAAAAATTTATATAAAAAAGTTTGTTTTTCGTAGTTTTTAAAAGATATGTAAAATATTTAATGTAGTAAATATAATTACTATGTTTATAAAATGGTTTGACTTAATTGTGTGAAGCTGAAATTCTACATTTCTTAGATTTTTATTTTGGTCATTAATAAGAAATAAACAAATACAATTATTTATGGCATTAGCTCTCCATTATAATCTATTTATTATATTTAGTATGGGAATATTTACTCCTATGTCCGTAATTTCAATTTTTCACCGTCAATGGCACGCAGTCCTGAGTTCATTAATAAACTACTTTTTATCCATCCATTCAAGATAAAATACATTTTAAAACTTGTAGTGGATGATACTCAATCTTAATACAGTTATTTCAAATAGTAATTCGTTATTTAAATTTAATATTGAATTAACTTTAGTTTTATAAGGAAGAAAACGTTTTCACAAAAGGGGCACGGTATGCAATATGGAAATTTTGTCTCATTTATCTTAAAATAAAAGACTACAAATAATTTCACAAAATAGATGATTTTATGTTTTATAGTTTGTGTGGTAGAATAGCTGTATAATTGCTTAGGTTGTATTACTTTATTTGTAATAATTGTAAATATTCAATAAAAAGTAATTAAAGTAAAATGTTTCTTTGTTGACCTAAGTTGGAGTTGACTTAGAACTCTGTGCTTATAATTGTTTTTTTATCAAATAGATGCTCACCGGGTAACCTGTAACTATGTTACAATATAGCTATATTTTACCGTATTCAGGGTAAATGGTAATCTTACAAGACTTTTAATATTTGTAAAAATCAATGAAGTGTGGCTAATCTATAATGTTTGTTTATATTTATATCTCTACGAATTTATATTCTCTCTAATACAATATTATTGCTAGTAAGGGCTAGAGGAGTCACAGACAGCAACGGAGATTTTAATGACAGAGATAACATCTGGGGGTAATTTTAACCTCGGAACGCATCCAGTCGTCTCTTACAACCTCCGTTAACTAATCAACTATTAGATTATGCTAAACGTCTGGTTTCGCTTTCTTGGGTAGAGCTTTTAAGTGAAAATGGGTGCAGTTTATTTTTCGCCTTTGGTATTTTCGTTGAGCTCTACCGATATCAATGTTGTTTATTTCGTTTACCTGAATTGTTTAAGTGAAAACGTCTATTGCGATGCCTACAAAACTTATATATATATGTATATACACACGTATATAAAATGTATGTGTATATATTGTTTTTGTTCAACCAATTAAGTTGAAATTAATTTTTTTCCTTTAGTGTGTGACAGTCATATTATTAGTTTTTTCAAAAATGTAGTAATTAATTAATTTTATAATGTTGGTGTCTCCGTCGGATTCGAACTGAATGACTTCATTTTTTATACTCATTACTATGGCACTAAGCGAACTCTTTCTTTGCTGGATATTTATTATTAAAGATGTATTTGAAGTTATAATGGAAACGTTTCTTGCAACAATAAAGCATTACAAAAGATGGATAGATCACCATCAGCTTCATAAATTGCATACGAAAAAAAGGAAGTGAATAAATAGTAACAAACAAAAATAACACCATAAACTGTACAAAGAAGAAAATTTTTAGTTCCAAAAAAACTTTCGTTTTACTTTATCAACTAATATTGTGATTCTGACATATTTATATACATATTTATAATATTTGCAATTATAAAATAAAAAGTAACTAGACAAATGTTTTTGTTGACCTCAATAGGAATTGTTTTGGAAAAAAATATTACTTTTATATTACTTGTTTTAGTACAAACCACAGTTAATATTATTCTTTAATTAATTCATTCCTGAAATGAAAATATCAGTATTGTATAAGAATCTATACATTCTTATATTTGGAGATTTTCGTTGAAAAGTTTGCAAAAGCTTTAGCTACAATTTGTTATTCATTGTTCAAATTTTGGCTTTCAATGTAAAAAATTTTATATTGTTGTCAATTGTATTTTAACAAATGTTTAGGTATTTCTCATTACGCATAATTAAATGTTTTCCTCAATTGAGTATTTCTGTTGACGAGGCTATAATGGTTTCTACGTCCCAATCTAATGGGCCATGGTTTTTTTTGTTTTTATATTTATTTAAAACTATTATTTTTTACCATGAATAAATGCTTTTTCCCACAAGCACTGTAAAGAGGTACTGTAAGGTATGGGGGGAGGGGAGTTGAGAGCGTTAGGAGACACTCCTTCAGGCTGTAACTCTCGTAAGAATCCGGCTTTAGCAGATCATTGAGATATGCAAAGTTTCCCTAAGAGTGTGGATATATTTCTACTATTCCAACTCCTAATACAAAGAAGGTGTGGGTAATCCTTAAGTTCATTAAATGGATTAAAAAAAAACAGATAATAAACACTTTTAACAATAATATATATTTTATTGTTAGACGTGACGAAGATCTATCTACAGAGGAAACTCTTACGGTAACTCTAACACAATGTTGGTTTAGCCAGGGAACGGGATATCGAGATATACCGCACGAAACTTCTGAAATATCTACAAGAAATCTAAATACTATAAACATTAGATAATTAATGATCCATAATGATGAATCCAAGTTTTAATTAAAGGATGTATATTTATGAATTAGAGTCATGCTAAAATATTTTTATCTTAAATTGAATGAACTTTCATTTTACTAAAAAAACCAGGAATAAGAAATAAAAATGACCAGAAGAGAAGGGAGTAAAATACGGTAAAAGGATAGAAAAAGATTGGCTATGAAATAATAAACCAAACGGTAGAGAGCACATTTTCCAGAAGAGTAATAAAAAGAACTTTTTTTTAAACGTGAGAATAAGTAAAACGACTATTCAAGATACCCAAGCGAACATAACGTTCCAAGCGTTTATTTTAAATGTTCCAAGCGACAGACGTTAATTAAGGTTCAGATAGCTGACGATATCGTTATTTTATCCTCTTTCCTTCTTTCATTTATAAATACAAAAACGTAACTTAACAAAAAGGGTGCTAATTGCGTTATAAGAAAAAAAAAACAGAAATCACAAACTCTGTATTTTATTAAAAACATTTCAATTAGTTGTAAAGTCGGGCAATAAAGTTTTACCGATTAAACAACTGTTATAGTCGACTTTTAGTTAGACCTTTTGCAGCAATCCCCCAAGAGAATTTAATATTAAGGTAAACATTAGGTTTAAATATAAGAGAAAAGTTTTGCTCAGCAACCGGTAGGATCTAGGCATTATTAAATTTATTTTATTGTTTGCTTATTCTTGTTTTGATTAAAAATAATTTTCACACAAAAGTAGTCAGTTTCGGAGATATCTCTCACTTTCATTGCCCTCAACGTTGTGACAACCCTTGTACGGTTCCTTTGAAACTAAAGATTCTCGGAAAAAATTAAATGTTAATCTATTTAGACAATAATTTTCCACAAGTTCATACATCAAATTATATTCAAATTATGTCGTCTAACTTTGAACAGTTTGATTTATATTTGAATAAAAATGATCAAAATAAATATTATTAGTTCCTGAAGATATTTTTGGCGAGTATAAGAATAAAGTTTCCATCTCATAAGTTGGATAAAATTCCAAACCCTATATCTTTCCATTTTAGAAGTAGGCTCAATTCTTTTACAACGTTTTTGAAGAAGTTTTTAAGCTGGTTTATACAAAATTTGCATATACCGTATAAAAGTCAGTTTACATGTAATTCTTTTTGCTCATTTTAAAATCTGTTTGAGAGCAATAAGGTGGCCACTGAAAGTGTACCGCCCACAGAGCACTACCAATACCACAAGTGTACTAAAAGCTTTACAATTGCAAATCTTATTAAATGTAGTATAAAAAATCAAAATTTTAATGTTTTCATTAATTTTTCCTGAGTTGAATCTTTGTGTAGATATTATATACAACGTTTACACATTGAACACAAACCCTCACATTTAATGAACTGCTAATTGTTAATGCTTTGAAAACGCCATTCGTTAATGTTTTGAGGCGAATTTACTCTGATACGAGCTACGAAAAGCCAACTTGTTCCTCTAAAATTATGGTTTGTAAATTTCTTCTTAAAAGATGTCAGTTTTTACAAGTACTAAAGTTACGTATATAACCCTTACCAAGAGGCAGGGTTATGTAAACACATCCGACGAAGGGAAGGGAGACATATTATAAGGGTTGTTTCTTGAATCAGAGCACTTAACCTCGGCGGGCATTGTTTTATAGCGGGAAAGTAAACGGGAAGAAATTTGCATACTTTTATACGTAAGCTCGGTCTGAGGGGGCTCAAATTAAATTCCACGGGGTCGTTCCTTGCCCTACTATTACCGTAATTGTTTTACCTCCTCTTTCTCTCTTTTGCCCTCTCTATCCCTCCCTCCCCCTCTCGTTATCTCTTTCATTCGCTCTCCCTCTCTTTCTTTGTTCGCTGGCCTATGTCTTTCTCTAACTTTTTTTGTTTCCTTCTCTCTCCTCCTCACTATTATTTTCTTTCTTCCTACCTTTCTCAATTTTATTTTCTTTCTTCTTATTTTCTTTCCGTCACTCGTTAGTTTTCTTTCTTTCTTCCTCTCTCCATATCACTATTTTCACTTTTTCACACCTTCTCTCTTTCCCTCTCTCCATCCTTTTCTTTCCTCTCTTCTTTATTCTCTTCCTTTTTAAAGATTGATTTAATCCAAGCGCTCAAATATCTTAATTTGTATTGAACAAAAACCATTCACGATTTTACATAGCTCCCTCAAACCGACTAACATAGGTTTCAGAAAATTATCTTTTTCAATCAAAATTTTCATTTTTTCTCCTCAAAATCTTTTCTCCTTTAATTTAAAAAACACTTTATTGTTTTGATAGTTTTTTCTGAACTACCATGGTTTGAATACTGAAAAATTCCAATGGAATTTCTACAAGGTTCTCGTGGTTGAAAAACCTTAGACGTTTATACCACGGGGACTTATTTATACGCTCAAACTCACACACACACACACACACATACACACACGCACGCACGTGCGCGCGCACACACTAGAGGTAATGTACACAAATTATTTCTGGCCGAGTTGGGGTAAACAAAAACCAGCAAGTCTAATATTTATTTCAAAGACCAGGAAATGCGACGGTGGTTATATTGTAAATGGTTCGCAAAACAAACGACTGTTTCTCAGGAAGCAGTATCGTGTAAAGTTATTCAAAAACGACTAAACTCCGGCCAGAACACGCCGCAGGCTATGTACGTGCTACCAAATACATTAAAAGTTTTGAGCCTCCATACAAACACCTGGCGCTACCCGATGGTTTCTTTTTTTATAACTAACATTACATAGTGTTATTATTTCTTGCAAAATGAGTAATAAGGTGGAACAAGTTCTTATCATGAAATGTTACTCACTCAGTTTTCTGTAACTCTAATTATTGTCACAAGGTTGCTATTTTAAAAAGTCATGTACTATTTACATCTAAAAAGTTACCGATTTTTAAAAGTTGTCAAAATGTAGACAGAAGGAAGTCGTTGCTAAAATTCATTCAGAAGGTATTGCACCTTCTTTTGTTAAGGTTCTTCTTTTAACAGGCTCACCTGTTACTTTTTCTTAATAAACAAGTTTTTGATAATATCGGTTTTTCTGCAGCAGTGATGTGCTGTGTAGATAGCAGGACCACTTCCATTTTTGAAGACACTCTATGAAGCATCAATGGTCAACTTTTACAGAGTAACAAAATATACGAGAGTTAAAACCTGTGGAACTTCACTTTGAACTATCGTCACCATTAACCTGTCCAGTAAAATAACCAAGGAGCGAAGGCAGACAGACGCGAATTGGAGAGGGAACACTATCATTAGTAATCCAGTACGTTGTACACCTTTCGCAGTACGTTGCGCAAGGTTAGCGGGCAGCCTAAACCAGACGACCTGCATGTCAATTAGTCGTATATTTTATCATAAAATACGTTGCTCACTGCATTAAGGTTAACAAGATATTGTCTCTGCGGGTACCCCTCACTCTAATCTACTGAGTGAGATGCTTCTGCGCATCTCAATATTAGCGGCCAGCCTAAACCAGACGACCTGCATGTCAATTTGTCGTACATTGTATCAATCAATGCGTTGCTCACTGAATTAACGTTATCAAGATAATGTCTCTGCGCGTATCTCCCACTATAATCAACTCAAGTACTTCTGTGCATATCAAGGTCAGAGGTCAGACTAAACCAGACGCCCTACATGTCAATCGTAATTGTTATTTTTACTTTCTTGACTACTATTGAACTTTCTGATGTAATCAAACTCTTTAATCTTCAAAATCTGCCTTTATCCAAATACATCTCTAACGATTTCAATTAGAAAATCATGCAGATATCCCACACCTATAGACACTACTGGTGAAGAAATGGAGATAAACAGACTGCAAAGCAAGTTGACTTATTACAAAAAATAAAAATAGTTTCAACAATTTCATTTAGTAACCCACTGGGAATTGCCTGAGGAGATATAATCGAATAAAGTTAATATTATCTTTCACATACTTAATTTTAAAACAAAAGCATAATCCTGTAAGAACAGTTGAATGCATTACAGCTCCTCTAAACTTAATGTTGACTCTATTAATACAGTTAAAGTTACTAAGAGTTCAGTTGTTGGCCATAAGTTGAGCAATTGAGAATTACATTAAACCCAGCCTTTTGGAGAAGTTCCACCCACTCAATATTAGGTTATGTAGTAGACAATCCCAGACTTTCGTAGTGGTATACTTCTGGGATTATATTTGCTAAGTGGCTACAATGCCAGTCTCCTACACGCTTTCTCTCTTTTATATAAATGTAAAACAGTTATTGAATTAATTATAAGGTGGTTGAGTATTTAGTCAAACGTTGATCTATTTAGTGCCACTAAATAAATCAATTTATTTGGCACTAAATAAATAAACTTTATATACTAAATAAACTCGATATTCAACCGGCTTATTATTTATGCAATCGTTATCTGGAGTGTACAAACAAACATGAATAGTAGAAACTGCTATTGCCAAGCTATATACTGCTATAAAATTATATGTATAACAATAATATAAATGCTCGTATATTCGATGATCTATGGTATAGTTATGAATAAACAAATAGATAACTGCTCAACTCAAAATAAAATATACTTTATTGCCATACGCATTTCAATGAGTTTTGCCTTCATCCTCATCAGTTACTCTACTTCTAATTACAATTGCAACTAAACAGGCGTCGGAAAGCCATGTATTTATATATAAATGTTATACATATGTAAGACGTGCTAGGCATCTCCTGCTTAGTCGCAGTTGTACATTTGTAGAGATATCACTGATGATGGTGACATAAGTCTTTGAAACGCGTATGAGAATCAAGTATATTTTATTTTAATTTCGTGTGTAAATACGAGATATTTACTCGTATTTACTTCTTTATAATCTCAACTCATAAGCTATTTCAATTATTACTTATAGTTATGTATATATTTAAAAATGACTATTCAAAAGCAGGCCATATATAATTTATAAAATGTTAGGAATATTTTCGGACCAGTTAGTTATTTACTGCGACCAAATGCACTATTATTAGTCCCCTAGACTATTAACGTTATTTTTACCGTTCTTGTAGTTACGGACGTTTATTATTGTTTGTATTTATACCAACCTACATTTACGCCAACAGTTAAAACCCTTCCTGAGACATTTTCTGCCTATAAAAGCAACAGATGTCTGCCCCCACTTCTAGGAGGTGAACGGGATATTACGTCTTCGCCACGTGCCTTCCCCTTTCAAGGACACCTTGCAAAGATATTCCAACACAGTGAATCAGTCGCTTTGAAAACATCGTCGGTTACATTTTCCCCGAAATTCTCTTTATAATAACAAAGTGGTTTTCCTGTCACGATTTTCCACTTTAACTGGAAAGGTCATCTGTCCAATATGACAACTATTATTCTTTGAAAATTTTGTAAATAGTAATTACATCCTTCAATCTCTAATCAAGGTTTCAATTACATATTTTTCACGTCTAAGTCAAATACGTTAATTTCAATGACACGACTGTCTCTCTCATTTAATGGTTGTGGTCGCCATACGTTCTTTGTAGTTTGAAGGACAATTATTCTTTAAATCCACACTTAAGTGTTATATATATATATATATATATATATATATATATATATATATATATGTATATATATATATATATATATATATATATGTATATATATATATATATATATATATATATATATATATATATATATATATATATATATTCTTGATATTTAACGTTATCCATTGTTTTTCCGTTGCACTGACTTTATGAAGTTAATATATTACTATTGTAAGTAATTTTATCCACCATTAAGTGCAATAATTTTACCTTGAGTGATGAGGCACCTTTCGGTCACTTGACCATTGTCAATTACTTAACAATTTAATGAATCTACAAACAACATATACAGAAGACATACTATATAAAAACATCATACACACAGATCAAGAGAAAGTGCGTGTAACGTCAACAAATACCAATATCACGGACCGAACATCTACAACAGAAAAATATCAGTGATTCGACAATGGTCAAGTGACCGAAAGGTGCCTCATCACTCAAGGTAAAATTATTGCACTTAATGGTGGAAAAAATTACTTACAATAGGAATATAATAACTTCATATATATATATATATATATATATATATATATATATATATATATATATATATATATATATATATATATATATATATAGTATGGAAAGTTTGGTTACTGAATGTAATGTTTAATTTTGACTTTTTTTATGTTTCTGCCGTAAGCATATTTCCTCAACGGAAGACACTCCGCGACATTAAAAGTTTTACAACAGTAACTGTAATATCTACGGAGGTTCGGCGTTGGAATGAATTGAACGGGTATTCAGGCTCTCATGGAAGGGTAAAAGTTCAGTAAAGTAAACCCTTCGTATAAAGACTAAGGTATAAAATAAAGATTTCCTTGAATTTTGTTAATCCATCGCACCCACAGAACGCCTATATCAAGTATTTTATTGCTAATTAGAATAACTCTTAATATGCTAGACTTTTCTTCTGTTGGGAATATTTGTATATACGAGCTCGTATTCGAAAGCATTTTTCTTCCTTTTCTAACATCACAATATTTTCCTTTTTCAAAATTTAAACAGTACTTCAACAGTACATAACAAAACTTAGTAGTACGGTTTAGGTTTTAAAAAATTAGTCGTTCCATTACGCCTCAACAAAAAAAAATATTGTATTGTTAGAGAAGGCGGAAAAATCTTCTCGAATATATTAACAAGAGTAACCGAAGTATTTTTTGTGTTGCTAATAAATGTTACAAATTTGAAGGAACAATATGCAACAACAAAATGAAATGCTCCCTCTTGCGCAAGTCAAGAATATGCCTTATCTATAACACCTATTTGAATTACGACTCGTATGTTACCAACCAACCATTGATCTACTCGATTTATGGTACAGACATCGATTGACTTAGTGCATTTCATTAAACTGCTTCTAAAATACTGATTTAGTCTGTTTTGGTTGGCAATATATGTAACGAAAATGGCAATTTTCAAGTCTAGACCTGGAAAAACAGATTTTCCAAAATTAGTTTAGTTATGTATTTGGCCGCTAGTTGCGCTGGTAGCCTGATGGATCTGTTAGATATGCTTTTGCAATCAGCTGTTCTTAAGTTTAGATATCTATGTAATCGTGGATAAAATGTACATTACTTTAAGACAAATCATACTGTGTAGTGCATATTGACTGATCCAAGAAGGTGAAGCAATGTAAGAAAGACAAATGCTGCCTTTTGATTGGTCTGTAGCTTCTCTTTAAATTTGTGAAGTCTTTAGAAAAAAAATTTTCTGCCTCAGACATGCAAGCCTCAAAATAAATTACATGGGCCTTAAATAAATGAAATGTTTGTATTATCATAGTTAAAAATTGGAGCATTTAATTCACGTCAAAATATTATAGTATGTATTTGTATGTAAACATCAAATGTTTATGATTCCAACTATATCATTTGGTAGAATTATTAATATTTAGCTGACAGGGAAGGTTTTATAAATTACTTTGGTAACTTAGATCTTCAAATCAAATAAGTGCTTACCTACTTTACTCGGAAATTGACCTAAGTAATTAAACAATAACTGCCATACCTATAATATAGGTACCTATGACATATTATAATATAATGTGAAACATATTATATGTTTTACATGAGTAAATACCAAAATTACCACTTTTTTCTAAAATAATAAAACTTGACTCCACCCCATTACACAAATAAAATTATATATATATATATATATATATATATATATATATAATATATAATATATAATATATATTATAATAATATATATATATATATATATATATATATATATATATATATATATATATATATATATATATATATATAATATATAGGTAGCTAAAACTTTTTAAAAAATCCTCCAGATATATTAAAGATAAAAACTAGGTGGTTTTGTATTTTCATTCCAGGTTTCACAATGTTTCAACGATTCATAATGTTGAGAGTTGTTGATAGTGTGAGAGGAGCTACAGACCAATGTTAAGGCAGTAATTGCCTTTTATTGCTTCTCCTTCTGGGATCTGTTAATGTGCCTGTGTAGTAGCGTTGTTATATCTGACAACACTGTATTGCAATTATTATCGCTTGCTAATTATGTAATTAGTTGGCTAAATAAAATACTATTTACATAATTATTCATTATTAATTGAAATGTAAATAAAATTGTTTTAAATGTACAAAATATAAACTTTGTTGTTTGTAAACGTAGGTTTGAAGGTTAGGTTTGTTTTTATTAATTACATTATTGATAAACTATTCTAGTGTTATTAATGTAGCGACCACACAAAAACTACAAAGAAGGTAAAAATGTAAATACATAGTTAAGTTTTGCAAGTGTGTTGAAGAAGGTTTAGGTGCGTGACGAAAACAAAATAAATAGACCTCCCCCCACGAAAGTGCTCCACCGTGAGGGCAAACATCTGTTGCTTGTGATTACCAGAAAGGTCTTCAGTAAGGCTTCGAATAGTTGACGCTAAATTGTTCCGGTATAAAGTGAGAGTATTAAATGTCCGTCTCTAGCCTTCCTATTCCTAATACAAGTAAAAATATATATAAAGTTAACTTACCAGTGAACGATGGTGTATTTGGTAATACGAAATAACTGCCACCGCTCCTAAATTATTATATTTGTGTTTTATAAAAAGTATGGCTCCTAACTGACCCCTAAGGTGTATTTCCGGTCCTTGATGGAGTGCCCGAGAGATTCTATTGTACCTCGGATAAAGCCCTTGGTATTAGATAAAAATACACTTCTCCAAACTATTTTGTAAAGGGCGAAGTGAATAAATTAAAAATCTAAACCTTAGTTTGACTTATCATGTCATTAACAAATTGAAACTTTAATACAGGGCAGACAAATTTCGACGTTATTAACCTTAGAGTCTCTGCATTATTCAAAGCTTAGCTCCGGAGGCGATTGTTTCTCAATGTCTATTCATAATTCCACGTAAAATATTCTCTCATTAAATAATGGCAACCAAGTTGCGAAAGTTTCAGAGCAGAAGCGGCTCGTCATTATTACGTACAAATTGTCCCCCCTCCCCCCACCTACGCTGAGTGGGAACACTATGTTGCAAGAGGAGAGCTTTAGTTTGGCATTTCCTATTTATTAATTCCACACGTTATGATTTTCATTTCAGATTCCGCATGGGAGAACATTTTGTGGAAATTGCATAATTTAAAGATATTCGTCAGTATAAAGAGAAAACTATAAATAAAACAAATTACAATAAACGATTTTAGTAGTCTTTGGCAGTAAATATTCCTCATTCCCGTGTGGCTTTTGTAAGCCACACAGATTTGGACTAAATTTTGAATTAAAAAAGTTAAAAAGTTAAATAGTCTTTAAAAAACGATCCTACTAGTTACAATTTACAGTGGTAATGAAGAAACATTATATGTATATATATATATATATATATATATATATAAATATATATAAAAGATGAATAGTTAATATCTAGAATACATTTGTTCAATCTGCAGTGCATAAAATCGCAGTTCCAATGTTTCACTAGAATATCATCTAGCATTGACGAGGTGAACCCAACAACAGTTGAAGAGAGACAGTTGTTGGGTTCACCTCTTCAGTGCTGGATGAGATTCCAGCGAAACGTCTGAACTGCGATTTAATGCACTGCAGAATGAACCGATGTACTCCAGATAATAACTATTCATCATATGTTTCCATCCGTGAGGGCATACGTGTATATATATATATATATATATATATATATATAAACTTTGCAACCCTTTTTTTGTATGTAAAGAATGTGTAAGTGTCTTTATCACTTACACTTTAATGTACTTAGACATGAAATTTACTCGGTATATTTGTGAGAGAGTTATTATTTTAGTGCTCTCATTTCCAAGCTTATTTTGTTCAAGCAAGCAAAAATGTCTGTTTAAACATTCATATGAACACTTATTATTCCTATCTCAAACATTAGTTATCATAAACTCTGATCAATAAAATGAATATTTATAAGATGTCTTGATATAAGATATTTGATGAAGCCGCTTTTGTATATATATTATGAAATAGTTACTTACATTACAGGCAAACGGTTGTATGGAGCGGCTAGTCTGAAAATTAAAACATTTACTTTATTAGCATAAGAGGAATTTATCCCTCTTATGCTATTTAACGTTAAAATTTTCTTATATTTAATTAATAATGTTCCAAGTAAAGTTATAATATAGAAAAAAATTCAAGTTTATAAAAATCCTAATGAATTTTTCAATAGTTGTTTAACGGCATCCTTGTCAACCAAAGTCCAAAGTCAACCTTCCCTCGTTCCTGAATTTGGTATAATGCTATCCTTCTTCTGTTGTTACTTCTTCGTTTTTTGATACTTAAGCATAAATCCCAAATATTTGGAGCACATCAGGATCTCACTCTTCTGCACAGGTGTTTACTGACTTTATATAAGGAATTTCTTTTGAGTCACTTACAAAACACATCTTCCCGTTTCAACCTCTTGGACCCTACTAACGCTTAGAGACGCTACAAAAACCTTTGGCCCCCTTTAAATGATTTGTAGCCCCCAGTTTTTCCATTTCCTCCAACTACAATAGCCTTGTCCAAGAATCAAGTTTATTTATTTTTAATCTCAACTCTATTCTCATTAGTTTTCTTTTAATACTGTTTTTCTGGACTTTTATAACAGCGGGAAACTCTTTTGTATTTATTTAATTTTCAAAGTTTGTTATAATCATTTCTACGTTTTTATACGTCAAGATTTACTTAATTCCGTCTTCTAATCTTCTGTAGATATCTGATAGCGGTGCTACTCGTGTGTGACACGATTTTATAAACTCTTTTGTTTCTCGTAATTATACATTCGGCATGACTGTTGTAAGGCTATTATTTGTTCTATCTATTCCACCTCTATTTCAAAACTAAGTAATTTTCTTAAATTTAAATATTCTAAAAAATTTTAATTCATTAAGTAAAAATTTAGATTTTTCTAATTTTGATTAATTTGTTTTTTTTTTAATGTGGTTTAAGCTTGTTTGTTTAATTTGTGGTAATATTCATTAATTTGGTCTAAATCCCTGTCCTATACTATTAACTTTTTTGTGCATCAGTCACTTTAGCCGTTGCAGCAAGTATAGAGATGTTTTATATTTGCCTCATTTCATCAGAGAATCAATCATTTGGGACGTACAGGTACGTTGACAAATTCACTAATAGAAAAAAATACACTTTTATAGAGGTATTCCGAGATAATCCCTGTATCTGTGGAAATGTATTGCATAAAATATCGACCAACACAGTGACATTCTAAAGCCCTATAACGGGCAAATCAAGGTGGCGTTTTAATTTATAATGTGGTTTTACATTGACACGACCTCACGGCCACCCCGCTTCAACCGCTAGAGTGCGCTTAGAGCGGTTACAGACGAGAAGGTTAAATACAAATCTTGTTTTAGGGTTACGTTAAAACCTGCTTAAAACTTTAACTCAACTCAGTGAAATGTCTCCTGTCAGACAAAGGGTCCACCCTACACTATTTTACAGCAATTAAATCTTTTTTACTGGCTAATATCTTTCTCTATCTATGTACAACGCGTGTGTGCATGTGTGTGTGTGTGTGTTCCTTTGTGTGTGTGTGTGTGTGTGTGTGTGTGTGTGTGTGTGTGTGTGTGTGTGTGTGTGTGTGTGTGTGTGTGTGTGTGTGTGTGTGTGTGTGTGTGTGAGTGTGTGTGTGTGTGAGTGAGTGAGTGTGTGTGTGTGTGTGTGTGTGTGTATGTGTGAGAGTGTGTGTGTGTGTGTGAGTGTGCTTGTGTGTGTGTGTGAACCAAAACATTAAATGTTCTTACATTTCTAATAAAATAGTATTAGTAGGACATAGACTTATAACGAATTTGAACATACAAAATTTTATTTCTTTTTCTTACTAAAAAAGAACCGTAAACCTTTCTTTGTAACAGGGATTTCATTAGACTTATATGCTCAATAACCTTGTTCAGCGCGTCCAAATTTTGAGGTATATGGTTGTAGACACAGTTCTTAAGTTACCCTATAGGAACAAGTCCCATACAGAAAAGTTGGGAGACCTGGGTGGCCAAAGAACATTGCTAAAACGTGAGATAAATTGTACAAAAACACATGCGTCGAAGAACTGCCATTGATATGTTTGTGGTGTGGGCTGTGGCGCCATCCTACTGGTTTTAATAGCGTTTGAAGCATATGAATGTTACTAACCGAATAACCAGTAACTGTGGCCCCATTTTATTCGAAAAAATTAGACCCGATAAATCTTAGAAAGTAAACAGCACCAGGCGTTGATTTTTGCAGTGTGGATATGACGCTGATGATTAAGATGAGGATGTCTGTGCTCCAGTAACGCAGGTTCTACTCACACTTTCACATTGCCATTCAGTCCCAAAATCACTTACATTTTGTAAGCAAAATTTAGGGTTACAGCAAAATCAGTCGCCTTCAATTGTTGCTCAACAAGCATTATGTACGGATTGAATTTTAGTTCCTTATGCAATTTCCGTCATAATGATTCCACAACATGGCGGCGGTCGTGCCCGATTCAGGTTATCAAGTTGGGGGGACCAATGTATAATTGGTGGGCTATTAGGAGGGGGCGATGAGTATTTTAAGGGGGATTTTAAAACAGTAGTACCTAAAACCGTAGAGCCTGGGGTTATTAAAACCGTAGAACCTGTATTGGAGGTGTTCCAGCGTAGGATGAGTAACTGCACTTACCCCTTTCCACCTAGAGTAGCTTAGTGAGTATAGTATAAACTAGAGGGTTCCTGTAGCTGCGCTGGATGTGTCAAGGGTCCCTCGTTCATTTATTATTTACTTTTCCTCGAATTGAAATTAGCCAGACAATGTAAATGAAGAGAGTTCGATAAGTGTTAGTCAATCTCCAAAAGGTTGGCAGTCACTGGTCTAACATTGTATCTATTAATCCTTACTTTACTTGCGTGACGTCATCTGACCGTCCTGGGCTTCTAAGTACAGCTGTTCTCACCTCTGCACTGCTGCTCGTTCCTCCATGATAATATTTATATGTTCTCAGTTATTTTGAAGTTTTTCACCCATCTGAGGATAGTGCTACGACTTGGGTTGGCGTCTTATGTGAAAAAGCTTTATCCCAAAAATGCTCTTCCCCAACACCGCGCTCTTAGTCTAAAACCGTCTGTCACCCTGTAACTGGAAAACTTTGCCTTTTATTAACGAAGCACACCTGTGTCCTTATATTATATAGCAGAGTCCTGCAGGTGACTTGGTTTTACTCCAGCGTGTCTTGCATCTGTTACAGGATTATATTAAAAACTCTTTTTTGGAAAAATAATGCTACAAGAAACAGGACACACGATACGTTCTGAAAAAAAAACTTTCCAAGTAAAATCGGGGGTTTGATGTTTATTAACGCTATCTTTGACGGATTTATCCATTAAACTTGCAGAAAATACTTAATAAATCCGGCTTCTACCGGAGCCGTAATGTGAGGAATTCGTTTGGAAACTCGGCGTGAGAAGAATTCCCAATTACGTTTTATATATTTATTTTAGCGAAATCAATTCTTCAACTATTTAGCCTGTGTATAGATTTCTAGTTTCGTTTCAAACACAGGCTTTGATTGGATTCGTTTACAAAAGCTTAAAACTTTAGAACGAAAGGTTTTTCAATATTAAAATATTTTCTGATACATTCACTAGTATCTGTATAGTATACCTCAAAGTTTCGACTCGAAGATCTACATCCCCCCCACAACCCCTTCAACGTTTAAAGTAGCCCACATGAAGGACAGCACTGGCTGTAATATATTCTAACTAAAAAGAACAAACAGAGGGACGAATTCGCAGCAAAAACACATGTTTCGAGGTTGTACTATGACTGTCCCTGACTTGTGTTGCATTTATCTCTGGTGTTAATTGCAATATAGTGTGTTGCGTGTTGCATGCCCTGTTCCTTTTTTTCGTATCTACTAAGTAGATAAACGTTCTGTACACAAGGTTCATGTATTTGTAATAAAGGTATTCAGGAAAGGGAAACCGAGCAAATGTTGAGCAGCGTGGGAAGCTGAGTACAAACATACGCCCTGCAACAAGGTAACGTCCCTGATGAGAACTTCCACAAGCTTTGCCATGAAAATATCACATGCTTAAGAGTTTATTGAAACCTCTTGCAAAAACACAAAACAAATAAAATCGCATCGCTCTTAGTCCTCTTTACGGGGCGGGGAGGTAGCTACGGAGACGGAAATGTAGCAAAATATTGAGCGAGGTCTATAGTAAGGCAGTAGGATAGAGAGAAATACTTTAGAGTCAATTCTGGCTCTAAGAGAAAAAATGTTCTGGTTACTTTGTATTAAATAATCACAATAAACATAACTAACGTAACGACAGCTATGCGTTAAAACAGCTGTTCCACCACACAACCTATTACATAAAATCAGCTGTTTTATAAAATCATATGTTATCTCTTTTTTAACCCAAATGAGACGAAATAACAATATTGTATACTTTGGCCTTTTTGTTATAAAATCTTTCTCCGTTATAATTATAAAATTATTTTATTATTAAATTTCAATAATAAATGAATATTAGAAAAAAACTATTTACATCACGTGCCATCCACTACAAGTTTTAAAAAAAAGTATTTGAAATTTAGGGGATGCATAAACGTTATTTTATGAATGATTGAATGTTTGAACAAGATATTTAAGGAGAGTGTGAACTAATAGAATGATTTCAAAAAAATACTTGTCTCTACGTTGCTATATAGTGGGGCGTTCCTCTTTGTTTTTTAAGTGTAGAAACTGTAAGTAACCTTTGGCTTGTCGTCCCACTGTCCACACTCAAGTACTGGGTCGGCTCAGTACTGTTTCGAAAGTGGGATAATTTCCCAAGTGTATATGTAAAACCGCTACAATGGTTAGTCATTGTACTCTTCATAGACGCCATCTTATGGATTCAGCCTTTTGTAAATAATTGGAAGACACTGAATTGAGAAACAAGTAATATAAACAAAAAATTCATATAAGTCAATTCCTACTTAGGTGAATAAAGAACTGTTTATTTTAGTTTAAATAGTTACAATTATTATAATTAAAGCAACATAAACTATTTAACATAGAATCAGCAGTTTTATGAAATCATATAGTATCACTTTTATTAAGTCAGATATCTTAAGGGATGAAATAACTTTACTGCATTCCTTGTTCCTTTTGTGAAACGTTTTCCTCCAATATAAGACTAAAATAACTTTAATTAATGAATGAATTTTTAGGAAAAAACGGTACTAAGTCAAGTGTCATCCACTACAAGTTAAAAAAATGTATTTGAACTTGAGTAAATAAATTATAGATATTTTATTAACGATTAAAATTGTGAACAATAAATGTATATATATATACAATAGTTTAGGTAAAAATATTTTTAAATATTAATGGAGTAGATACTTAATTAAGAAACACGTAATATAACAAAATTTCTCTAAAGTAAATTCAAACTTAGATTAAAAAAAAAAAATATTTATACGTATAGCCAGCCAAATGTATTGAAATAACCATAGTGCATATCTTGTACCTTTTGCGAAAGGGGGTTTCTTCCATCTAAAGCTAAAATTAAATTACTAAAGTGAATTAATATTTGAAATAACTGTATTAAAAACAAGCGTCATCCACTGCATGTTAAAATAATGTATTTTATCTGGAGTAGATGAAAAAAATGTATTTTATTAACGATTGAAAATTCGAAGGAATTGGGAAAAAATAGTCATTTAATTAAAAATCATTTTAAACATGATAAAAGAAGCTGTTCTACCACATACCCTTTAATATTAAATCGGTTGTGTTTTTTAAATCATATGTTATCATTTATTTTCATTAGTGACTTTAACAGTAGTTTATGACTATATCCGAACGGTTCTTGACCGACTCCGCACTGCTAAGTAGACTTCGGGAGACGATGTATATGACCCATGAATCCCACTTTCAACCCAAGAGACTTGTGACACAGGCTTGATGTGACGACCAGAGTGCAAGACTCTTACTCTAACGGCTAGACAATAGGTTCCCAAACTGGGGGCTCCTCCTCCTTGGCGAGCATGAAGGCAAGTCAGTGGGGGCTCCTCCTCCTTGGCGGGCATGAAGGCAAGTCAGTGGAGGCTCCTCCTCCTTGGCGGGCATGAAAGCAAGTCAGTGGGGGCTCCTCCTCCTTGGCGGGCATGAAGGCAAGTCAGTGGGGGCTCCTCCTCCTTGGCGGGCATGAAAGCAAGTCAGTGGGGGCTCCTCCTCCTTGGCGGGCATGAAGGCAAGTCAGTGGGGGCTCCTCCTCCTTGGCGGGCATGAAGGCAAGTCAGTGGGGGCTCCTCCTCCTTGGCGGGCATGAAGGCAAGTCAGTGGGGGCTCCTCCTCCTTGGCGGGCATGAAGGCAAGTCAGTGGGGGCTCCTCCTCCTTGGCGGACATGAAGGCAAGTCAGTGGGGGCTCCTCCTCCTTGGCGGGCATGAAGGCAAGTCAGTGGGGGCTCCTCCTCCTTGGCGGGCATGAAGGCAAGTCAGTGGGGGCTCCTCCTCCTTGGCGGGCATGAAAGCAAGTCAGTGGGGGCTCCTCCTCCTTGGCGGGCATGAAGGCAAGTCAGTGGGGGCTCCTCCTCCTTGGCGGGCATGAAGGCAAGTCAGTGGGGGCTCCTCCTCCTTGGCGGGCATGAAGGCAAGTCAGTGGGGGCTCCTCCTCCTTGGCGGGCATGAAGGCAAGTCAGTGGGGGCTCCTCCTCCTTGGCGGGCATGAAGGCAAGTCAGTGGGGGCTCCTCCTCCTTGGCGGGCATGAAGGCAAGTCAGTGGGGGCTCCTCCTCCTTGGCGGGCATGAAGGCAAGTCAGTGGGGGGCGAGACCAGTAGCAAAATAATAAGAATAGTTAAATATATTTAATATTATAGGAACAAACGTGATGCTGCTAATGACTATTATTGTGCCCTTACTAAAACACAACCTCAAATAGGCAAGCGAGTGTAAACAATGCAAGCTCAAGCATCTCACTAACAGATTTTTCTCTTATCAGTTTATATTAACTTTGCAAATTAAAACTTGAAGTGTTATATCATGTTTCTTGTGAAATTTTTAATACATATAACATTTGATATTTTTCCATATGACCATACCATTAATATTTTATAGAGATTGAAAATACAAACAAGATAGATAAACAAATATATAGGGAGGGTTTTAAGTAAAAGTAAGAATTGAAAAAGAAAAAAGGTTTTGGTTAAATAAAAATTTATGAAGAAAGGGACGAAAATTTAAACATTTCGACCAAGGAAAATTGGTTGAGACTTTCTGTTTGATGATAGTTTACGCCTTTACTTTCTTCAAATAAGACATTTAACTAGCTTCAACAACAACCTACGAATAAAACTGGTACCAAAGCATTTCACTCCAACAGCTGATAATGACTCCCTGTGACGTCATTCAATGATACCCTGAAATAAAAATTTTGCTGGAGATGAAATGTTGTCGAAACTTCATCGAACTTTTTATAGGCTCATTATTATTCCAGATTTTGTTTTTGGTGTCAGTTTCGTTATTAATAAAAAAATTACAACTATTTTTTTCTTGAATTTCTTCCCTTATAAAATAACTCTTGAATTCCTTTCTTTTCTTATTATGTATAAAGTAATTTTAAAAAGTATTTGCAAAGGACTATGCTCTTGAGAAAAATGTTCCTGACCAAGAGAAATATGTTCAACTATATAAAAAAAGGAGATGATTAATGTTGTGTCTACCTCGGATGATTGTAATCAGAGTATTTTCATTTTGTATTAAGTTTTATCATATTACAATTGAGGTTTTTCAAAAAACGCAGTTATATACATCTTTCTTCAGTTTCTATAGTGGAGTTTTATGGTGTATATTATAGTATATTTCTAAGGATTATTTTTATTGTTTATTTCTTTTGTATTTCTGCTGTATATTTCTATGGTGTATTCCTTTGGAATTTTCCAACGGCGAACTTATATTGTGCATTTGTTTGCCATATTTGTATAAACTGTTTCTGATGTGTATATCCAAGGCGTATTTTTAAGGTGTATTTTACGGTGTATTACTATTTTTTATTTCTATAGTATATTTTCATAGTGTATTTCTGTGGCTGACGAATACAGGTCAGCAAATTAGCCCATATGCTTTATAAAACATGTCGGTGTCTCCAAAATAAGAAGTCTTACTTATCCCGTCTTTATGTAAAAAGGGAAATTTGCTTAAAGCTCAGAGACAATTTACAGCAGAATTTTCCCCCAAGTGAATCTATTCTAACACTGTTGGGGTTTAGGCCAAAAGATATTTGCTAAAGTGACTTTAAAACAACTTGTATGGTTTCTTTGCAGTTATACCAACTGTATAGAACGAAAATAACCTTTTTTCATACCACATTGAATTTAATTCGGGTAAAACATTTACGATAATAATGCAATTTGGTTTTAGAATTAAGTTTTTTATGAAATGTCAATACAATTTATGCTCTCAGTTCACAGTCTATACACAATCAGAAATACGCTTTCGTCGAATGTTCCTGAATGTTATTCCATAGGACCTACAAGTAGAAAATATGTATTTAGTCCGAATGCTTTACGTTGTGTCCTGTAAGGAACTGGCCTCAGAGTACGAACGCACCCTGGCCACGCCCAACCCTTTGGTATTGTGGCAGATGCGCCTAGGTTGGCCTGGGGAGAAACGAGTGCATAGGGTAGGGCCGACGGGGCCACGTCAGGGTCGGCTTAAACTAAAACACTCGAAAAACATAATAATATCATCAGAAATCTTATTTAAATATAAGTAATTAAGAATTTTTATTTTATCTACTAAATTACTTTTATCCTGAAAATTGACTTATTTACATCCTAATCTAAATGTACTCTAAACTTTTGAAGATACAACTTTGAAACCTATTTTTTAAAATATATTTTATATTAATTGTAACGTGTTAAAACCGATTATAGTTATAGATTTTCACTGCAATATATATCATTTATTAAACATTCGTTAACTTCCAAGTCTATAGAGGACAACAGAACTGTAGACAAACAACAAACAAATTCACCAAAGATAAATCAAAGCATTGATTGTGTCCGTCCTAGACAGAACCATCCATTTATACGTATGTACTACCATTTTGCATCTACAACTCTTAATATAATTCAGTGATTTATAAAAATGGTAATTTTACCTGAAATATCCTATACTCTATAGATTGTTGTTTATAACATATTGTATAAATAATATTTTTACCGCAATGTATCTCAAAGGGTTGTACGATAAGCAAATGCACCGCAAACAAATACACAAAGCATCGACCGTCTCCCTGCTGGACACAGATGTGGTGTGTAAAGTTCAACAAATTACCTGATCAGCTGTATAATACAAGTCGCTATATGTGACGTAACTTAGCTTTTCTCTTCTTTATGTGTAAAGCGGTCTTTGTATGAAGCTTAGAGTAGAATGAAGTTTGCAAAGTGACTTCAGTGCAGCACCGTGAGCAAGTTCAGAAAAAATAATCTACTCAAGTTGTTTATCCAGAAAAACAAAGTTTTCCATTTGTATTTACTTTTATAAATAAAAGGAACCTAACTTTGTAAACATGCTTAAAGGATTATCGTATAGTAATAAAACCTTTTAAGACTCTGATTGAAACAGGACGGCATATCGTAGTGTAAATAATTCTGACTAATCTATGGAGAAGAAAGAGTTACGGGAAATAGTAACGAGTTGACCACGTGACTTCTAGGTATTTTACACAATTTCACACTAAAGTAGCTATGGCATCGCTTAAAATATTAATTCAATTTGCTTGGGTACAGAAGTATGGAATTTTCATTTCTCTGAATCTCAAACTACCCAAACGCTTTTTATAAAAATAAATTACGTATCTAGAATTTTTATTTTTAATTATTTATTTCAATATATGTAACGATACATATGGGCCTATATATATATATGAGTTTATATATAGATATTTGGAAATATATAGGAAATATATAAAAGTGTGTGTGTGTGTGTGTGTGTGTGTGTGTGTGTGTGTGTGTGTGTGTGTGTGTGTGTGTGAGTGTGTGTGTTGTAACGGGGTACAATGTAACATTTAAGCGTTCCAATAAAAATTTAAAAAATTCAAATTTTAACTCCATTTTAATTTGCGTTTTTAATAAAAATTCAACTTATCATTTAAAGAATTTAGATTCATAAAACGAGGCATGATGCCTGTATGTAATGCTTCCAGCATAAAATAAATAATCTTAGCAATTAAAAATAATATAGACAAAGCCATTAGCAGGGACAAGGAGTCTTAGTGATTTAAAAGGCAGAATAAGTCAAGATTAAGATAGAGAGACCATCCACGTTCGAGCAGACGCAGTAACAGAAAAGAAGAGAAAAATGAAGAAAAGAAAAACATAAATGGAAGCTAAATTTGGAAGTTACAGTAATATTAAGGAATTTGAAGAAATTTCGACGACAGTATGGATGATGAATTGGAAGGGCGACAGGATATGACGAGAATCCGGCGTACTGAATAGACCACATCGAGTAGCTTCGCAATTGCCTAAGGGTTACCTGAGGGTGGAAGCGTTATGCGTTAGAAGGGCCGAACGAGATGTTAGTGTGGTTCGAGAGTTCGAGAAGGAAAGTCGTGAAGTTGCGCTCCGCTTTGTAAAATTGTTGAATTTTTCTAAGTGTACCTGAACAACAGAATGCAGGGCTAAATAGTACGAGCGTGGTGCCAAGATGTAGTTTTGTGCGTTTCAGAAAACCTTTGAGACAGGAAACTCAACAAAAGCGGTTTCACAAACTTATCACCAGGTCGGTTCGTTCGCAGCAAAGAAGATTCAGTTATTTAGTAGGTGTTTTAAAAATAGATTCAGTTAAAAGTGGAGAAATTGAACAGTGCCTAAGGTAAACTTTTAAAAGGGTAAATTTTAAAATTGAAAATCCATCGTTTTAAAGACAGTTGAAAAGAGCGAAGTCGTAATAAGTTTGAACTAAAATTGAGATATAATTGAGAGTGAAATAAAAGTAAGAATAGAGACAGTGTTTGGACAAATGTCTAGAGAACTAAAAGCAAAATTTTACAACTTAAATATCGAAATTCACGCGATAAAAGCACAACGTTCCAGAAGCTATCATTACAAAGAAGTGTCGTCAGGTCGCTAAACTGGTCGGATACAGCAATGATAGACGGGTCAAGAGAGGGAGAATGCCTGGCAAGATGACATCTTGAAACTGTTAAAGTGCAGGATAAGAATGAGTGGTGATTCCAACTGGTGATTCTGAATTAGTTAAAAAGTTTTAATAAGGCTTAAAATGTGAGTTAATTTTGTTACACAAAGGACACTGATTTTATCTTACGTGGACTTCAATATGTTGAGTTTTGGCAAAAAGGTCTATGAATTAAAATTAAATTATGAAAATCAAGTATGTGAG
Source organism: Prosapia bicincta (assembly GCA_036971475.1). Lineage (NCBI taxonomy): Eukaryota > Metazoa > Arthropoda > Insecta > Hemiptera > Cercopidae > Prosapia > Prosapia bicincta. The sequence goes on along the minus strand of JBAIZL010000010.1, from coordinate 5,405,258 downwards.
ATTTCTGAGTAAATTTAGGTTAGAAAAAGTGTTAAAGAATTTTCAATGGTTAGTAATAGGTTTTATTTCTGAGCTAATTTGATTTGATATTTTGTTTTAGTTCTCATGTTGATTTTAAATAGTTTGTTTAGAATTTTATGATTATATATATAATTATGATTATATATATATATATATATATATATATATATATATATATATAAATTTTGAAAATGTTTGCTAGAAATAGTCTTTTTGTTTAATTGTTGTGTCTGTTTCGTCTCAAATACCAAATATGAGAATAAGGGATTTCATGTTAAAATGAAAGGGTTGTTTCTACAAATAGTTTTAAATGAAGTTGTTTAAAACTATCAAAAATATTGTGGAATTAAATTAAATTAAATTTTGTATTAAAAATAGAGTTCTGAATTGTAGAAAATTTAAATGGTAAGGATGGTGTTTTATAAAGGTAACATAGAAGTGAACAATTTTTAATTTAAATTAAATATTAGTTGTCTGTGATTACAGGTAAGATGTGGTATTGTAAAATATTAATTTAGTTTCAAAAGGGGAAAGAAAATCATTTTGACTAAAGGAAAAACATTATTAAAAAAATAAAGAAGTTTTTAAATTGTTTAAAAAATTAAAAAAACAATGCTGTAATGTAAATTAAATCTAATAATAATAAAAGACAATGGTTGTAATGAAGAATGGTTCCAACAAGAACAGTGATTATATTTATTTAAACGAATTTCATATGCAATCCTAAATCAAACTGTCACGAAGCCGAAATTGCTTGGTTCTGTGGCAGATTTTGTGCACAGGGCTTAGCTCCGAACCGGACAGGGTAGTTTTAAAGTTTTTACCTAGGGGTGGAACACAAAGGTTAGCCTGTGTTGGGGTGCGAGGGCGAGCCACTTCGTCCCAGTGTGTGTGTGTGTGTGTGTGTGTGTGTGTGTGTGTGTGTGTGCGTGTACGTGCGTGCGAGCGCGCGCGTGTGTGTGCCGGATTTGCACGTAATTGATAATCACTGACATGATGTCGGTTTCTACCTTAGTTTTAATACCATCTTTTTAATGCTTAATAAATATATTTGTGTTATTATAACATATTCCTGTTATATATTCCTGGAATTACAAAATTAAATACAATATGTTTATAGAGGAACAAAGATGACAACACTCAGAAACAAAATTTATAAACTATGCAATTTGATAAAATGTCTGGTAAAATTACAAACAAATCATTTTCTAAGTTAGCAAGATAAAAGGTACAAACAACACGTATTGGAAAGCTATTTTAAAGTAATCTTATAGGAAACAAATTCTTTACAGTTTTATTAGTAATATTTATTCTAAAATGTATTACTCCTTGATAAAATTTATTCTTGACAAATTCCCTTCTCTTTTCGTTGTCATAAAAGAATTGAACCTTTCATATTATTTCTTTGCCTAATTAATTTGGTTTTAGTTGATGCCGAAAAATACTAAGTTTTCATTTATAATCATACAATAATTTAAAGATATAGATGTCTAAACTTAGAAAGACCAAGTATAAAATATAATATTTCTTCTATAAATAATTTAATAAAACTAAATAGTAATAAAAGCTTTATTAGTAGCTTTGAATAGAATTAAAGCTAAACAAATGCAATAGAAAATGTAATTAATAAATATATTATGTGTAATAAATCTAGTCAATAATACAAGCAAAAATTGAGTTACCTAAATAACGTTTTTATATTTTTAGTAAATAAATAGTTTTTACCACAACATTTTATTTAAATCCTGCACATTTCAATTGTAAAGTTAACATCTTCAGAGTAACCTATTACAAGAATAATAGTTATTAAATAACTTGAAGCTGATTCCTTTGTAACCGAAATGTGCTTAAGTATATAAATATAAATTTGTTGTGTTTAATGGGTTTTATTTATTTGAAATAAAATATTTAAACCACAGTCGCTCCTCGTTATCACTCAGATTACGTTTATTAATAACTTACAAGACCTGCCACGCTCAATTCTTCCAGTAAAACCTATAATATATTTATTGATATTACGTACGTAAAATAAGCTTCTTTGCAATACCAACCATGCTCTAAGCCTTTTGTGTTTCCAAAAGCGGTTCACTCTATTTGCCTTGAATGAACAAACCCTATTATATACATTTACCTACTTTCAGTAAAGATCTCTTGTTTACTATATCTCGCAGCTGATTCTTTGTGCTCTAGATTGCGCATTGTTGTACATTATGTTTTCCTTTACTCAGGCGTACAATAAATGTAGTTCATAAATCTGCATGTATTGGGAACTAAACTCTGAGCAATACTTATAAATTTTGCAATAGTTGCATGAATGTATTTAATGTTGTGTATATTACTTATCAGATTATAAAAACATTTTGGTGCGAAAACTGCGCGTTTGCTATTGTAAGATAACTTTTGCGTTCATGAGTCCCCTTTAGAAAACATCCCCAGTGATCAAGTGTTTCATGAGTGTATTTAACTCCATTACGCCGTGCGTTTACTGAGTGGACATACTTAGACAAAGGTAAATTAATAATAAATCTAATAAAGTTGTTTTATATCGAATCTTATATCAATGTTACTACAAATAACTGTTTTAATTCCTTCTATTACTTCACACTCTCCCTAACATATTTATATATCTTGTTCAAATTTTCAATCGTTAATAAAATATTTTTTATATTCAAATACATTTTTTTAAACTTGCAATGAACGACACTTGATGATATTACAGTGTTTTCAATTTTAATTAATTAATTAAATGTAGTTAATTAATTTTAGTTTTATACAGGATAAAAATCTTTCTGGAAAAGGGGCAAGGGATGCAATATAGTTGTTTCGTCCCTTGTGAATTCATAAAACAGCTGCTTTTATGTTATAGTTTATGTAGTAGAATTGGTTAAGTTACTTTATATATATGTAATGAAAATATTGTTAGTGTAATATAGATTAGGATAAGGACAAAAAAATACTTGATACGGGGCACAAAGGAGATAGTTCACGTGTGCAGGGCAGCGTAAGTTAAGTGAACCCACTCTCTATTGGACTACCCGTGCATCCCCTTGTTAGGTAAAGGAAGGTTAGATAGTCGTTGGCAGGACTATGGTAAGGGCATAATGATCCCCTTTTTCCGGGAATATTTTTTAAAATATGAAATAAATTGGGGCCTTATCTAAAATGGCCATCCCCTTACAGAAACTATAAACGCGCCTTGCCTATCCGTTACATGTCCTTGTTAGGAAAAGGTGTCTCCCTTGGGTTTTTGAAACGTAACTGGCTGGTAAAGACAAGAACAGAACAGGCTGTAGCTAAAGGTGTGAAGCTTGTTCAATGGAATTCCCCACTACACTTTAAACAACAGAGGGCTTTGAACGGTTACCTGTATTATTTGTACAAATCTCTACACAAACGCTTGCCAATGTCTTTTTCACAACAAAATTTCCTTTAATATTTCAGCCTACATAACGTTACCTAAAATAAAACTAATTTCTTAGTAGCATGATAAATATTCAAATTACTGATAGAATAGGTAGATTGTAAAGGCATAATGATTCGGGACACTTCGGGTGTTTGCTTACCTGAAGTACTCGCTTTGTTACGGATAGAATATAGGAGCTAGTATAGACGTAACGGTAGTGCACAGATACGCACACATTAAACAATCTAATGTGAAGAGTTGCAAGTCTAACTCTGTGCTTTGTCCACAAATCTTTCTAATCCATGACAAAAACACAGAACGCAATAGCCATAGTAAGTGTTTCCAGTTTAATTTTGAGACAAAAAAAAAAAAATTGGAAGTTACTATAGGAGCAACCCTCCTCACGCAAGCCATGAATCTCCCTTATTTCCAGGACCCCCTTTTACTTCTAAAACCCATATGAAATAGACTTTTGTAATGGCTTCATAATGGCGAAATATCTTTCGCTAAGGCTTTTATTTATTGAAGAACTCTACCAAGTAATTGGACGATAGATAATGTTTAGCAGAGGAGTGATAAAATTCAAATTGTAAACTGAACTTCTCATCTGGTTCAACTTTTTCAATAACCCATACAAAAGTTTTCTTGCAAAAGGCTCCCCCAAAACAGTTCCCAGCCTTATCATTATTCACAGTTCACCTCACTCTGGGGATGTTTTACAGTTTCTATTCATATTTGCACGTAAAGCCTTTGAAACAAGGTGGCTAAATAGTACATTTTTTTGGTAAGCGTTACTCGAAGGGAATTATTTGCTTTTCGTCAACTTGTCCTGATTTATTAAAAATAAATTTATTTAAAATATTTAACAATTCAATTCCTCGTATCAGTTACCACTCTCCTTATATATATATATATATATATATATATATATATATATATATATAGTTTAAATTTTCAATCGCTAATAAAACACTTTATATCTAACTACTCAAGTTCAAATACAGTTTTATAAAACTTGTATTGGTAAACACTTGATGTTAAATTTTGACACTTGAATTAACTCAAGTTTTATATGAAAGGACAACTTTTCTTAAAAGGGACAAGGTATGCACTGTAGATACTTATTTGACTTAAAATTAGTGATAACATATGATTTCATAAACCAGCTGATTTTACGTTATAGGTTATGTGGTTGAACTAATGCATAAGCTACTTTATTTATATTATTTTGTAATTATTCAATAAAAAGTAACTTTAATAAGTTTTCTGTTTACCCAAGTAGGAATTACTTTCAATTTTATTGTTTATAATACATGTTCAGCTTCGAAGAAAAATAATAAAATAGACGAAACAGAGTTTTATAAAAACAATTATTTAGTGCTTTTGTTTAAAGATTTAAATGCGGCCATTTAGCGACTATGGGTCGACATGGGAAGTTCTTTATGGGTAATACATCGAAGAATATATTTTCGATTTTCTAATTAAATTTTAAATTCTAATTTTCTATTTTGGAAATAACATCTAATATAGTCGAAGCAATGTAGGCCAAAAATTGTGATTGGTGGTTTAGTTTACGGCAATAAGGGCGAGTATTTAGTGATTGTGTGTCGATTTATGTTGGTCCAACATGAAAGCCTTAAAGAGTTGATTTTCGTCCAAATCAATAGATTCACTATTTTACTTTCGGAAAATGATCACTAAAATAGACAACTCAGAATATTTCCAAAATGTGTGGGATTAGTTCTTTAGTTTACTAAAGCAAATATTTTAGTTTTCAGAATGTCCGATCGTAGTGAATAGTGTGCGTGGTTGTATTTCCTTTCACGGCTAGCAAATGTATCATTCTGTTTTATTTTTTAATTTAAATTTCTCAAATTTACCGCAAATGTTTTTGAATTATTTAAAGTATTTCATATCTCAAATATGTATTTTGATATGAAAACTTTTCAGTTCTGTGGTTTAGATGGTCTTTATGAGTAAAAATATTGTACTTGACGTGCCTTGTTAATGTTAGAGGTAATGGGAGAGCGAGAGGTACATGCTACACAAAATAATATAATATTGTATGGGAGCCTTTTGGAAATCCACTTAAAGCAGTTTTAATTTAAAACATGTGTCAAAAACTAAAGCCCACTCTCAATAATTATAAATTCGAGTTTCTTAGGGTTTAAAGTTAATTCTTACAAGTCCTACCCTCAGGCCCCATTTTCAACTGGAACCAAATGTGTGTCGTCAAAAATATGCCCAAATGTACGGTGTCCAAAAAAGCTTTTTTTCAATCTTATTTCAACGTAATCACTCATATATTTACAGCACTAATTTGAAGTTACATGTATAACCCTAGACAAGAGGCAGGGATATGCAAACACGTACGATTAGAGGAAAGGATGCATGTTATAAGGGTTGTTTCTTTAATCAGAGAACTTAACCTGGGCGGGCATTGTTTTATGGTGGGAAAGTGAACGGGGAGAAGTTTTATCCTCCTTTCTCTTTTTCGATCTCTCTTCCTCTTTCTTTTCCTTAACTCTCTCCTTCTCCTTTCTCCCCTCTCTCTTGTTTATCTCTTTCACCGTGTTCTCCCTCTCTTTTTCTCCCTTCACTCATCTTTTGCTCTCTTGTCTGTTTTCTTATCCCCAACCTCCTCTCTCTTCTTCTTTCCTTTTCTTTCTTTAGTTTTCCCTCCCTTCATTTGTTGCTTTCTTTCTCTCTCTTCTCCCCTCTTTCTTTTCTTTACACACGCAAACAATGCAGTCCTTTATAAACGTTCGCTACAAATTTAACGTAAACTCTTGCCAAACTTTAATGCAAATGTAATGGTTTAAATGCTATATATATATATATATATATATATATATATATATATATATATATATATATATATATATACTTTATAATGAATATGAATTTTAAATTAGAAATTAGTAATTAGACTTCTCAGATAAGTGAGAAATAAATTGGCAAATAATTAGCAGTGTTATTAAAAATCAAGAAATATTGCCTTGAACCTTGAGCACAACGTTGTAGGCCAGGGGTTCTCAACCTTTTAGGCTCTGAGCCCCCCTTCACACTTTGGTGTGAGGTCACGCCTCCCTTTACGGATGAAGTTAATTTAGACTTATATATGATAAATTTACTTACATTATGTTTGAGTAAAATGACTTTGAACTTAGGCTAGACATACTCTAGTAAGGGTAAGGAATATAAAATCATATTTGCTCAAATACAAATTTTATTTACACAAATCATCGAATAAATCACAACAAAATATCAATAATGTAACCAGAAAAATGTTCGCTACTTTTGTAGTGCTAGTGTGAGGGCTGGCACTGTTTCTCGTTAACTATTTTTTGCATGTTTGGATGAAATTTTGACAAAGAACACCGCAGGTCACTTTCCACATCTAGTCTGGCTCGATATTTAGATTTTATATTAGCCAGGGCTGGAAATCCTGTCTCGCATAGATAAGTTGATGAAAATTGTACAAGCAACTTGACTGCCTCCATTGCTACTTCTGGGTAAACAGGAAGATATAGTAGCCAGAAATCTTCGAGATCCATGTATGGAAAATCCAATTTAGCTTTGGAATCACATTGCAAGTCAATTGTTTGTTCTTGAATGTGATCAGGAAGTATATCAATGTTGATTTGAAAGGGGTCTCTTGTTAACTTGAATTCCCAGTTTTCCGAGCTTATCTGGGAAATCGGCTCCGATTTTGTTCTTCAGAGACAACAAATGCTCAGATATTAGGTCCTTCATTTCATTTACTAGGTCTTTTGGAAGACTTTGGGTACCATCGAGGAGGTTGTTTAATTTTGGAAAGGAAGAAAAGTTCGGCTGCGAAATGTGCAGGCGGTGTTGCCAAAGACCCATCTTCTCAGCAAAACTCTTAATTGAATCATAGTTCTTCAAAGTACTTTTCTGACCTTGTAGATTTATGCTCAGAAGATTTATTGTTTCGAAAAAGTCTGACAAATATGCCAGGTAAAAGATAAATTTGTAATATGTAAATTTCTTGTACAGTTCTTCACTTGAACTCATCAAAAAGATTTCAACTTCTGATTTTAAGTTGAACAATCTTGCAAGCATATTACCTTTGGGCAACCAACGAACTTCGGTGTGAAAGATAAGTGTTTCTTGACCACTTTTCAGTTCTTGACACAACACTCGAAAAAGTCTGGTGTTCGAAGCACTGGATTTGACGTGATTCACTACTTTAACTGCTAAGTTCAAAGCAGCGTTAAGTGATTCAGGGAGAGTCTGGTAAGCCAAAGGTTGTCTGTAGATGATACAATGGGATCCAATTATTTTAGGGTTTTTTTCTTAGCCAATTCCATAAATCCTGATCGGTAACCTGTCAAAGCTTGAGCTCCATCAGTACATATTCCAATAACTCTCTCCCCGGGAAGTTCATTAGCTTCTAAAAATGTTTGAAGAGCAGAAAGTATATCGACTGCTTTAGTTGTTGTTTAAAGATTTTTTGAAAACAGTATTTCTTCAAGGAATTTCTTTTCATCTATATATCTACAGTAAAACAAAAACTGCACTTGTTTTGAAATGTCCGTTGTTTCATCGCACTGCAATGCAAAGAATGGGGAGTTTTTTAGCTTTTGCACCAGTTGATTTTTCAAATCAATAGCCATGTCATCAATTCTACGTTTGACTGTATCGTTAGAAAAAGAAATTTTGGCAACTTTATTGTAGCTGTCTTCACCAAGCAAAGTACTACAAGCAGTAAGCTAACAAGGTTTTATGAGTGACTCACCGATTGTGTGGGGTTTCTTGTCTTTAGCTATCAACGAGGCAATTTTGTAAGTAGCTTCAACGGCCTTTTCAATTTCCATTCGAAAACTTCCACTGGAATCAAGTTTCATTCTCTTAAGGCAACTACGCCCCGCCGCGCTATTAATAAACAAAAGCCCTGCTATGCTGAGTCACAGCTAGTTTCTTACGCCTGGACAGACGCTCACTTACATTTTATTGAGTAAAGAAATAGAGCTTTATAGCTCTATTAAGCTATAAAGAAATTTCAATGATTGTGTGTTTGTGTCCAACATCAAATTAAATTTTTTTAAAAATTTGTTGACGCCTCCCCTGGAATTCTTCCAGGCCCCCCCAGGGGGGCGCGCCTCCCAGGTTGAGAACCGCTGTGGTAGGCCATTCCTTTATTCCCTCGGGTCACTAAGGCAGAGATAGAGTTTGTAACACTCAATGCATTGCCACATTCACACCTCATCCTGTTGTGACACCATTGCACTATAACAAATGTGTACAGTAAATAATATAAGCTATTGTTATATTTGTAAAGGTCGTAAAGAGAAACAAGGTCCATAAATAATGAAATTACAACGCAATTACTAAATTAACACCACACAATAACATAAACGCAAATGGCGTTGCTACACCGAACACAAATATTGCGGTTTTATATCTTATGTGCATAGTTCACATGTTATAAAATACTTAGATAGTTGAATTATGAATTACACAGTGAAAATAAAGTCCCGGAGCACGTACACCCTGTTTGCTGTCCCTAGATATCCTGTTCTTGATCATTTTTATAGTTTTTATTTTGTTTTATTTTTGTTGTTGACTTTTCAAACTCGTATTACTAAAGTATTTTGCTTGTTTTTCAGTCTCTAATACTTACCTTGCTTGTAACACATTTTATCAATTCACATTCTTGTCAGCCTGTCAGCTTTTATTTAATGTCTGTCAGATAAAAATTGTATAATCAATTTCTCACTGACTTTCCACTCATATAGCAGAGTTTAGACTCGATATTTGTGACATTAGACTCGGAGCATAGTTCACAACGGAATAAGAGTTTATATATTATACAACAATATACAGTATAATTATTATATATTTATTTACATATGAAGTAATATTATATATATTTATAAGCGCGTACACACACACACCCACACACCCACACCCACACACACACCCACACACACACAAACACACACACACACACAAACACACAAGCACACACACACACACACACACACACACACAACCACTCACCCACACCCTCAAACACACACACACACACACACACACACACAAACACACACACACACACACACACACACACACACACACACACACACAACCACTCACCCACACCCTCACACACACACACACACACACACACACACCCACACACACACCCACACACACACAAACACACAAACACACACACACACACACACACACACAACCACTCACCCACACCCTCACACACACACACACACACACACACACACACACACACACACACACACACACACACACACACACACACACACAACCACTCACCCACACCCTCACACACACACACACACACACACACACACACACACACACACACACACACACACACACACACACACACACACACACACACACACACACACACCCACACACACACCCACACACACACAAACACACACACACACACACATAAACACACAAGCACACACACACACACACACACACACACACACACACAACCACTCACCCACACCCTCACACACACACACACACACACACACACACACACACACACACACACACACACACACACACACACACACAACCACTCATCAACACCCTCACACACACACACACACACACACACACACACACACACACACACACACACACACACACACTGACAAGAAATGTATGTTACAAAGTTGAAAAGGAGAGAGTTATACACAGATAGTAGAATTTAAAAAAATATGATCCTGCCTATTTAGTTAATTAGAGCTTAGCTAGTGAGAACTATTCACAAAGGTAAAAGTCAAAATAATGAACTCAAATCTCACAAAAAATTAGTTTCTAATAAACACACACAAAACAAACTAGTTTCGGCGACGATGTCGCCTTCCTCAGTACTACTGAATAGTTGGCTACTACTTCCTCATTGAGTAGTAGCCAAACACTGAGGAGGTTGACATCGTCGACGAAACTAGTTTGTTGTGTGTGTGTTTATTAAAAACTAATTTTTTGTAAGATTTTGAGTTCACTATTTTGACTTTTACCTTTATGATCCTACCTGTTTCATATTTATGTAAAGTAATTATTCAGACAACTTACTTGTTTATGAAGATTACAGAAAATCTGTGGATGTAGACTATATCCGGAAGAGGTAAGTTAGAATGTTGAAAAATAAGTCACAAAAGACATATGTTTACAAAATTAAGTTACATTATACTCTTTAACAAGGCTTTTGCAAGGTATTCCTCTAAAAGAAATTAAACTCGCAGGTAACGGAACTGAGACTTATTGCAAGATCTAACAAGAAGGTTTACCTGATTGGCATCGTGTATTTTTCTCTTATTTCACTTCAATCTGTCTAACATTTCACTATTTCCGCTCGCACTCTTTCACAACCAACCTTACCTATACTGCTCAGCCTTTATCTTCTCTGATTTTGGAGTAATACGAAACTATTTCAGACGATCTCTTATACTGAGGAAGACCACAGTTTACGCCTGTGGATGTAAAATTAACTAAAATGAACACGACGAAAACAAAAAATTTGTTTCTACTGATTATAATTTCTCAGGCAAAGGTTTTGTAATATTGATTTCGTTCAGCTACACCATCTCCAAGAGTGTATAGCCTAATGTAACTCGAAGTTCTATGGCTAGCACGCAAGTCAGAGAACTCCTTAGTGACACCTTGATCTTTACTTCAATCCTTCCAATTCTGCTTGTACAAGTTACATCCTACGCATGTCCTTCCTGCTATGCCTACATTCCATGTAAACAAATTTTGAAACAGTTCTTTGTGTTCTCTGTTCAGCTGCATACCCCATTATATTCCCAACGTAGCCTTAGATATTTTGTTAACCATAAAACCTTGCAGATTTGGGATTCAGAAAATTTTAATTCGATTTTTTTTTCGTCTTCCTTATAGTTGCAAGTGCACGTTCTGCTACTGACGACTGACGTGACGTTAAAATCACCTAAGCATAATAACGACGTCATTTCCCCCTCTTATTACTATTGCATTAGAAGATAATTCTATGGTATTATAAAATTAAAGGCAAGAAGGAAATAAATTTAAACTAGTTTTATAAAGATGATCTTCTCCCGCATTAGTTAAAATAGTAAAACTAATGAAAGATTCATGCTCTTTATGAGTGCGTATTAAAACCCACAACTTCGCGTAGAGGGAGTATTTTGCACGAGGTCCAATAGAAGTAACACTTTGATTAGCACACAAATAGCCTGCAGCGTGTTCAGGCCGGCTGCAACCCACTCGAAAAATAAGTCCTCACTTTATTGCTTCAGATTTAAGGCAAGCGCAGAGTTTTGTTTTAAAATGTTACTTTTAAAAGATGGACAATTAATGAAAAACATTAATAAAGCATATAAAAACTTCTAACAGGTGTATGATGATAATAAAATAATATTGGATTACATACAGTAAAACTCCTCTTAAAGGGTAAAGGGGAAATATTGGGATCACATGTGCAATATTATGTACTTAAAGCCAACTTAACCTGCATCTGGGTTATAAGGTCTTATGTTTCACCTTAACCAATATATAGCGTAATTCAAAATGATGTTTTGAGATCTAGATTTTTAAAAATCTTTTTGTGATAATAAAAGAGAACAATCTTCTGATACACTATTTTTTCCTTGAGTGCCTTGTGTTTGAAAGTTCAACTTTTAATGAAGTTTTTTTAGGTGTGTTGGGTTTTTCAAGTATTTATTTACAAACCAATTAATTTATATATCTGGCTGAAATTAAATTGCTTCCATATCCCCCTGTACACTTTCGGCTAGATTGTAATCGTGTTACGTTTCTGGTCCATGATATTTTGAGCATTGTCCAAATATCTTTCATCTTGAACCTGCTTTTCTCTTCTAAATCTGGGGCAGAATGTTCTCCTAGTTGCGTCCATCCAAACTCTACGTCACTAATTCTTATACATCTGCATAAAAGACGCTGAAATGCATTGCTCATCTTATGAGGGCCAATACCCATACAGTGATAAAGGAAAAGAGTAACCGGGAACTTGGTATTATCTATTATTATCTCTACAACTTGCACCTATGATTCGGATTGTCTTCCTTTTAAGTAAAATCAGACATCGAAGAGAGCACAAAAAGAAAACTTTCCAACTTTCTGCACAATTCGTTGTTCTATTACGCTTAAAATAAGAATGACAATTATTCAACCTTAATACAAATTTTGAAAAAATCGCCAAAAAAAGTGTCTTCAATTTTTCTTTATCACTGACAGTTACTATTTTAAATGTCTAAACACAACACTCACAAGTTTAAAGCGTTTTAAAGCTTGCAACTTTATTTTAGTTTATGGAGCCAGTTCACGATTAAAACTGTTGGTTAATTGCCTTTAAGGCGCCGTTTTGAATTCTCAGGGCAGCTGAGTGTTAAAGTGCTGAACACCTTGGGATTTGTTGAACGGACGCTTTCACATGCCAGGCGCGTATCCAAGGGGGGGGGGGCGATGGGGCAACCCTCAAGAACTTTGGGTTAAAAATCGACAACATATTATTAAATTAGGACTTTCTATTAAATTAGACTTTTACTTAAGTTAATTTGTCTTTTATTGTAAATAAAAAATAAAATTTTAATTTTTAATTTGAAAATGTGACGCGTTCCCTCGGCTTACCCTCGTAAACGTCTAAACGTTTTAACAACAGATAGCGCTAGTGAAGCTTATTCTCGAACATATGATTTTCAATACGTAATTTTGCAAGAGTAATATTCGCAGTTGACTTCGGAATTGTTCGTATAGGAAGAATAACTACTTATATTAATTAATAAACCATTTTTATAATAATAGCTTATTATGAAATTAATAATATTCTGTAGCCATAAGTGTTATCGAAACTGGAATAATTATTTAATAAAAAGTCTAATTTGCTACGAATCTTTATCACGTTACCGACTTCTAACGCAAGCTAGAAAGAACTTTTTCTGTTTTATGTTTACATACACGCACGCACGTGCGCGCACACACCCACCCACACACACACACACACATATTATATATATATATATATATATATATATATATATATATATATATATATATAGATATATATAATGCATCGATCGCCCCCCCCCATAGCAAGTAGCTGGATACGCGCTGCATGCGTCACACCTTCCGGCGTTGTTGCACTCCAAAGTCGACTAGTATGTTTTCGTTTTTAGTGCTGAGCCTGTTTGTCATAAGTCTGACAGCCACAGTTGAATAGTTTTCCATCAGGAACACGATCATATCGGCCAATTTCGATTAGAATACGAAACGCTCTCTGAGCAGCAACCACAGAACCACCGTTACTAATAAACCCCTCTACAACAAACGCACGATCCTCACCAAGCCAAGCCATGATGCACACTGAAAATGGCACTTACACCGCTTACAAACAACACCCACACCACATCAGTGCTACCACTACGACTCGCACCACGGTTCTACAAATACGGAAGGATTTATTGCTGGAACCTGATTAAAAGGTGATTTCAGATTTGTAGTAAATCATCCATCACAATCTACTTCTTAAATCTGACACTTGATAGATCTTCAAGGTATTGAATAAATGTAATAGCACTCATCAACAGTTCCTGATTTCCTTCTCCTCCAGCTTTGCTGCAACAGTTGTAGTTTGTAGTTGTGTTTTCATACATACACGAGTCGCAACAACAAGTAAAGGTTGATCCAATCTTGAGTGGCTCTCAGAGCAAAGGCTTTATATAGGAACTTATGACAGAACATGCTCCACGACATGTGACGAATAACAGAAGGTTAATTTATGTACGATATAAGAGCTGTCAGATCCCTGAGCTAAATAAAAGTTAATTTCATAGAAGAGTTTTGACAAACTTACCACCAACTGCCGGAATATACAGTCTCCTTCATGTCTCGGTAGAATTATATCGGCACGATCTCTAGACCTGATTGCTTTAAAGTGCAGTTCATGGGTACAGGGCGGAAGAAGCTAATTTGAACTCCACTGCTATACTTTAAACGTATTTCATAACCACTTTGAACCTAAGTTCTAAATATTAGGAAAACATTTTAACTCTAAGTTTTGAAAAATTATTGATAAGCTTATGTAACGAAAAACTCCTTCTTAACTAGTTTGCGAGTGTGGTAAGTATTTGCTTAATCTCAGTTGAGCTCAAACTACGTATAGTATAAAATACTACAACAGCAATTGTACAAAGCGTCAATAAGCTACCCATCAAAACGTAATAAAAATGACAGGTTGAAATAAACAAGAGATGTATAAACTATATTCTAGTTTTCACCTGTGAGTTTTACTACCAAATTATTCTATATCTTAAAAGGGGATAAAGATGTCGGTTTTAAGTCCCGTATAGTTGTTAATATGACCAAAATATGTTTTAAAAAGGTTTTAGGTAAATATCAAGGTTTCATAATGGGGGGCATGCTAAACTTTCATAGTTTATTAAATAAAAAAAGACAAGTATGATAAAGTGAAATATTGCTCAAATTCGGACAAACGTTTTGAGATAAAGTTTATTGCACTATGACAAACAGCCACAGCGTGTTTTGTGAAAAACGTTTTGCTCTTGCATAAACTAGACAAGTTATCGATATTGTTGTCTCTCATAGTTTTAACACTTTTAATAGCCGATTTAACCCACCCATATTTTGTTGATTTTGTGTAATGGATTAATATTTGTCTAATACATTCCTAGGCATCCAATATAGACTATATTGTTGATCGTCCGATACATTTTTACATGTGCAATAAATTGTTAAGGCTTAAACGTTTTTAAGAGTCCAATTCAATGGACAGCGTTTACACCCTACTAACCATACTGCGGAGAAACATCTACACCGAACCAACTCAACGGTCTCACGAATCCAAGCCTAAACCTTTGCTGCTCAATCTAGGCGACTTGCGTCATCAGGATCATGGAGATATATGTAATAACTCGTGGCACCAGTATGTTAGAGCTCAAGGATCAGACTTTAAGGCCCACCTGTGGGATGAGAATTGTCTCTGAGCAGGTACGCCCTCATTGTCTACTATGGTTTCGTACACCCTCTCAGATTCACCGGAGTAGAACTGCCCGGTCTTCTATATCGTCAAAATACCCGTCTAATTAATTCCTTAAGGGTAGTACCTTTATCAACCCTTGGTTGGCTTTAACCAGGCCACATAAGAAGGAATTTGGATTTGAAATGTTCATGTCGCAGAATATCTAAAAGAATAAGTCCAGAGAATTGCCGGTTTTGTCGAACGTACAACAACCCCCAAACAAAAGAGCTCGAGGTCAGAACAGAGTCCTGCCAAAGCAGTTGTTACGGTCTCTAAAAAACAAGCATTTTTTAACTGCAAGTTAATTTTGTCGTATGATTTTTACACATGCGTTTACAATTATTATAATTTAAAGAACATTCTTATATTTTATAACCCTCAATATAATAATTCACCCCTAAACAGAATTCGTCAAGGCCTGCTCTCTAGTTCAGGTGGACTACATATGTTACTCCTTTTTTTGGAATATTACGATCCATGTAAAAACAAAATTAAGGTTTTCAAGGTATTGTAAAATGATCCGTAAAATGCGGTAAAATTACGTTAGGGGAGTTTATTAACGAACGGACCAATTAAATTTGCAGAAAATGCGCAATAAAGCCGGTTTCACGCGGGATTCCGTAATGTGAGGAATTTGTTGAAAAATTCGGCGCGTGAGGAGAATTCGCAAATTGTATTAGATATATTTATTTTAGCGAATTCAATTCCTCAGATGCCCTGACTTTCCAAATCGTTGTATCGAACACCTTAGATTATATTACCTTTACCAATGTATCGCACATGATTGCGCAATCATATCTTGGCATTGTCTTCACCACAACAAACATGACGTCATGATTGCGCAATCATATCTTGGCATTGTCTTCACCGCAATAAACATGACGTCATAATGAGTAGTACAGTTTATAGAGGCGAGAATGAGGGGATGGATTGAGGAGACGATATTTTTTGCTCTGAAAATATTAAAACTCTCCATACAAAACTAATTAAAACGGACCAAATAATTTAAGCAATTTTTATAAATTCCTAGTTAGAATGTTTGTCCTGAGTGACTGACGTTGCAGCTGCTCTCACATTCATTAAACTGAGTCCTTTTACTGGATGTTTGTGATTCTAATTTTTTATTTCGTATATATTCTCTGAACAGAATTATAAGTAAAAATGTCAGCGACATATTTGTAAATCAGCAGATAAATAAAAACAACTAAATTCATGAAATGAGCTTTTGGTGAGATATGTTATAGAGTGACGTGCGCTATTCTAAAGTTCTGTGTACGGGCGTAATTATTTATTCTTTATCGTACTGTCGCTCTTATATTATAAACCTTTATATTTAATTTTTTACTTCAATATTTTCTAATTCCCATTCTCCACTCTGTCACCCAGACACGAGTAGGCAAGTCTCCATTACTGCAGTTGTGGCCAAGAATTGTTGTCAGGCTTGTAGCTCGATCCTTGCTATAGGAATATTTCAATAATTAATTACTTCCTCAACAGTTCCCTCCTCTTTCATCTCTTCTGAAAGCCAACCGTATGTCTACAGTGAATCCCTTATGGTGCTTGCCAGGAATTTGATTAAACATTTCGTGTAAATAATTCTTGACAGAAATACACATGATGGGTAGACAGTAGCCTCTAACATTTTATGAGCAATTAAATAATATAGTAGAAGTTTATTAGTTACTTAGCTACTAGTTATAGTTATTACTTAGCTTAGTTACTTAGCTACTAGTTATAGTTATTACTTAGCTTAGTTACTTAGCTTCTAGTTATAGTTATTACTTAGCTTAGTTACTTAGCTACTAGTTATAGTTATTACTTAGCTTAGTTACTTAGCTACTAGTTATAGTTATTACTTAGCTTGGTTACTTAGCTACTAATTATAGTTATTACTTAGCTTAGTTACTTAGCTACTAGTTATAGTTATTACTTAGCTTAGTTACTTAGCTACTAGTTATAGTTATTACTTAGCTTAGTTACTTAGCTACTAGTTATAGTTATTACTTAGCTTAGTTACTTAGCTACTAGTTATAGTTATTACTTAGCTTAGTTACTTAGCTACTAGTTATAGTTATTACTTAGCTTAGTTACTTAGCTTCTAGTTATAGTTATTACTTAGCTTAGTTACTTAGCTACTAGTTATAGTTATTACTTAGCTTAGTTACTTAGCTACTAGTTATAGTTATTACTTAGCTTGGTTACTTAGCTACTAGTTATAGTTATTACTTAGCATGGTTACTTAGCTACTAGTTATAGTTATTACTTAGCTTAGTTACTTAGCTACTAGTTATAGTTATTACTTAGCTTAGTTACTTAGCTACTAGTTATAGTTACGAGTGGTTTTCCGACTTAATAAAAACAGGGTTCCTTTAAGCTTACGCATTACGTTCCCCCCACCACCAGAAGACAAAATACAGTAAGGATTCAAACGCAGTAATTCCAGTCCAGCTAGTAAACAGTACTGAGGAAGCGATTTTCAGCTTAGGGGGACATAGGGGAATATAGGGAAAGTGTAGTGAGAGTAAGATGGACTATGATTCTTCTACACGCCAGGCTATGTAGGGCGTACTATGCTTTACGTCAGAGCTCAAGCTACTGAGAGGGATGAGACCAGTAGACGCCGGTTTAAACTTTTGAAGAGTTACCGACGTGAGATAAAACCTTCCGAGAGACCAGCTTTCCATACCGCCAGAATATCTGTTTGATTGGCTCAGTCCAGATAGTGTAATAAGTACTTTATCCACACTTGGTCAGACTTGGGAATAGGCAGAAAAGCTGCACTCATCAACGTGTCCTTAAGTCTTTGAGGAAACACAGTCCTCAACGATCCTTTTGAAAAAGAACTGCTTCGTGAAGAAAAAACCAATGATCCGTAGGTATTTGAATTAAAGGAGGAAAAAATCTGGATCCACGAGTCTGGTATAGTGCTAGTTTTCTGAGGAAAACAGAACGAGTTACAGTTCCCAAGAAAAAAAATTGTACAAAAGAAAACAGAAATGATTTGGTTTGTGATGTAGCCAAGTTCTAAGGTAAAACAAAGCCTTGCCTCTAGTTTTCCTTGAGTATTTAACTAATATAGTAGACGAAGGCGCTCTAGACAAACAGCTGTATCGGACCGATGCGATGTAAAGGTTTACTGGCCGGATCCGCTTTGTTCAGGTTTCAAAGGTCGAATGATCGGCAGCGCTTGTTTGTGTAAATCCTTCTAGTGGTTGCCCATTCCCCTAGACCTACAGTGATCCTTGAAGTGTTAGGTCTAGAGTAATTACTTTTGAAAATTAATATTCAAGGGAATCATATTTATCTTTTATTGTGAATGATAAAGCCCTAAATAGGCTAAGCATAACAAACCGAGAATTTATATAAATTGTTCTCAATTTTCATAATTTTAAACGGAAATCCTTGATGGGAAGTGAAGGGTAAAAATAAAAAGGTTTCTTTCCTAGGAAGAGGTTATATAAGTGTGTGTGTATATATATATATATATATATATATATATATATATATATATATATATATATATATATATATATATATAATTTCTGTTTTAGAGCATCTGCCATCACTGCCCGATTTCTAGACTTTGCTAAGCTTTGCTTTCCTGAAGTTTGTGTTCAACTGATAAGATCCTTTCGCTTATGGATTTATTAATGGTATCTCCCCACTTTAGTCTGTGTCTTCCCTTTCTCCTTCTTTTCGGTGGCGTCCATTAAATAAGAACTCTCGTAAATCCTCTCTTCGAGGAGTCAATCCCCTGTCTTCTACATGAGTGTCTCCTTCTCTAGCATGTCTCTAACGCTTTCATTTGTCCTTTGTTCTCGTCTAGAGATTTTACGGGATCTCCTAAGAGCGTCAATCCTGCTCTTGCTCTGCTTGAGACATTGCCCACGTTTCCGTACCACATCCCCTGTCTTCTACATGAGTGTCTCCTTCTCTAGCATGTCTCTAACGCTTTCATTTGTCCTTTGTTCTCGTCTAGAGATTTTACGGGATCTCCTAAGAGCGTCAATCCTGCTCTTGCTCTGCTTGAGACATTGCCCACGTTTCCGTACCTTATCCCCTGTCTTCTACATGAGTGTCTCCTTCTCTAGCATGTCTCTAACGCTTTCATTTGTCCTTTGTTCACGTCTACAGATTTTACGGGATCTCCTAAGAGCGTCAATCCTGCTCTTGCTCTGCTTGAGACATTGCCCACGTTTCCGTACCTTATCCCCTGTCTTCTACATGAGTGTCTCCTTCTCTAGCATGTCTCTAACGCTTTCATTTGTCCTTTGTTCACGTCTACAGATTTTACGGGATCTCCTAAGAGCGTCAATCCTGCTCTTGCTCTGCTTGAGACATTGCCCACGTTTCCGTACCACATCCCCTGTCTTCTTTATGAGTGTCTCCTTCTCTAGCATGTCTCTAACGCTTTCATTTGTCCTTTGTTCACGTCTACAGATTTTACGGGATCACCTAAGAGTGTCAATCCCGCTCTCGCTCTGCTTGAGACATTGCCCACGTTTCCGTACCACATCCCCTGTCTTCTTTATGAGTGTCTCCTTCTCTAGCATGTCTCTAACGCTTTCATTTGTCCTTTGTTCACGTCTACAGATTTTACGGTATCTCCTAAGAGTGTCAATCCCGCTCTCGCTCTGCTTGAGACATTGCCCACGTTTCCGTACCACATCCCCTGTCTTCTTTATGAGTGTCTCCTTCTCTAGCATGTCTCTAACGCTTTCATTTGTCCTTTGTTCACGTCTACAGATTTTACGGGATCTCCTAAGAGTGTCAATCCCGCTCTCGCTCTGCCTGAGACATTGCCCACGTTTCCGTACCACATCCCCTGTCTTCTTTATGAGTGTCTGCTTCTCTAGCATGTCTCTAACGCTTTCATTTGTCCTTTGTTCACGTCTACAGATTTTACGGGATCTCCTAAGAGTGTCAATCCCGCTCTCGCTCTGCTTGAGACATTGCCCACGTTTCCGTACCACATCCCCTGTCTTCTTTATGAGTGTCTCCTTCTCTAGCATGTCTCTAACGCTTTCATTTGTCCTTTGTTCACGTCTACAGATTTTACGGGATCTCCTAAGAGTGTCAATCCCGCTCTTGCTCTACTTGAGACATTGCCCACGTTTCCG
The DNA here is from genome assembly GCA_036971475.1 of Prosapia bicincta. Classification (NCBI taxonomy): domain Eukaryota; kingdom Metazoa; phylum Arthropoda; class Insecta; order Hemiptera; family Cercopidae; genus Prosapia; species Prosapia bicincta. The sequence goes on along the minus strand of JBAIZL010000010.1, from coordinate 5,384,650 downwards.
TACCACATCCCCTGTCTTCTTTATGAGTGTCTCCTTCTCTAGCATGTCTCTAACGCTTTCATTTGTCCTTTGTTCACGTCTACAGATTTTACGGGATCTCCTAAGAGCGTCAATCCTGCTCTTGCTCTGCTTGAGACATTGCCCACGTTTCCGTACCACATCCCCTGTCTTCTACACGAGTGTCTCCTTCTCTAGCATGTCTCTAACGCTTTCATTTGTCCTTTGTTCACGTCTACAGATTTTACGGGATCTCCTAAGAGCGTCAATCCTGCTCTTGCTCTGCTTGAGACATTGCCCACGTTTCCGTACCCCATCCCCTGTCTTCTTTATGAGTGTCTCCTTCTCTAGCATGTCTCTAACGCTTTCATTTGTCCTTTGTTCACGTCTACAGATTTTACGGGATCTCCTAAGAGCGTCAATCCCGCTCTCGCTCTGCTTGAGACATTGCCCACGTTTCCGTACCACATCCCCTGTCTTTTACATGAGTGTCTCCTTCTCTAGCATGTCTCTAACGCTTTCATTTGTCCTTTATTCTCGTCTACAGATTTTACGGGATCTCCTAAGAGCGTCAATCCTGCTCTTGCTCTGCTTGAGACATTGCCCACGTTTCCGTACCACATCCCCTGTCTTCTACATGAGTGTCTCCTTCTCTAGCATGTCTCTAACGCTTTCATTTGTCCTTTGTTCTCGTCTACAGATTTTACGGGATCTCCTAAGAGCGTCAATCCTGCTCTTGCTCTGCTTGAGACATTGCCCACATTTCTGCCCCATATGTCAAGATACTCTTTCCTATGGCGTTATATTCTTACTCTCCAATCTTTTGATAATTCTTTTTTCCACCATATTCCGTTTAGTGTGTTTACTCCTTCTCGTCCCCGGTTTGCCTCATGTTTAATTTTTTTTCTCTGCCATCCTTTGGTTATTCCACTTCTAAGTATTTATCACAGTTTTTGTTTTCTTCGTCCCTCCATGCGGTTAAAATTAGACTCCATGGGGTTTCCAACTCATTGTATTTTGCTTTATTTCTATTTATCCGTAGATCTTTATCGTTTTCTTCTCTTAGTTTTCGTATCATGCACTTTCTTCTTTTCCTAGATGTATAAAGACTTTGCTATCCGCAATATGCAATGGATAAATATCTGTATGTTTATTTGCATCTTCATTCCCCCAAATCCATGTAAATAAGTACACCTTATGCTCGAAGTGGCTCTACGTATTAGTAGTTGAAAAATCTTCAAATGAATTTATAGTTTTTTTTTGTTTAATGTATCAAATTATTTTATACTGAATGCAATGAAATCTAATAGAGAAATTCCGAATTAAGTTTTTGTAGAATTCTCTTTTGTCTTACATTGGTATTATTTCACATATTATTGGTAAATCAATGTTTAGAAGGAATGGTTGAAAAAATACTGCTAGTTAAAAATTAATTGAGCCAAGAATTGTAAGAACATTTGTTTGTATGAAAAAAGTCATTTTTTCTGAATGCACTGAGCTACCTCTAGTAGAGAAATAGTGAAGTAAGTTTTTGTAGAATGATTATGTCTACTGTTTTTCTTACAATGGTAATTTTGAGATATAATTGCTAAATAGATGGTTAGAAGAAATGATCAGATAAGAAATGATGACGATGTAAACGTTGACTTGAAAAATATAAGAATTACATTGAAAACATTGATTGAATGGTAAAGGAACACTAATCTTTATCAAATTAAACTGAGTTTTTGGGGCGTGAAACCCTTGAAACTGCCAGGCGAGACCCAAAGTTTCTATCTGGTGCCGTAATGAACCGGCTTCATTCGCTTCGCCTTTTACTTTCTCCATTTCTAAAAACACATCGAAGTCAAAGAACGAACAAAAGAACGCTAATTGCTTCAGAAGCTGGAAATCAATGGAAGCGCTATCTTTACTTTTTATTTTAAATGTTTTAAAATGTTTGTAAAGTTGGCGTTATAAAGATTTTCTGCTGAGAAAACGGTTGGGATCATAAAGTTTTAAGTGGAAATATTGCAGTAATTACAAGTAAAGATTGATTGCTATTTTTGTGTAAAGGACTCTCGGTATATCACAGATGTATAAGAGTCATCTGCGTGCGACTTGAGAAGCATGACCCACGAACTCACACTTCTACTAATCGGCTTTATAACATAAAATCAATAAGCAAGTATACAAACAAAATTGTTTTAAAATTAACTCCTAAGTATTAAAACAACCAAAAAATTTATATTATTTACTGTTTATTAAACAATTACAAATAATATAAATAAAGTAACTTGACCTTTGCGTTAAAACAGCTGTTCTATCACATAACCTACACAATAAAACAGGTGTTCTACCACATAACCTACACAATAAAACAGCTGTTTTATCACATAACCTACACAATAAAACAGCTGTTTTATCACATAACCTACACAATAAAAAGGGTGTTCTATCACATAGCCTACACAATAAAATAGGTGTTCTACCACATTACCTACACAATAAAACAGCTTTTCTACCACATAACCTGCACAATAAAACAGGTGTTCTATCACATAACCTACACAATAAAACAGGTATTCTACCACATAACCTACACAATAAAACAGGTGTTCTATCACATAACCTACATAATAAAAAAGCTGTTCTGTCACATAACCTACACAATAAAACAGATGCTCTACCATATAACCTACACAATAAAACAGCTGTTCTATCACATAACCTACACAATAAAACAGCTGTTCTATCACATAACCTACACAATAAAACAGGTGTTCTACCATATAACCTACGACATAAAATCAGCTGTTTTATGAAATTATATGGTATCAGTTATTTTAAGACAAATTGACAAAATAACTATATTCCATACCTTGTCTCTTTTGGGAAGTTTTTCTGCAATAAAAAAATATAATTAAATCATTAAATTTAATTAATGAATTAATACTTTAAAAAATTCTAATTACGGGAAAATTGGCTCAGTACCAAAGTACTAGACTTCGGACATGAAGATACTTAGTTCGAATCCGACCTAGACCACCAGACAATTTTATTAATTATTTTTATCCACTACAAGTTTACTCATATGTAATTGAACTTGAGTATACGAATAAAAAGAATTTTGTTTAACGATTGAAAATTTGTACAAGATATGTATTAGGAGAATGTAAACCAATAGAAATAATTCAATAAATACAGAAAATAATATTTACATTGAATATTATCAGTTATTAAGCGACTTTTTTAGTTATTTTTGTTGTGGTGGATGTGTTACTGCAACGTCAATATAGAATTTGTTCATTACAGCTTTCCTATTATTCACAGTTCAGGTTACCCAGCAAATATTTTGAAGTTGACGTTTGCTTTATATTTTAATTGTGGCTATATCTTTCAAATTTAAAGAATTTGTTCTGTTTTAAAATACTATAATTGGTTAAGGAGATGACATATACATAAAGGACGCAGGACAAGATGACTTATTACTTATCTTATTACTTCCAAAACATACTTAAGTTTTCCAACTACAGCTAAATCCTAAATTTTGTAAATTTTAAACTTTTTTTTTCATTTACTCGTTTACTTTCATGGATTTAAAAAATAGATCTTTAAATTAATTTTCACTCAATATTAAATAATATAGTCTATGAATTCTAGTCACTGTATGGATTAACCTAATATCTATGATTCTTTCCTTTAACCCGTTATTTCATAAATCTAAATACAACAGGAAACATCAGAAATCCTACGTCCCCAAATACCAAAGCGACCAGAAACACCCCTAAAGGATTGAAATATATTAATTTTCACGTCTGTTAGAAATAATTGTGTATATTCAAGTAAATCTTTCTATATTTCCTAACATTACAATATTTTCACTGACGCGTTTCGGAATGACACCATTTTCAAATATTAAATAGTAGATACTTATTTAGGTTTTTTTAAAATTTAAACTGGAATTATGGTAGCTCTAAACTTTATAAAAACATACACTTAAAGGTGTTCAAAATATTAGCTTTGGCTGATATTTCTGTCCCGGTGACTTTGTCATTGGTAATAGTTTTTTACTGGTGGTACCTGTGACAAAATATGGAAAATTCCAGTTCCAGTGATAATGGATCAAACAGAGGCAAAACGTCGTAGTCATTGGCTGAAAATTTACTGGTGTTTTAAGGTTTGTCTCACACTTGATCCGTTCAGTTCAGTCCGCTCCGCTCAGCTCAGTTCAGTCAGCTCCGTTCCGGCAGTTTTCCCACACATTGCGTCCGTTCGGTTCGCTCTGTTTAGACGTTAAGTTTGAGCGACAACCTCCAGTGGAAAACAAACACTGTCAACACTGTTTAATGAGTACAATTTAATGAATACAATATGAAAATTAGGTAATTCCGAACACACATCAAGAATGAAAAATATTGTAATGTTATTAAAGGCAGAAAATGTACTCGAATGCTTATCTTTTCTACAGGGTACGAATAACACCCACGGCCGTACATTACATACAACCCTTGAAAATGTCAAGGCTAGATGACTTTCTAGGTAACCAACCAATCAGAATTATGGACATCAAAGTAAACAAGTTGACTATGCAGATACTTAAACATATAGACTTACACGTCATTTCAAAATTATTCATAACTCTTTTCCTGCCACTATCTGTCTTTTCCTTTCTTTTCTCTCTCTTTTTCTCGTTCCATCTTATTCTCTTCATTCCCGTTGTATCTCTTCCCCCTTCTCTCTCCTCTTTCAATCTCTCTTTCCTTCTCCGCCCTGCTTTTCTATATCATTTCACTCAGCTCTTTCTATTTCTTTGAAATTTAACAATATTGTTTTCTTCCAATGGCTTTATCGTTAATATTTATTGCCTAGTGTCCCGTGATTCTGTATCTCCTTTCTTTCTCAAAACTCTTTCTCCCTTGCCTCTACTATTGTCTTCCTACCAATTTTTTCCCCCATATTTCTCTATTCTTATCTCTCTCCAACTTTCTCTCATATTCCCTCTCTCTTTTTCCATCTTTCTCTTTTCCTACCACTTCTGTACTTTCTTCCTTCCTGCCTCTCTCCCTATTCCTTTTTATTTCATGTACCTCTTTGTCTGTCCCTTCCTTTTTATCTCTCTTTCTCTTCCCTCCTGTATCTTTTACCGCTTCTCTCTCCTCTTTCAATCTTTGTTTCCTTCTCTGTCATCATTTTCTATAATTCTTTCTTTCTCTCTTTTCGCTATCTATCTCTCTTAAATTTAGCAATATGTTTCTTTGCAAAATATTTTTATCACTTACTCTTGTAGTTACTAATAATTCCCAGTTGGAAAATATCCTATTTGCCTGTTTCGATTTGAGTGTTTGACTTCTTCTGTGTTGAAGAAGCCTGGTTTGAAATTTAGTTATTGTTTTTACGTGCCTCATTGACAAAAGGCACCATAAGTCTCCAAAAAGCAATCCAAAACTTAAAGTGTGTTACTCAAACCAGCCCCAAACTAAGGAATTTGTGTAAGAAGGAGCCAGTATACCTCCTTCTCACGTAGAAAATATTGAATAAGTACCACTATAAAAATCATGTTTTACGCATTTCCAGCACTACAATGACTTATATTAAGACTAAATATTCGTTTTAGGTCAGAGTATAGTGAGTTAACTAATATTTTTCGATTAAAACATAAATGTTTTCTCTGTAGTTTTAAATTTATTACTAATTTTTTATTTTTTTGTCACGCTAAGGGAGAGGGGTTTTCTTGGTCCCCCTTTAGTGCGTTATTGATTCAATTAACTTAATCTTTCACACATACATTATATGCTTCTAAAGACAGAGTAACACCCAATTTAATGTAATTGTTCATGAAATTGACAGTAGGAAATTGACTGAAAGTTTTAAAACTAGTAATTACTTGTCGTTCTGTATGTTTCACGCCATAACAAATAAACACTCACCTTGAAAGCTTGCACGTTGCAAAACATTTCGTCAGCATTCTCCTCTTGGTGTCAGTACATTAATATTTAGGCCGCATTCTGTCGTTCAGGATTGTGTGGAATTCAATATCCAACTCAAAGTCTGTACTTCATACTTTTAATACACTTTTCGATCTCGCCGGAGTTTTTCCAAGGACCTTCGGCTTTCTACTCAGAGAATTTACGTTGGAATGTATTTCTTTAATGGAGTTTTAATTACGTCGTTGTATGGCAACGTTTTGTTAAACTTTGTCTGGTTTCGATTTAACAGGGAGTGACGCCTTGTATGCATATGTACCTTATTGCCATATGTTTTTTTATTTGTTACTTTAACACAATATTATTTCTACTAAAATTACTAATATAATAGTTTGCGTCTGTATAAACCTATTACATAAAGAGACAAAACCCAAATAAAATCAAATTCAATTATTTTAATAAATATTTTCTCTATAAATATCTGTCACATAATATCTGTATTTTGTTATTCGTTTTATTCTAACTTTTAGACATATTTCTAACTTCCCAATTTTTAATAATTGCCTGATATTTTTGTTTCTCAATTTTTGAATTACAATATGAAAATTGTTTCCTTATTATTATAATTATGATATGTTTTAAAATAATTTTGTTCATAAATAACTTCTTTAATGAACTCATCAAAAATTACTGTATCATAATTTCTGTTTATTTGATTGTTAAGTTATATAAATGCTTTATATCATAAATATTAATTATTGAAATTGTTAAATATTAAATAAAAACTATTCAAGAATACTTTATTAGAACATGAGGTTAGATATTCAAAAAACACTATTAAAACTATTACAGTTTTAGTAAAACCGCTTTTGTCATAGTAGTTTTTAAATTATTGTATACTGAATCGTGATTTTGTAATATATTGTACCACTATGCTTTTTATATTGTATACTATTAAAACTAATATTATATGTACAATTCAATATTTCCTTGAAATAGAACTTAACTGTCAACACAGAAATGTTATAGTTATGTTATTAAGATAAATAAAGAAATATATAACTTATATATATATATAACATAGAAGTAATGACCAAATCTATTACATAATTCAAATGGTATATATTATAAAAGTATATATAAATAGAAAGATTGCCATTTCCATGTATTTTTCTTTCAAAGTAGCCTATGATTAGTAAACCTATACATTACTTTATTACTCTTTGATTATGTTATTAATGAAAACATTTTATCATAAATTATTTGAAGAACTAATTGAGGTCTGTACTGATGCGTTTCGAAAACGTCGTATCATTTGTAGTTTTGAAACTGATTGTGAAACTGATCATTCAGTCTGAAAAAACATGTATGATGTTTTGTGAAAGTAAACTTATCGAAAGTAATGCTTCAGAAACGTCGTGGCTGCGCGCCTTTGTATACTTGCGTGAGGGATAAATATTTACTTTCATTAGGGAACGGAATGAGTAAGTACATTACAAGTCTATAGCAGACACACAGATAACATCTGGGGGTAGTTTCCACACCGGAAGAACGCGCCCAGTTATCTCTTACAACTTCCGTTAGGGAGAGGTTACGGTAATGCTAAACATGTAATTCATGATTAGATAATTTGAGTGGAAGTGGTGCAATCTCGCTAACCGAGTCTATATCCGTTTCCTCACTTACTAATTAGGCAGTAATTATTTTAGCTTCTTGAGATATCTCCGGGATTCGTTGTTTGGGAAGGCGCGACAGTTTCTTGTATTTGCTGTTCAACTGTTTTCAATTCCACCTATTAGTTCACACTCTCCCTAATATATATATATATATATATATATATATATATATATATATATATATATATATATATATATATATATATATATATATATATATATATATATAGGTAGATAGTTTAAATTTACAGTTGTTGATAAAATACTTTTTATCCTTTCACTCAAGTTCAAATATTTCGTTTTTATACTTGTAGGGCTTGACACTGAATATTATTATTTTTTCAAATATAAATCAAATAATTATATTCAATCAATTATCCTCAGTTTTATATTGGAGAAAACGTTTCACAAAAGGGACAAGGTTAGTATTATAGTTATTTCGTCCCATTTAGCGTAACAAAAGTGATACAATATAATTTCATAAAACAGCTGATTCTATGTTATAGGTTATGTGGTAGAACAGCTGTTTTAACTCATAGGTCAAGTTACTTTATTTATATTAATTGTATTTATTTATTAAAATGTAAATCAGATAAAATTTGCCTTTGTTAACTTGACTTTAACACTATTTGTTTGTTTTATTTGTTTTAGGGGAAAACGTTTAGGCATAATAATATTTATTATTTAGTAAATTAAGTTCGTCTTTGTCAGATCTGTACAGAGGTAGTGAAAATGTCTAAAATAAAATATCAAAATAGAATAGTTCGCCGTCACACCCCATATAGTCTCCTAAAATCATAAAATCTTTACGATATAAGAGGCAGTATAAAACCTATTTGCTTATTAACCTAACCTATCTTTTAACCTTAAAACTTTTAAATATATTCTTAACCATAACTTTCGAAAGCGTAACCGAGTTTTTACTCCCAGAATGTACACAAAATGGAAAAAAGTTATTTCCTGTATCTCAAATATTTATCAAAATATTCAGTTTAAATCTTTGTACCTCGTATTTTTTTTAAATAGTTTGTTAGGCTATAGGTCTATTTGTTTTACAGACACAAAGTTCAAAATATTTACTAACAGCAGTTATAAAATATCTCAAAATTTAGAGGTAACAAAATGGCGAATTTTAACTATATTACACCAATTTCCGAAAGTCGAGATGTATTATTTTCCAATTTGGTGTGTTTTTATTAAATACAGTTTTTTTAAAAATCAGGTTGTTTGCGAGGTGAAATAGGTATCTGTGAGTTTTGTTTCTGAATTTTGAATTACAAAACAAATATTTATAATATCAGTTACAAATTATTTTATTAATAACAAAATTAGGCTCCACTTATGTTTTTAAAAAATAGCATCTATTTGTAAATGGGTTATTAATACATAATTGCACTCACATTGGAAATTACCCATTTTGGTCGCTAGTACAATCACGAAACGCATTAAGTTAATGTTTGAAATGTATATTTTTTTAAAACGAGAATTCATTGATGATTGTTTTATTTATTATTGTTACGAATTTTATCTTTTTCAACTGGAAACTTCCAAAATGCTCAAGTTTATATAAACTCAGTGATTGAAAATTTGGGTTCGTAACCTGGTAGTTTACATTACAAATAACATTGCGTCTAGAGGCGAAATAAGGTTTTGTGCTATTAATTTATTTATTGTTTACTTAAATGAATCTATATGCTTATGTTTGAGTTCATTAAACTCTCCGTAAAAACTGAAAGACAGAATTGGGAACGCTAAAACTCTTTTTTCAAAATAAAACATTAAATAATTATTACTTACAGACACAAGCGGCAACTGGTGCATTAACAACGTTTTTTATTGTTCTCTTATGGTTTATGTTATTAATAAACTCATACTTCTTATTTTGAATTTATTTCAAACAATAGTCAGACAGTAGTCTTTATATCACGGATAAACTTTATACAAGGTACAAAGGACCATTATTCTGTGTACCATAAAATAGGTTAGACAACTCTCTGTAACTCTAATTTTACTCATAAAGGTTTATAACGAAACCAGGGCGGATGTTTCCCCTAAATAACTTAATATTTATGATGAAGGAGTGGATGATAATTCAAACCTACCCAGACAAGACGTTGTGTAAGATAATTTCAAGCCTGACTGAATACAGTTATTTTGCGAAATAAACAAAATATTTGTAAAAGAATTTTATATAAAATAACCTCTTCAGTTGCGAGTTTATTACTTGGTTTCTTTTTTATGTTATATTTTCTTCTTTAACAATAACTTATTAATTTTTTAAATATTTTTATAAAAACGTTTGATTTTGAAATTTAAAAAAATATATAATTACTTTTTTTATAAAATCGTGTGTACTTCGTTGAGTGATTTTGAAATTCAAGATATTTCAGATATTTATTTTGTTCTTTATTTTAAAAATTTAAAAACGTTGATTTATGGCATTAACTCTGTCATGATATAATCTCCCAGGTTTATAAATTGTTGCTTAAAGGTTGAGAAAATATTTACTATATCTTAGACGTTTTTCCCATTTTATTCTATTTATTATATTTAGTATAGAAATAATAACTCCTATCTCCGTAATTTCAATTTTGCACGGTCAATGCCACGCTGTTCTGTTTTTTCGTAAATCTAGTGAGCAATGTATATTAATATATGCATATATCGTTAATAATTTACTTATCCATCCGCTCAAGTTAAAATATATGTTAAAACTTATAGTTAATGGCACTTGATGATGAGAGCATTAGGAGTCACTCCTTCAGACTGTACCTCCAGTACGGTCTTGGCGACTCTCCTAAGGATCAGGCTTTAGCAGATCATCACGATACGTCACTGGAAGCAACCTGGGGGTCTGGACCAAACTCTAATCTTCCAATTTCTAATATAAAAAAGGAAGGATCAATCCTTAAGTTTATTAAAAGTAATATTAAAAAAAGTTAGAACTGTCTTTTAGTAAACAGAAAATAAACACTTTTAACAATAATATATATTTTATTGTTAGACGTAACGAAGATCTACAGAAGAAACTCTTACGGCAACTCTAACACAATGTTGGTAACTCTCAGAGGCCTAACCAGGGATCAAAATATCCGGATATACTCCACGAAACGTCTGAAATGTCTACAAGAAATCTAAATACTATAAACATTAGACAATTAATTATCCATAATGATGAATCCAAGTTTTAATTAAAGGATGTATATTTATGAATTAGAGTCATGCTAAATTATGATTTTTTTTTAATGCACTTTTCTTTTACTAAAAAACCCGTAATAAGAAATTAAAAATGATCAGAAGAGAGAGAGGATCAGAAAATATGGTAAAAGGATTGAAAAAGATTGGCTATGAAATAATAAACCAAACGGTATAGAGCACATTTTCCAGAAGAATATTAAAAAGTAATTTTTTAAACGTAAGAATAAGTAAAACGACTATTCAAGATATCCAAGCGAACAGAACGTTCCAAGCGACTATTTCGAATGTTCCAAGCGACAGACGTAATTAAGGTTCAGATAGCTGACGATCTCGTTATTTTATCCTCTTTCCTTCTTTCATTTATAAAAACAAGAACGTAACCTAACAGAAGGCATGACTTAACCTAAATTACAAAAGGCATGCTAATTCGTTATAAGAAAAAAAAAAACATAGGAATCACAAACTTTGTATTTTATTAAAAACATTTCAATTAGTTGTAAAGTCGGGCAAAAAAGTTTTACCGATTAATCAACTGTAATAGTCGTAAGGTTTTAATTAGAAATTATGCAGCAATCACCCGATAGAGTCAATTATTAAGGTAAATATTAGGTTTAAATATAAGAGAAAGGTTTTGATCAGCAACCGGTTAGAATTAGGCGTTATGAAATTTGTTTTATTTTTCGCTTATTCTTGTTTTAATTGAAAAACATTTTCTCACAAAAGTACTCGGTTCAGAGATATCTCTTACTTTCATTTTCCTTATCGTTGAGAGAACCTTTTAACGGTCGCTTTGAAACTACAAATTATAGGAAACAAATAAAATGTTAATCTATTTAGACAATAATTTTCCATAAGTTCATACATCAAGTTATAGGCTATACAAATTACGTCGTCTAACGTTGAACAGTTTGGTTTCTATATTAATAAAAATGTTGAAAATTAAAAAATATTAGTTTCTGAAGATATTTTTGGTGAATATAAGAATAAAGTTTCTACTTCATAAATTGAACAAAATTGCAAAACCGTATTTCTTTCCAATTTAGAAGTAGCCTCAATTCTTTTACGATTCCCTGATAGCGTTTTAGCGGGAGCTTTTAAGCTGGTTTATAAACCATTTGAAAATACCGTAAAAAAGCCGGTTTACATGTAATTCGTTTTGGTAATTTTAAAGTTTATTTGAGAGCAATGAGGCGGACATAGAAAGCGTACCGGCCACAGAGCCACTACCGATACCACAAGTGTACTAAACGCTTTAAAATTGCAAATGTTAATAAATGTTGTATAACAAATCAAAATTTTAATGTTTTCAGTAATTTTTTCTGAATTGAATTTTTGTTTAGTTTAGTTAGTGTTAGTTGAATATACACAACTTTTACCCATTGAACACCCCCCCCCCCACATTTAACGAGCTGCTATTTGATAATTGTTTCAAAACGCCATTCGTTAATGGTTTGAAACGAATTGTTAGAGACGATTTTACTCTAATACGAGTTACGCAGAGACGACTTGTTCCTCTAAAATAGGTATATATTGTTTCTTCTAAATTGATGTCAGTTTTTACAAGCACTAATTTGAAGTTACGTATTTAACCCCAGCCAACAGACTGGGATATGCAAACACGTCTGATTAGAGAAGGGATACATATTATAAGGTTTGTTTCTTGAATCAGAGCACTTAACCTCGGCGGGCATTGTTTTATGGGGGGAAAGTAAACGGGAAGAAATATGCATACTTTTATACGTAAACTCTGTCTGAGAAGGTGTAGTAAATATGCTCTTGGTCGATCCTTGCCCTGCTATTACCGTAATTGTTTTACCTCTCTCTCTCTTTCGCCCTCTCTCTCCTCCCCCTTCTCATTATCTCTCTCATTCGCTGTCTCTCTCTCTCCACTGTACAATGTTTTTCTCTAATATTTTCTGTTTCCTCCTCTCTCCTTCTCACTACCATTTTCTTTCTTCCTATCTTTCTTAAATTTTCTTTCGTTGCGCCTTTCTTTCTTCTTATTCTCTTTTTTCCTTCCTTTAGTTTTCTTTCTCTCCTTCTCTCTCCATATCACTATTTTCACTTTCTCTCCCCTTCTCTCTTTCTATCTCTCCGTTCTTTTCCTTTTCTCTCTTTTTTGTTATCTTCTTCTTTAAAGATTGATTTAGTCCAAGTGCTCACAGATCTCAATGTTTATTAAACGAATTTATTCAATGAAATATATATATACACGCGCGCGCGTGTATTTTTTTGAGTGTAAAAAATACCCTAAAAACGACTAACCTCTGGCCGGAATACACCGCAGGCTATGTATGTGCTAACAAATGCTTAAATATTTTTGAGCCCAAATACAAACACCTGGCGCTACCCGAAGGTTTCTTTTAAAAATTGTACTTTTACATAGTTTAGTAAAAAATATAATTCCTTGGTGAACTAACATTACAGAGTGCTATTATTTTTGCAAAATGAGTAATAAGTAACGGATAAGAAAACAGTATTTATCATGAAATATTAACAGAGTCAGGTTTTTGTTACTCTCTTAACAACGCTGTTACGTTAAAATGTTTTGCCGTACTATTAACCTTCAAGAAAAGCCCGGTTTCTACAATTATCAAAGAGTAGTAAGAAGGAATGTCGTTTCTAATATTCATTCAAAAGTTCTACAGGCTCACCTGTTACATTGCCTTAATAAAAAAGTCTTAGATATTATCGGTTTTTCTGAAGGAAGGATACTATTTGTAAACAGCAAGACCATTTCCGTTTTTGCAGTCGCTCTATGGAGCAACAATGGTCATCTTTCAATGTACGAGGGTTACAACCTGTGGAACTTTACTTTGAAATATCGTCACCATTAACCTGTCCAGTAAAATAACCATGGAGCGAAGGCAGACAGACACGAGTTGGAAAGAGAACACTGTCAATTTGACGTATATTTTATCATAAAATACGTTGATCACTTCATTAATGTTAACAGGATGTCTCTGTGGGTATCTTCCACTATAGTCAACTCAAGTGCTCCTGCGCATATCAAGGTTAGCGGTCAGCCTAAACCAGACGACCTGTATGTCGATTTGTCGTATATTTTATCATAAAATACGTTGATCACTTCATTAATGTTAACAGGATATTCTCTCTGTGGGTATCTTCCACTATAGTCAACTCAAGTGCTCCTGCGCATATCAAGGTTAGCGGTCAGCCTAAACCAGACGACCTGTATGTCAATTTGACGTATATTTTATCATAAAATACGTTGATCACTTCATTAATGTTAACAGGATATTCTCTCTGTGGGTATCTTCCACTATAGTCAACTCAAGTGCTCCTGCGCATATCAAGGTTAGCGGTCAGCCTAAACCAGACGACCTGTATGTCAATTTGTCGTATATTTTATCATTAAATACGTTGCTCACTCCATTAATGTTAACAGGATAATGTCTCTGTGGGTATCTTCCACTGTAGTCAACTCAAGTGCTCCTGCGCATATCAAGGTCAGGGGTCAGACTAAACCAGATGACCTGTATGTAATCATCATAATTGTCACAGTCATAATTGTTATATTAATTACTTTCTCGACCATTATTGAACTTTCTGGTGTAATCAAATTCTTGAATCTTCAAAATCAGTCTTTCTCTCAAACAAATCTATAATGATTTAAGTGTTCAGATTTCCCACACCTAGACTCTACTGGTACAGAAATGGAATGAGACAGATTGAATAGATAGGTAACCAATTACACGACATTTAAACCTCTTTAACAATTTAATTTAGTAACCCACTGGGAATTGCCTGAGGAGATAAATTCGAATAAAGTTAGGGTTATCTTTGGCATACTTATTTTTAAAACAAAAGTAATAATCCTATAAGAACAATTGAATACATTACAGCTCCTCTAAACTTAATGTTGACTCTATTAATACAGTTAAAGTTACTAAGAGTTCAGTTGTTGACCATAAGTTGAGCAAGTGAGAACTACATTAAACCCAGTCTTTTAGAGAAGTTCCACCCACTCAATATTATGTAGTAGACAGTCCCAGACTTTCGTTGTGGTATACTTCTGGGATTATATTTGCTAAGTGGCTACAATGCCAGTCTCCTACACTCTTTCTCTCCTTTATATAAATGTAAAACAGTTATTGAATAAATTATAAGGTGGTTGAGTATTTAGTCAAACGTTTATCTATTTAGTGCCACTAAATAAATAAATTCATTTGGCACTAAATAAATAAACTTTATATACTAAATAAACTCGATATTCAACCGGCTTATCACTTATTCAATAGCTATCTCGTGTGTACAAACATGAATAGTGATAAAAGTTATTCTCAAGCTATATACCACACTTTATTAAAACGCTTCGTATAAAGACTAAGGTATAAAATGAGTTCTTTGGATTTTGCTAACCCATCGCACCGATAGAACACTATATCAAGTAATTAATTATTATTGAGAATAATTCTTAATATACTATTTTTTCTTTTGTTAGGAATATTTGTATATTCAAACACTGTTTATACTTCTGTTAGAAAATATTCGAACACATTTTTCTGCCTTTTCTAACATTATAATATTTTCCATTTTCCAAATTCAAAAAGTACTTCAAACAGTAGAAAATGTAGTAGTACTGTTTTTGAAAATGTAGACATTCCAATACACGTCAACAAAGAAAAATATTGTATTGTTTGGAAAGACAGAAGAATCTTCTCGAATATATTAACATGAGTAACCGAAGGATATTTTGAGTTTGTTAATGTTATAAATTTGAAGGAACAATATACATCAACAGAATGAAATGCTCCCTCTTGCGCAAGTCAAGAATATGCCTTATCTATAACATCTATTTGAATTACAACTGGTATGTCTACCAACCAACCACTGATCTACTCGACTTATGGTACGGATATCGGTATACTTTAGTATATTTCATTACACTGCTTCAAAAATACTGATTTAGTCTATTTGGGTTGAAATTATGTGTAACGAAAGTTTTTTTTTTCAAGTCTTAACCTTGGAATAAATGACAATTTTCCCCGAAATTAATTTAGTTATGTATTTAGCCTCCAGTTGCTCTGATATCCTGATGGAATTGTTAGATATGCTTTTGCAATCAGCTGTTCCTAAATTTAGATATCTATGTAAACGTGGATAAATGCATATTATTTTAAGTCATACTGTGTAGTAGCGTTGTTGTATCAGAAAACACTGTATTGCATAATTATCGCTTGCTAAATATGTAATTATTTCGCTAAATAAAATACTATTTACATAATTATTCAATTTTAATTGAAATGTTAAAAACAAAGTTTTAAATATGGAAAATATAACATTTGTTGTTTGTAAATGAACGTTTGTTTTTACTAAGGTCACTATATAGACAAACTATTCTAGTGTTATTAATGTAACGACCACAAAAAAACTGGAAAGTAGGTAAAAATGTAAATACTGTACATAGATAAGTTTTGCAAGTGTGTCGAAGAGAGTTTGGGAGCGGGACGAAAACAAAATAAATAGCTCGATCCCCCACGAAAGTGCACAACAGCGAGGGCAAACATCTGTTGCATGTGATTACCAGAAAGGTCTTCAGTAAGGCTTCGAATAGTTGACGCTAAAGTATCCCGGTATAAAGTGAGAGTATTAAATGTCCGTCTCTAGCTCTCCTATTCCTAATACAAGTAAAAATATAAATAAAGTTAATTACCAGTGAACGGTGGTGTATTTGGTAATACGAAATAACTACCAATCTCTCCTACATTATTATATTTGCTGTCTGTATGGCTCCTAACTGGCCCCTAATTTGCATTACCGGTCCCTGATGGAGTGTCCGAGAGATTCTAGTTTACCTTGGATAAAGCCCTTGGTATTAGATAAAAATACACTATTCCAAACTATTTTGTAACAGGTAAAATGAATAAAATAAAAATCTAAACCTCAGTTTGACTTATCATGTCATTAACAAATTGAAACTTTAATATCGGGAAGGTAAATTTCGGCGTTAATAACTTTCTAGTCGCGACATTATTCAGAGCTTAGCTCCGGAGGCGATTTTTTCTCAATGTCTATTCATAATTCCACGTAAAATATGCTCTCATTAAATAATGGCAACCAAGTTGCGAAAGTTTCAGAGCAGAAGCGGCTCGTCATTATTACGTACAAATTGCCCCCCTCCCCCCCACCTACACTGAGTGGGAACACTATGTTGCAAGTGGAGAGCTTTAGTTTGACATTCCTATTTATTAATTCCACACGTTATGCATTTCATTGCAGATTCCGCATGGGAGAACATTTTGTGGAAATTGCATAGTTTAAATGGATTCGTCAGTATAAAGATATAATAAAAGTTGAAACTATATATATATAAAACATAATTTAAAACATATATGTTTAATAAAACCGCATTTAAATATATATTATGAAATAGTTACTTACCCTCCATTACAGGCAAACGGTTATATGGAGAGAAAATTACGAAAATTAAAACATTTACTTTATTAGCATAAGAAGAATTTATCTTCCTTATAACTGTACTAAATTTCTAATTTTATTTAAGATTGTTTGGAATAAGGTTATAATATTGAGAAAAATTCAAGTTTATAGAAACCTGAAAAGATTGTTTAGTTGTCGTTTAGCGGTATCCTCTTTTTGAAGTCAATCTTCCCTCGGCCCTGCATTTAGTATACGTTTATACTTGTATTCTTTCTTCTTTTATTGAATTTTTATTTCAAATAGATTCACAAAAATGTACCAATAATTTATTGCGTTTTCTAGAATTTTATGAAACTCGACGTCTTAGAAATTCTGCATTTTCTATTTACTATTAGATTGTCGAGATCGACCGATTTTCGATATTTGAGCATAAAAACCCTGGAACACCTCTGCATTACATTCTACACAACAGGTGTTTAATTACTTCATATAAGGCATTTTCCTTAGGCTCTAACACAACGAGTCTCACCGTTTCACAGCTTGGTTCCCACTAACTCTTAGGCACGCTACAAAAATATTTGCTCGACTTGAAATGATTTTTAGCCTTTAGTTTTTTCTATTTCCACCAATTTCATTATCGTTGTCCTAAAAACCAGTTTGTTTATTTTTAATCTCGACCATATTCTCGTTAGTTTTTCGTTGGTTCGGTTTTTCTGGACTATTATAACAACGAGTAGCTCTAGGACATGTATTTATTGAATTTTCAAAGTTTGTTATATGTAATCATTTCTACGTTTTTATACGTCAAGATTTACTTAATTCCATCTTCTAATCTTCTGTAGATACCCGATATTAGCTCTGCTAGGCCTGTGGGACAAGATTTTATAAACCCTTTTTTCGCGAATTTTCACACTCGACATGACTTTATTAACCTTGAAACCTGATGTGTATCTATTATTTGTTCTATCTTTGGTCTTAGGCAATCTATTTTACCTCTATTTCCAAACTAAGTTATTTTCTCAAATTTAAATATTCTAAACAATTTTAATTCTATAGTGTTCAAATCTAGATTGTTATTACTTTGTCTGTTTTAAATCTGGTTTAGTCTAGTTTGTTTAGTTTGTGGTAATATTCATCAATTTGACCTAAATCCCTGTCCTATACTATTACCTATTTTTCGCTTCGGTCACTTTATCCGTTGCAGTACGTATAGAAATGTTTTCAATTTGCCTCAATAGAGCAGAGAATCAACCATTTGGAACGTATTTTAACAAATTTCACAAATTACTAATGGAAAAAATACTACTCCTAGGTAATCCTTTAATCTGAGGAAAAGTTACGCATAAAATATCCACCAACACAGTGTCATTCTAAAGCCCTGTAACTGACAAATCAAGGAGACGTTTTAATTTAGAATGTGGCTTTACCTTGACACGAACTCACGGCCACGCTGCTTGGTCTGCTAGAGTGCGCTTAGAGCGGTTGCAGACAGGAAGGTTAGTTGAAAATCTTACTCTAGGGCTACGTCAAAACCTGCTTAAAACTTCAACTCAACTCAGTGAAGTGTCTCCTGTCAGACAAAGGGTCCACCCTACACTATTTTACAGCAATTAAATCTTTTTTACTTGCTAATATCTTTCTCTATCTATGTACAACGGGTGTGTGCATGTGTGTATGTTCCTTTTTGTGTGTGTTTGTGTGTTTGTGTGTGTGTGTGTGTGTGTGTGTGTATGTGTGTAAGTGTGTGTGTGTGTGTGTGTGTGCGTGTGTGCGTGTGTTTGTGCGTATGTGTGTGTGGGTGTGTGTGTATGTGTGTGTGTGTGTGTGTGTGTGTGTGTGTGTGTGTGTGTGTGTGTGTGTGTGTGTGTGTGTGTGTGTGTGTGTGTGTGTGTGTGTGTGTGTGTGTGTGGGTGTGTGTTTGTGTGTGTGTGTGTGTGTGTGTGTGTGTATGAGAGAGAGAGTGCGAGTGTAAGAGAGGGTGTGTGTGCGTGTGAGAGAGAGAGAGTGCGAGTGTAAGAGAGGGTGTGTGTGTGTGTGTGTGTGTGTGTGTGTGTGTGTGTTTGTGTGTGTGTGTGTTTGTGTGTGTGTGTGTGTGTTTGTGTGTGTGTGTGTGTTTGTGTGTGTGTGTGTGTGTGTGTGTGTGTGTGTGTGAGTGTGTATGTGTGTGTGTGTGTGTGTGTGTGTGTGTGTGTGTGTGTGTGTGTGTGTGTGTGTGTGTGTGTGTGTGTGTGTGTATGAGAGAGAGAGTGCGAGTGTAAGAGAGGGTGTGTGTGTGTGAGAGAGAGAGAGAGAGTGCGAGTGTAAGAGAGGGTGTGTGTGTGTGTGTGTGTGTGTGTGTGCAAAACGTCAATTTTAATGTTCTTACATTGCTAATATAATAATATTAGAACATAGACTTTTAAAGAATGTGAGTACAACATTTTAATTATTGTTTGTTATTAGAAATAGGGATATGAAAAAAATTATTTTACTTTTAATCCTCAAATCTTGGCTATCGTAAAAATATATGTTTTTGGTTTACTTTAATTTTTTTGTAACTGGCTTTTCAATAGAAACACATGTTTTTAGTTTTACTTCTAGTTCAAATATCGAGGTTTATGGTTGTAGACAAAGCTCTTTAGTTACCTCACAGGAAGCAAGTCCTATACTGATATGTTGGGAGATTTGGGTGTCCAAGGAATATCACTAAAATGTGGGAACTTGTCCATAAAAACATGCGCCGAAGAACTCCAATTATTTTGTTTGTGTTGTGGGCTTCCTGCTGGAACCTCCTTTACACGTATTTTTTCCCCAGTTCTGGCTTTAACAGAGTTTCCAGGATATGAATGTAACGAGCCGAGTTAACAGTAACTGTGATCCCATTTTCGTCTAAAAAAATTAGACCCGATAATTCCAAGAAAACCAACAACAAACCAGACTGTATTTTTCAGAGTGCATAGTACGCTGATGAATAAGATGTGGATGCTCTTGGCTCCAGTAACGCAGGTTTTGTCTACTCACTCTTCCATTGAGAATGAAAATGAGCTTCATCACTCATCAATAACTTCACATTGCCATTCAGTCCCAAAATCACTTACATTTTGTAAGGAAAATTTTAGCGGACAGGAAAATCAGTCGCCTTTAATTGTTGCACAACAATCATTTTCTACGGATGGAATTTTAGTTCTTTATGCAATTTTCGTCTAACACAGTGATTCCACAACCTGTTAATCGTGCCCGATTCAGGTTATAAGGGGGGCAATGAATAAGTGGTGGGCGATTAGTGTCGGGCATGAGTATCTATACTTATTCTTTTCCAAAATCCCCACCTACTGTAGTTCAGCGTGGTCAGTGAGTATAGTATAAAATAGAGTGTTCCTTTACCTGCGCTGGATATGTCAAATTTCCCTCACTCATTTATTATTTACTTTTTTCGAATTAAAATTAAGCATTCAATGAAGATGAAGAGAGAGCGGTAAGTGTTAGTCAACCTCCATAAAGAGGACGATGGCCCATAAAAGGTTGGGAGTAACTGGTCTAACAGATTGACGATTAATCCTTAACTTATTTGCGTGACGTCAGCTGAACCCTGGGCCTCTGAGTATCGTTTCTCTCATCTCTGCAATGCGGCTCGGGCCTCTATGCTTAATATCCATATGCCCCAGTAAATTTGAATTTTTGCACCCATCTCAGGATAGTGTTACGACTTGGAACAGCTCCGTAAACGGAACAATCGCTGCGTCGCTGTCACAGACTCGCCATTGTTAACCAATGCTCCATAGCATTAGAATGTCTTCTTTTGTGGAAAAGAATTAACTCAAAAATGCTCTTCGCCCTCCACCTCGGCATTAGCTTAAAACTGTCTGTCACTCTGTATATGGAAAACTTTGCATTTTAATAACGAACCACACCTGTGTCCCTCTAAATGGAAAAATAATGCTTCGAGAAAAAAAAACACACGATACGTCCAGAAAAAAACATGTTCAAGTAAAACAGGGAAGATGATGTTTATTAACGCCGGCTCCGACGGATTTATCCATTAAACTTGCAGAAAATACTTAATAAATCCGGCTTCCCGCGGAGCCGTAATGTGAGGAATTCGTTAGGAAACTCAGTGCGAGAAGAATTCCCAATTACGTTTAATATATTTATTTTAGCGAAATCAATTCTTTGACGATTTAACCTTTGTAAGACATTCTTGCTTCGTTTGAAACACAAGCTTTGATTGGATTCGTTCACGGAAGCCTAAAAGCTTAGAGCGAAATGTTTTTCAATATTAAAATGTTTTCTATTAGGTTTACCACTTTCTGTATAGTACGCATCAAAGTTGCGATGTATGTATATATCCCCCACCACAACCCCCGCAACGTTTAAAGTAGCGCACATGAAGGGTAGCACTGACAGCAGTATATTCCAGCTAAAGAGAACAGTTAGGGGGGCGTATTCGAAGCAGAAACACATGTTTCGCGGTTAGTATTATGGCTATCCCTGTTGTGCGACGCTATATGTGCAAACATGTGTTTCATTTATTTGTGGTGTTAATTGAAATATACTATGTTGTGTGATCTGCTCCTTATTTGCGTTTTGGTGTCTGCTTTGTAGATAATTTCCTTCTGTGACACATCTTCTTCCTTTCTCTATATTTGTAATGAAGATACTCAGATAAGGAAAATTCAAACGATTACGGTGTTTATAGTAAACAAGTACTGTAATATAAAGAAACATATTTAAAAGTGAATTCCTATTTAGGTAAAAAAAAGAAAATATTATTTTAGTTACTTTATATTAAATATTTACAAAACACATAAATAACGTAAGACAAGCTATGGGTCAAGACAGCTGTTCTACCACATAACCTATAACATAAAATCAGCTGTTTTATGAAATCATATGTTATTTTAGGCCAAATGAGACGAAATAACTATATTGCATACCTTGCCCATTTAGTAAACAATATTTCTTCATTATAACTATAAAATTATTTCATTAATACATTTTAATAATAAATGAATATTTGAAATGACACTATTAATATCAAGTCCCATTAACTATAAGTTTTGAAAAATGTATTTGAACTTTAGTAGATGAATAAAATGTATTTTATAAACGATTCAAAATTAGAACAATATATATGTAGGGAGAGTGTGAACTAATAGAAGGGATTTTAAAAAAATACTTGCCTCTACGTAGCTACATAGGGGAACCTTCCTCTTTGCTTATTAGGTTTACAAACCACTTAGCTGATATGTTTCATCGACTTATTACAGACATATTTGGCTTTTAAGTAAAAATAATACTTGGTTAGTTTCTAGCAGCTTATACTAGTGAGACTTGGACATATTAGTTTAGTTATTTCTAATGAGACGAAACGAACTGAAGTTACAATGGTGTAACTTGCGAGACATAGAAAGAGACGTGGTTGAGATATGCGCAGTAACCTACTTGACTTTTAGAGTGGTGGGGGAGCAGCTGAGTGAGTTTATGTAGAACCTCTACGGTTTACATAGCGGTTACTCACAACCACCGTATTTATAAGCAAGAGAGGGGTAGACATTAGTCAGTACTTCCAACTCCACGATTTGGCGATTTCCCTCCTGCGCATCTGAAGTATCTTGCTATGTTTTGGATGTAATACGTTTTCTGAAAAGTATTAAATATATCTTACTCTTGTAAAATCAGTAAAGGAAATAATTGCTAAATGTTATATTCAATTATATATCGTAAGGAGATAATTAAATGAGTTTTCTTTATTTCTGATGTTTATTATCAGGGTAATTTCTTATTTTTCAAGTTTTTTCATATTATAATCAAAGCGTTTCACACAAATGCTATTATATAGAGCTGTCTTGAATTTCTATAGTGGAGTTCTATGGCGTATTTTTATGGTACATTTCTATGGTGTATTTCTATTTTATATTTCTTTGGTTTATACCAGGTGTGTATTTCTACGGTGTATTTTTATTGTGCATGTGCTTGGTATATTTCTATTATGTGTGTTTCTTTGGTGTATTTCTAATTTGTATTTCACGGTGTAGTTTTATGGTGTATTTTTGTGGTATATTTTTATTGTATATTTCTTTGATATATTCCTACAGTGAATTTCTACGGTATATTTCTGAGGTGTATTTCCAAGGCGTATTTTTATGGTGTATTTCCAAAGTGTATGTTACGGTGTATTTCTATAGTGTATTTCTGAGGTATACGAGTCTCCAAGAGACTGACAGACGGACGTATGGCGTTAAAGGTTAGAAAATCACCCCATCTACTTTATGTAACCCGGCGCTGTCTTCAAAGCAACAAATCCTCACTTTCTTCTTCTTAATGTAAAAAAGGAAATTTGCTTAAGGCTCAGAGACAATTTATAGCAGAGAGTTCCCCACAAGTGAATCTATACCAACACTGTTGGGGTTTAGGCCAAAAGAGATTTACTAAAGTGACTTTAAGCGGAAAAACAACTTGTACGGTTTCTTTGTGCATTAGCTATACCAACTGTGTAAAACGAAAATTACTTTTTTTATACTATTTTGAATACAGTTCGAGTAGAACATGCCCGATAAAAATGCAATTTGGTTTTAGAATTAGGTTTTTCATGAAATGCAAATGCAGTTCATGCCCTCAGTTCATAGTCTATACATTATCACAGCGACAATTTCGGGAAATGTGTCTAAAATGTTATTCCAGAGGATCTACAAACCTCTGGTTATTCCAGTTTTGAACTCTGTCCTAATGCTTTTCTTTCTTCTCTGTAAGAAACAGGGTGCAGAGTAAGAACGGCCATTTCTAACCCCTTGGTATAGTGGCAGTGGCTCCTAGGTTGGCCTGAAGAGAAGCGAGTGCATAGTGTAGGGCTGAAGGTGCCAAGTCGGGGTCGGTTTGAAACATTATATATGAAAAACATAATAATATCGTAGGAAACCTTATATAAAAGTAAATAACTAAGAATTGTGAAATAAACATAGCACAAAAAAATATTAGCAAAATGATAAGGTTCACTATTTATTAGGAATATACTGTGGTTGAATTTAATAATAAATACACAAAAACCTCTTAACCACAAACTTTCTTTAATTTACCCTAATGTACATTTCAGTTACAAAGTAACCATCCTCAGAGGGATAACACACAAAGACAGTCTTTGTATGTTATCCCTCTGAGGATGGTTACTTTGTAACTGAAATGTACATGAGGGTAAATTAAAGAAAGTTTGTGGTTAAGAGGTTTTTGTGTATTGATGAGGTTCAGTAAACTGCGATTTAATAATAACTATATAACCTTGCATGTAGCTATATAGAGGTTTTAATATGCAAGTATAGTGTAAATTTTAAAATTGAACTAATTTACAAATAAAATTTACATTACACG
>JBAIZL010000010.1:5320130-5357630 GCA_036971475.1 Prosapia bicincta | reverse complement strand
CTACTTTATGTATAAAGCGGTCTTTGTGTGAAGCTTAGAGCAGAATGAAGTTTGCAAAGTGACTTCAGTGCTAGACACAGATGTGGTGTGTAAAGTTCAACAAATTACCTGATCAGCTGTATAATACACGTCGCTATCTATGACGTAACTTAGCTTTTCTCTACTTTATGTATAAAGCGGTCTTTGTGTGAAGCTTAGAGCAGAATGAAGTTTGCAAAGTGACTTCAGTGCTAGACACAGATGTGGTGTGTAAAGTTCAACAAATTACCTGATCAGCTGTATAATACACGTCGCTATCTATGACGTAACTTAGCTTTTCTCTACTTTATGTATAAAGCGGTCTTTGTGTGAAGCTTAGAGCAGAATGAAGTTTGCAAAGTGACTTCAGTGCTAGACACAGATGTGGTGTGTAAAGTTCAACAAATTACCTGATCAGCTGTATAATACACGTCGCTATCTATGACGAAACTTAGCTTTTCTCTACTTTATGTATAAAGCGGTCTTTGTGTGAAGCTTAGAGCAGAATAAAGTTTGCAAAGTGACTTCAGTGCTAGACACAGATGTGGTGTGTAAAGTTCAACAAATTACCTGATCAGCTGTATAATACACGTCGCTATCTATGACGAAACTTAGCTTTTCTCTACTTTATGTATAAAGCGGTCTTTGTGTGAAGCTTAGAGCAGAATAAAGTTTGCAAAGTGACTTCAGTGCAGCACCGTGAGTAAGTTCAGAAAAAAGAATTTTACTCAAGTAGTTTATCCAGAAAAAGAAAGTTTTCTTATTTCATTACTTTTATAATTAAAGAGAACCTAACTTTGTAAACGAACCTAAGGGATTATCGTGATATTACAACCTTTTAAAACTCTGATTAAACAGTACGGCATATCTTAAAGTAAATAGATCTGACCAATCTAGAGAGGAGCCAGATGTTACGTGAAATAGTAACGAATTAACCACATGACTTTTAGGTATTTTACACAATTTTACATCAAAGTAACTCTGGGATCGCTTGAAACATTTCTTAAATTTCTTTGGGTACAGAGGTAAGGAATTTTCACTTATCTCACTGATTCTCAAATTATCCAAACACTTTTCATGAAAATAAATTACGTATCTAAAATTTTTATTTTCTTCATTTTATGTAACGATACATATGAGAGCGTAGGCTTTTAAGAAAAATGTATGTTCCGGTCCACGATGTACAGACAAATGTGTGGAAGCTTCGGTCTAATGCCGAGTTGTATTCCTTATACAAAGACACAAATGTGGTCCATTTTATTAAAAGGCGACGTCTAGAATGGTTGGGTCACATCATAAGAATGCTCACCAATAGAATGCCAAACAAACTTTTACATGGCACTATGATTGGCAAAAGAAGAGTTGGCCGACCAAGAAAACGATGACTACAGGACCTTGAGGAAGATTTAAGAGTACACGGCATTACAACATGGAAACAGAAGGCTAAGGATAGAAGTACATTGCGGAACATTGTTAAGGAAGCCAAGGCCCACCCCGGGCTGTAGGACTACGTAGCAGCAGTAGTAGTAGTAGTAGTAGTACATATAGGAATATATCTGAGTGAATCTATATATATATATATATATATATATATATATATATATATATATATATATATATATATATTATATTATAAATGTATGAGTGTGTTTTTGTATGTGTGTGTGTGTGTGTATGTGTGTGTGTGAGTGTGTGTGTATTTGTGTATCGGATTTGCACGTAATTAATAATCACCGACATGCTGTCTACCAGGTTCGTTTCTACCTTAGTTTTAATACCATCCTTTTAATGTTGAATATATTTGTTTTTTTATTATAACATTTTCCTGTAATTAAAATTACGAAATCAAATACAATATTTGTATGAACCAACTGAAGATAACGACACTCAGGCACTAACCTAAAAAAACATTTTAAATGGCTAAAATTTACGGATAAATTGTAAACAAATCATTTTCCAAGTTAGCAAAAACAAAGTTTCAATTAAAAGAATACGGGTTCAAAGGAAACGTAATTGGAAAGCTATTTTGAAGTTATCTTACAGAGAATACGTTCCTCACGCTTTTACTAGCAATATTTATTCTAATATTTATTTATCCTACATAAAATTTATTCTAGACCAGGGGTTCCCAAACGTTTTTGTACCACGCCCCCCTCTGATTATTTGGAGACCCCCACGCCCCCCTACACATATCAGCTTTCCATTTTGCAATAACCTATTTCCACGGTGCCGTACATACCAACTCCTACTTGTACAAGTACATGAACTCATACAAGTATGTGCCGTACTTGATACGGTGAGTAAATAGATTTTTTTGTTCACTGTTAAATGCGGTAACGCAGAATGGAAAGGCCAAACGGAGGTATCGGTACACACACCACACAACTTTATTGAAACTTTACAAAAACATTTATGAAAACTTAGAAAGACTATTTCAAACATCTGAGGAAATTATTTTTGTAATTTTTTTATTTATTTCATTTGGGTCATTTAATTCACGCCCCCTTGGACTTTCTCCACGCCCCCCGGTTTGGGAACCCTTGTTCTAGACAGTTTTCCTCCTCTTATTTTGTCTTAAAAGAATTCAACCTTTCATATTATTTCTTTGCTTAATTAATTTATCTAAGATTCTGTAAATAAATTTTAATTTTTCTCATATAATCATGCAATAATTAAAATATATAGCTTTTTAAACACAGAAAGACAAATAATAATTATAACCATCCTTCTATAAATATTTTATTAAAACTAGATAGTAGTAAAAGCTTTATTAGTAGCTTATTTAATAGAGTTAAAGCTAAATAAATATATTAGAAAATGTTATCAATAAATATAATAAGTGTAATAAATTTTAGTCTAGTCAATAACATAACCAAAATTTGTGTTACTCAATTTATGTTTTTATATTTGAAGTAAATAAATCGTTTTTACTACAGTTATGTTTTTTTAGTTCCTGCACATTCCGACTGAATAGGAAACATCTTCAGAGTAAAATAATACAAGAATAACAGTTATAAATTACGTTGAAGATGATTCCTTTGTAATCGAAACGTGCTTAAGGATATAAATGAAAATTGTTGACGTTAAGCGGTTTTATTTATTTGAAATAAAATATTTAAACCACAGTCCCTCCAAGTTATCACTCAGATTACGTTTATCAATAACTTACAAGACCTGCCACGCTCAGCTCTTCCAGTAAAACCTTTAATATATTTATTCATATTACGTACGTAAAATAAGCTTCTTTGCAATACCAAACATGCTCTAAGCCTTTTGTGTTTCCAAAAGCGTTTCACTCTATTTGCCTTGAATGAACAAACCCTATTGTATACATTTACCTACTTTCAGTAAAGACTTCTATTTTACTATATCTCGCAGCTGATTCTTTGTGCGCTAGATTGCGCATTGTTGTACATTATGTTTTCCTTTACTCATGCATACAATAAATTTAGTTTATACATCTGAATGTATTTGGAACTAAACTCCAAATAATACTTACATAAAACTTCTGTATTAATCGGATAAATTTTGCCATAGCCGATTGGACTTATTCAATTTTGTGTCTATTCTTTATGAGATTATAAAAACATTTTGATACGAAACAGCGGGTTTCTGTTGTAAGATAACTTTTGCGTCCATAAAGCCCTTTAGAAAACATCCCCAGTGCTCGAGTGTTCCGTGAGCCTATTTAACTCCATTACGCCTTGCCTTGACTGAGTGATTGAATCGACAACCTTAGAAAAGGGTAAAGGCGCAATGGATCTATTGTAGATGTTTTACATCGAATCTTATATCAACGCTAGTACCTATAACCTTTTCAGTTGCGTCTATTATTTAAAACTCTCCCTAAATATACTTATGAATACCTTGTTCAAATTTTCAATCGTTATTAAAAACATTTTTATTCACCCCCTCTAGTTCGATTACATTTCTTTAAACTTGTAGTGTGATTTCATAAAACAGCTGCTTTTATGTTATAGCTAACGTAGTAGAATAGCTGTATGAACGTGTAGGTTAAGTCACTTTATATACATATGTAAGAAAAGATTGTTAATGTAGTATAGATTAAGGTAAGAACGTGTGCAGGGCAGCGTAACTGATGTGTACAAACTCTCTATTGGACCATAAAGAAGCGTCCACCCGTACATGCCCTTGTTAGGAGAAGGTGTTACACCCCCCAATCCTCTTATTTTTTAATGTAACCGAAAACAGTGAAGGCAAGAACAGGTGAAGCCCAAGGTGTCACGGGACCATAAAGAAGCGTCCACCCGTACATGCCCTTGTTAGGAGAAGGTGTTACACCCCCAATCCTCTTATTTGTAATGTAACCGAAAACAGTGAAGGGAAGAACAGGTGAAGTCCGAAGTGTCACGGGACCATAAAGAAGCGTCCACCCGTACATGCCCTTGTTAGGAGAAGGTGTTACAGCCCCAATCCTCTTATTTGTAATGTAACCGAAAACAGTGAAGGCAAGAACAGGTGAAGCCCAAGGTGTCACGGGACCATAAAGAAGCGTCCACCCGTACATGCCCTTGTTAGGAGACGGTGTTACACCCCCCAATCCTCTTATTTGTAATGTAACCGAAAACAGTGAAGGCAAGAACAGGTGAAGCCCAAGGTGTCACGGGACCATAAAGAAGCGTCCACCCGTACATGCCCTTGTTAGGAGACGGTGTTACACCCCCCAATCCTCTTATTTGTAATGTAACCGAAAACAGTGAAGGCAAGAACAGGTGAAGCCCAAGGTGTCACGGGACCATAAAGAAGCGTCCACCCGTACATGCCCTTGTTAGGAGAAGGTGTTACACCCCCCACTCCTCTTATTTGTAATGTAACCGAAAACAGTGAAGGCAAGAACAGGTGAAGCCCAAGGTGTCACGGGACCATAAAGAAGCGTCCACCCGTACATGCCCTTGTTAGGAGAAGGTGTTACACCCCCCACTCCTCTTATTTGTAATGTAACCGAAAACAGTGAAGGCAAGAACAGGTGAAGCCCAAGGTGTCACGGGACCATAAAGAAGCGTCCACCCGTACATGCCCTTGTTAGGAGAAGGTGTTACAGCCCCAATCCTCTTATTTGTAATGTAACCGAAAACAGTGAAGGCAAGAACAGGTGAAGCCCAAGGTGTCACGGGACCATAAAGAAGCGTCCACCCGTACATGCCCTTGTTAGGAGAAGGTGTTACACCCCCCACTCCTCTTATTTGTAATGTAACCGAAAACAGTGAAGGCAAGAACAGGTGAAGCCCAAGGTGTCACGTTTGCTCAATAGAATCTCCCCTTACACTTGAAAAACAGAGGGCTTTGAGAGGTCACCAGTATTATTTGTATAAATCCCTACACAAACGCTTCCCAATGACTTTACAGTAAAAAATTGCCAATTATTGAAAACGTTACGATGAAAGTTACATAGGAATAGGTAGATTGTAAAGGCATAATGATTCGGGACAATTCGGGTGTGTGCTCACATGAAGTACTCGCTGTTACAGATACAATATAGTAGCTAGCATAGACGTAACGGTAGTGCACAGATACGCACCCCTTTAACACGAATCCAATGTGAACAGTTTCAAGTCTAACTATGTGCTTTGTCCACACATCACTCTAATCCATGACAAAAACACGGAACGCAATAACCACAGAGTATGTGTTGGAAGAGTGTTTCCATTTTAACTTTGACACCCTTAAAACAAATAGGAACTTACTCTAGTAGCAACCCTCCTCACGCAAGCCATGAATCTCCCTTAACTAGAGAACCACCTTTGCCCTTCTAAAACTCATATATAATCGACTTTTGTAATGGCCTCGTAATGGAGACATATATTTTGCTAAGACTTTTATTTATTGAAGAACTTTACCAAGTAATTGGACGATAGATAATGTTTAGCAGAGGAGTGATAAAATTCAAAGTGTAAACTGAACTTCTCATCTGGTTCAACTTTTTCAATAACCCATACAAAAGGTTTCTTGCAAACGGCTCTACCAAAACAGTTTCCAGCCTTATCATTATTCACAGTTCACCTCACTCTGGGGATGTGTTACAATTTTTATTCATATTTGCACGTAAAGCCTTTAAAACAAGGTGGCTAAATGGTACTTTTTATTGGTAGGCGTTACTCGGAGGGAATTATTTGCTTTTCGTCAACTTGTCCTGATTTATTAAAAGTAAATTCATTAACATATTTAAGAATTCCACTCCTTCTATTAGTTCCCATTCTCTTTGTACATATATTATTCAAATTTTCAATCGTTTGTAAAATACTTTATATTTAACTACTCAAGTTCAAAGGGGCAAGGTATGCAATGTAGATACTTCATATCGTTTGATCTAAAATTAGTGATTAACATGTGATTTCATAAACCAGCTGATTTTACTTTATAGGTTATGTGGTTGAACAGTTGTTTTAATGCATAAATTCTGTTACTTTATTTATATTATTTTGTAATTATTTAATAAAATGTAACAAAATGAGTTTTCTGTTTACCCAAGTAGGAATTACTTTCAATTTTAATATTTATAATACATGTTCAGCTTCGAAGAAAAAGAATAAAATAGACGAAACAGAGTTTTATAAAAACAATTGTTTAGTGCTTTTGTTTAAAGATTTAAATGCGACCATTTAGCGACTATGGTCGCTTTAAAAAAATTATTAAAGATATTTAACGATTCCATTCCTTCTATTAGTTACCACTCTCCTTATATATGGTTAGTTCGAATTTTCAATACATAAAAAAATACTTTATATCCAACCATTCAAGTTCAAATACAGTTTTTTAAAACTTTTATTGGATTACCTTTGATGTTAAATTATATGACACTTGAATTAACTCATATTGTATATGGAAGAAAAACTTTTCTTAAAGGGGCAAAGTATGCAATGTAAATACTTCATCTCATTTGACTTAAAATTAGTGGAAACATGATTTCATAAACTAGCTGATTTTATGTTATAGGTTATGTAGTTGAACAGCTGTTTTACTGTTAAATACTAATTTTCCATTTTATAAAAAACGTTATTTTTTTATCTAAAATAGTTAAAACAATGTAGCCCAAAAATGTAATTTAGTTTACGGTAAAAGGACGAGCATTTAGTGAATATGTGTTGTTTTATGTCGCTTACCACACATGAAAGCCTTAACGAGTTGATTTTCATCCAAATTAATAGACTATATAATTCACTTTTTTCCTATCAAAAAACGATCACTAAATTAGACAAATAAGAACAGTTCTAAAAGGTGTGAGGTTGGTTCTTTAGTTTACAAACCCAAAAGCAAATATGTTAGTTTTCAAAATGGCCGATCATAGTAAATAATGTGCGTGATTGTATTTCTTTCACGGCTAGCAATAGCATTATTGCACCTTACCTTTTAATTTGAGTTTCTTAAACTTACTTCAAATGTTGTTGTAAGTATTTTATATAACATTTATGTTTTTGAGTATGATAACATTTTAATTATGTGGTTTGAATGATCCTAATGAGAAAAATATTATACCTAATGTGCCTTCTTAATGTTACATGGGTTGGGAGAGTGAGAGGTACATGCTACACAATATAATATCACATTCTATAAGAGCCTTTTGTAAATTCACTTAAAGCAGTTTTAATTCAAATGATGTATCAAGAATAAAAGCACACTATCACTAATCCACAATTCAAATTTCTTAGGGTTTAAAGTCAATTCTTACAAGTACTACCTTCAGACCCCATTTTCAACTGGAGCCAAATTTGTATCTGGAGCGACAGACGTAAGTCCTCCAGAACAGCTTATCTTTCAAACTACTATTACAACTTAATCACTCAGATTTTTACAAGCACTAATTTGAAGTTACATGTATAACTCTAGGCCACAGACATGGATATGCAAACACGTCGATCAAGAGGAAAGGATACATGTTATGAGGGTTGTTTCTTAAATCAGAGCACTTAACCTCCGCGGGCATTGTTTTATGGGGGAGAAGTAAGCGGGAAGAAATTTGCATAGTTTTATACGTAATCTCTGTCTGAGGGGGTTGAGTAAATATACTCGGGGTCGTTCCTTGCCCTTCTATTACCGTGATTGTTTTATCCCCCTGTCTCTCCTTGGTTTTCTCTTTCTCTTTTTCCCTCTCTCCTTCTCCTCTCTCCGCTCTCTCCCCTCTCTCTTGTATATCTCTTTCGCCCTCTTCTTACATTCTTTTTATTTCTACTCTCCTCTCTTTCTCTCTTTTCTTTTTTCTATTCCCCCTCCCCTCTTTTGTCTTCTCTCTCTCCCGTTTTCACACATACACACACACACTCTCTCTCTCTTTTCTTTACACATGCAAAAGTTCAATGCTTTAAGAAATGGTGTAACAAATTTAATTCAAACTTTTACTTCTTTACAAAACTTCAATACCTTAACGGTTTTAATGCCTTATGATACCACAAATTATGAAATTTAATTTTCACTCCTCAGATCAATGAGAAATATATTGGCAACTAATTAACAGTGTTATTAAAAACCAAGAAATATCGCATTGAATCTTGAGCAGAACGTTGAAGGTCAGTCCTGTATTCCCTCAGGTCACTAAGGCAGAAATAGATTTTACAACATTCAATGGACTACCACATTCACACCTCTTCCTATTGTGACACCATTACATTAAACTAAATGTGCGCAGTGAATATTAATAATATAAAATGATTAGGTTATTGTAATATTAGTAAAGGCCGTAAAGATAAACAAGTGCATAAATATTAAAATAACAACTCATTTACTAAAATAATACAACACAATAACATAAACGCAAATTGTGTTGTCACGCGATCACAAATACTGCGGAATTATATCTTGTGTGCATAGTTCACGTGTTATAAAATACTTAGATAATTAAATTATAAGTCACACAGTGAAAACAAAGTCCTGGAGCACGTACACCCTTTTTCTGTTCCTAGATATCTTGTTCTTGATCTGTTTTATGGTTTTTATTTTGTTTTATTCTTTTTGTTGACTTTACAATCTTAAATTACTGAAGTATGTTGGTGGTGTTTTGGTCTCCAATACTTCTCCTAGTAACACATTTTATTAACTCACATTCTTGTCAGGCTGTCAGGTTTTATTTAATGTTCGTCTGATAAAAAGTTTATAACCCATTTAAAACTAATTTCCTCACTCATATATCAGAGTTTAGACTTGACATTTGTAAAATTAGACTCGGGACATAGTTCAACGTACCTAGCAATTCATATAACTATATATAGTACATTTATTATATAATTATTTACATATTATATATTAATATACATATTTAAAAGCACGTACACACACACACACACACAAACTCCCCTCCCTCCCACACACAGGGAATAATAACACTGATCGTAAAATTTGTAAATATTAGCCTACCTGTTTCATTTTTATATGTGGTTATTATTCAGACAAACTTACATGCTTAAGACGATTACAGATTAAATCTGAGGATGAAGATTGTATCCGTAAGAGGAAAGTTAGAATGTTGAAAAATAAGTCACAAAAGACATATGTTTACAAAATTGTGCTACATTAAACCTAATAAAATGGCACTTGCAAGGTATTTCCTTTTAGAAAAAAGTTATCTGCTCGCAGGCAACTGGAATGTTATCTATTGTAAGATCACATGCTAAGGATATCCTAATTAGCAACATGTATTCTTCTCTTATTTCCCCTCGTACTCTTTTACACAACCAACCCTCTCAACACCGCTTATTATTTATTTTCTTCTTTTTTGGAGTAATATAGAACTACTTCAGACGATCTCTTATCTTGAGGAAGTCCACAGTTGTAGATGTCAAAATTAACTGAAATGAACAATACGATCAAAATTAAATTTCTTTACCGATTGTATTTCATCAGGCACTAGTTTTGTAATATTGATTTCGTTTCTTTCACCATCCCCAAAAGGAGTATAGCCTTCTGTAACTCAAAGCCCATTGGCTTGCACGCAAGTCACAGAACTCCTTAGGGACACCTTAGTCTTTACTTCAATCCTTCCAATCCTGCTTGGACAAGTTACATCCTACGCCTTTCCTTCCTGCTATGCCTACATTCAACGTAAACCTATTTTGAAACAGTTCTTTGTTTTCTCTGTTCAGCTCTATTCCCCATTACATTCCCAAAGTACCCTACCCTTTAATATTTTGTCAACCTTAAAACCCTGCCGATTTTGTGGCTTATAATATTTTAATTTGCCCTTTGTTTCGGCTTTCTTAAGTGAAAGTCCTTCATCTATCGACGTTAAAATCCTCTAAACCTAGTAATGAACTCATTTCTCTCTCTTATTGTTATTGTATTGGAGGAAAATTCTTTTGTATTATTGAATTAAATACATGAAGTAAATATGTTTTTAACTAGTTGTATAAAGAATATCTTCTCTCGCATAAGTTAAAATAGTAAAACTAACAAACATGTTCCTTGTGAGTGGGTATTAAAACCTACAGCTCCACGTAGCGAGAGTTGTTTGCTCGAGGACCAATAGAAGTAACGCTTTTATTAGCACATAAATTGCTTGCAGCGAGATCAGGCCTGCTGTTCCACGCTACCCACTCGAAAAGTAAACTCTTACCTTATTGGTTCAGATTTAAGGCGAGCACAGAGGATTGTTTAAAGTATGAATTTTAATTTTAAAAGATTGCCAAATAGCTGGAAATAAAATGTTAAACCATAAGAAAGCTTGTAACAGGTGTATGATATTAATAAAATAATATTGAATAACATAAAGTAAAACCCCTGTTAAAGGATAAAGGGGGATAACAAACAAATGTTTTTAAAGCAAACTTAAACTGCATCTGGGTTATAGGGCCTCGTCTTATGTTTCACCTTAAACAATACATAGCGTAATTCAAAATAATGTTTTGAGATTATTTTTTAAACCTGTTTAGTATAGGACATTAAAAAAAAAAATTATAATAAACTATTTTTTCACTGAGTGTCAATGAACGTTCAAACTTTTCATGAAGTTTGGTTAAGTGTGTTTGGGTTTTCCGAGTGTTTGTTTACAAACTAGTTCATTTATAAATCTTGCTTAAATTAAATTAATTCCATATTAATCTGTACACTTTCACCCAACTTGTAAAAGTTTCACGTTTCCGGATCATGATATTCCGAACGTGTTTCCAAATTCTTCCATCTTGAACCTTTTTTCCTCTTCTAGATTTGGGGCAGAATGTTCTCCTAATTGCGTTCAACCAAATTCTATTTCATTTCTCCCTTTACATCTGCACATAAGTCGCTGAAATGTATTGTTCATATTACAAGAGCCAATACCCTAAAGGTAATAAAGGAAAAGAGTAACCAGGATCTTGGTAGGATCTATTATTAGGTTTAAAACGTGTATCTATGACTAGGATTGTATCCGCTTAAGTAGAATCAGAACAGTGGAGAAAGCACAAGAATAAAACACATCTTTCAGCACAATTCCTTGCCTCTATTTCACTTCAAATAGGAATAACAATGCTTTAGTTTTGGTATTTTTCTTTAGAAAATGTTTCTTCTATTTTCCTTTATTATTGATAGTTACCTTTTTAAATGTCTAAACACAACTCAGACGTTCAAATCGTTTTAAAGCTTGCTACTGTATTTTACCATATAGAACCAGTGACGGGTCTCTAGTTGTCAATAAATTGCCTACACGGCACCGTGTTTAAGTTTTCAGTCTATACAGCTCTGCTATGATACCACTTTGTCATTTTATAAATACTGATAATAATCTATACTTACAACAAATACGTTTACAATAACTGCATCTATCTATCTATCTATCTATCTATCTATCTATCTATATATATATATATATATATATATATATATATATATATATATGAAGTTAATATATTACTATTGTAAATACTTTTATCCACCACAAGTGCAATAATTTTTTTACCTTGTGTGATGAGGCGCCTTTCGGTCACTTGACCATTGTCGAATCACTGATTAATATTTTCTAATTATTGCACTTGTGGTGGATAAAAGTATTTACAATAGTAATATATTAACTTCATATATATATATATATATATATATATATATATATATATATATATATAGGCCTATATATGTATATATATTAAATATGGTGATATGTTTTCTTGTAATATAGTTAATAAATTAAAAATATTTCAAAACAACAATACTTTTAATGAATATATTTATTCAAAGCTTTTCGCCGATAATATAGTACCATCATTTTCAGGAAAATAATTATCTAATAAAATCCTGAATTTATTAGATAATTATTTTCCTGAAGATGCTGCTACTATTTTATCGGCGAAAAGCTTTGAATAAATATATTCATTAAAAGTATTCTTGTTTTTGAAATATTTTTAATTTATTATACATATGTAGACGTATTTGTTGTAAGTATAGATTATCAGTATTTATAAAATGACGAAGTGGTATCATAGCAGAGCTGTATACACTGTACACTTGAACACGGCGCCGTGTAGGCAATTTAATGACAACTTGAAAATGGTGACTGGTTCTATAAGAAAAAAATAATTTATATATATAAATCAAGTTAATTCAAACAATAAACCCTTACATACGAGGTGCAACATTTAAGAAAGTATTGAGTAAGTACGTTAATTACAGGCCTGCTACTCCTTGAAAAAAAGATCAGTCTTATGGTTTTGTTGCTGCGACTCTTATATAAGTTCAGAAAAAGAATGGTGATTCGTTTAGTGTCAATGCATGGAGTTTTGTTCTCAATAATTTCGTAGCTTTAAGAGCAACAATGGGTTTAGAAATAATTTGGAAAACATTATTTTTTTAAATATGGTTAAAACAGTATTACAGATACTTAGTAAATTCTCCATCACAATGTGCTTCTCAAAGCGAATATTTAATTAATCTTCAAATGTAATCGCTCTCATCAACAGCTCCTGAATCCCTCCTCCTCTGGCTTTGTCGCAACAGTTGTCTCCACACATACACAAGTTGCGACAACCAATGATGGTTGAGTGACTCACAGAGCAAAGGCTTTTTACGGGAACTGATCACAGCCAAGACATAAAGGTTAACAACATGTATCTCTGATCTAAAAGTATGTTTCATAAAAGTGTTTTGCCTAACGTAACAACCGCTCAAATGTCTTGTCTCGATCATGAGAAGGTAGAATCATATCGGCGCGCTCTCTATTCCTCTTTGCTTTAAAGTACAGTTAAGGAGTTCAACGAGGAAGAATTTAATTAAAACTCTGATTCTGTAAATTAGACCTATTTCATAACCACTTTGGAACTTTAGTTCTAAGCTGTAGAAAATTTTAACTTTAGTTTTTGAATAATTATTTATAGATTCTTGTAAAGGAAAACTTTCTCTTCCCAAGTTTGCACGTGTACATAATATTATGTTCAAACTCATTCAAGCTGAAATAATGTTTAAAATAAATACCACAACAGTAATTATAAAAAAACCCTTAAAATACCCAACAAAACGTAGTAAAACAAGTAAGGGTAAAATTAACAAGAAATGTATACATTATAGGCTAGTTTTCCCCTGTGAATTTTATTAGTTATTCTATGTCTTCAATGGTTATAAAAATATCGATTTCAAACTTTGTATGTTTGTTAATATAACCTAAATATGTTTTATAAAATATGTTTGGTAAATATCAAGGTTTCAAGAGTGCAGGACGCTAATCTTTCATAGTTTATTAAATTTAAAAAGGATCGCTCTGATATAGTGAAATATGGCTCACCTTTTGACAAAAATTTGCGATAACGTTTATTGCACTACGACAAATAGCCTCAGAGTATTGGACGGTTTTCATTGAATACTATTTGCTCTTACATGCAATAGACAAGTTAACGATATTGTTGCATCTTATAGTCAGTTTAATTACTTTTTAATAGCCGAAATAACTAACCCATTGTTATAATAATTAAATAGAACACCCACTAACTACAATATTACTTTATTTAATCACTTGATGTACATTTCGGTTACCAGGTAACCATCTTCAGAAGTACTGGTTACCTGGTAACCGAAATGTACATCAAGTGATTAAATAAAGTTATATTGTGGTTACAGGGTGTTTTGTTTAATAATATAACATTAGGCTACAATTGCTCAACAAAACATTCAATTAAAAATAACCCATTGTTGGTAATTTCCTCTAATACATTGTTATTCGTCTAATACATTCTTAGGGATATGATATATATTGTTGATAGTTCAATAAGTTATAAGTGTTTAATAAACTATGAGGGTTTTAATATATTGTTAAGATTTAAAACATGTGTTAAAATAGATTGTTAAGGGTCTTATACACTGTTGAACATGTAAAAACGTTTTAAACATCTTGTATATGTATATTCCTAAGCTTCTAATGAATTGTTAATAGGTTAATAGGTTGTTGGTCGTCTAATACAATGAATTTCTTATGTATATTGTTTAGAAATGAATATATGTTAAGGTTTCAATATATTGTTAAGGCTGTGTTACATTGTTAGAAAAAAAACCTATATTAAAATACATCTTTAAGGGTCAAATACACTGTTAATTATGTAATACATTGTTAAGTGTTTAATACATGGTTGAGCGTCTAATATAATATTTAGATACAATACTACTAGTGTCATACATTGTGTAAAGTATACATTAATGGAATAATACACTTTATAGCGTCTCCACCCTACTGCATATACTGCGAGTGACCATCTACACCTAATAAGCCCAATCGTTCCACAAATCCAAGCTCAAACTTTTAGCTGCTGATTCTAGGCGACTTCATCAGGATCAAGGAGAGTGATGAGAAGACTCGTGGCACCTGCATGTAAGAGCTCAAGGACCTTACTTTAAAGCCCACATGTAGGATGAGAAATGTCGCTGAGCTGTAGTTAATGGTTACGTACGTCCTCTCAGGCCCAGCGAAGTAGAACTGCCCGGTCTATTACTAGTCCTATTCGTTCTGGGTCTTACAACTGGACCTTTATCAACCCTTGGTTGCCCTTAACCAGGCCACTAATAAAGGGATTTAGAGTTTGGAGAAATGTTCATGGGCAGAGTGCCTTAAAGAATAAGGCCAGAGAATTGGTGGAGTTGTTTTATCGAACCCACGAAAACGCCTAAACAGAAAAGACCGAGTTCAGAACAGAGTCCTAAGAGACTGCCAAAGCAGTTTTTATGGTCTCTAGAAATCAAGAAGTTTTTAATTGAAATTTTCATATGATTTTTAGACATTATTTTTCAATTAATATAAATTGAAGAACAGTTAAATTTTTATAACCCTCAAAATAATAATTTCTCCCTAAATAGAAATCCTTAAGGGCTGCGGTAAAGTTAAGGTGAACTACATCTGTTACCCTTCATTTTCGAAATTACGTTCCATGTAAAAACAAAATTAAATTTTTCAAGGTATTGCAAAAATGATCCATAAAGAACTGATTGCGGTAAAATAACGTGTGCTTAGTTTAATAATGAACGGACGAATTAAATTTGCAGAAAATACGTAATAAAGCCGGCTTCCACGGGATTCAGTAATGTGAGGCATTCGTTGCAAAACTCGGCGCGTGAGGAGAATCCGCAAATTGTATTAGATATATTTATTTAGCGAAATCAATTCCTCAGATGCCCCGACTTTCCAAATCGTTGTATCGACCTCTGCCTTAGATTATACTACTCTTACCAATGTATCGCGCATACTGCACAGTCATACCTTGGCAGTGTCTTCAACACAACAAATATGACGTCACAATGAGTAGTACAGTCTATAGAGGCGGGAATAAGGGCATGGATTAAGGAGACGATATATTTTGTTCTGAATATAGTAAATTCTGTATAAAAAACTAATTAAAACAGACCAATTATATATAGCAATTTTTATCAATTTCTTAGTTAGAATTTTTGTACTGAGTGACTGAATAAGAATCAATGTAGAGTCGAAACTATAAAAGGTAAATATTTGCTATTTTCAGGATACATTTCGTTTGAAACATAGACGCACACTAACATAGATTTTGCAAAATTTTGATTTTAAAGGCTAAATATTACAAAATTGAAACATCACACATAACTGCTTCAATAATCTCTTTACAATTGCATACAAAATTTTCAGGTAAATAGTGGGCAAATATTTTGGGTTTAATAAAGGACTATTATAATTTTGTATTCCTATTTCATAATCATTATCAATTATTAGTTGTGTTTAAATGTATTAAATTAACATATAAAACGACAATTTTAAACGAATATGGGCGCAGCTGTCGAGGGGCGCTAGTAATATATATTTTGTTTACGTTACTTTTTCTATACTCCTAATGTGTACACTGTTGTGTAATATGTTATTATTATGATTTAAAAGATTCAGGATAGAGCTGTTTTACTTTACCACAATATGTAACACTCTTAAATAATTAGGTGTTACATATAAATTCATTTATATATTTAATATTTATTTATTAATTAGATCGACGCAATATAAAATAAAATATTTGTTTTCTTGGTGAACACTTGTTAATCTATCGTAAGAACTAGGGCGCTCCTAGCGAGCAAAAATGTAAAATATCGTACGATGTTAGTAAGTCAAGGTCATTGACCAGATCATGCAATATGACGTAGCGTGGGATGATACCTGCGAATCAATGAAAAATGTATATAAGAACAAATAAGGGTGAAGGTTGCATTAGAATTCAGCTTCGCGCGTATACCAAACTGCCCACTTCACTAAAAGTCTTTGAACGAGATAGACGTGATGGCAATTTCGGAAATGACTTAGAAAATTTGCAAGATTTTATTATTCAAAATTTAAGATTTCAAGGCCGGTACTAGTTTATTAATGCAACTTACAGAAGAAGCCAGAACCTTTTTTTTTATGAGTTCCAAATAGTAAAAGTTCGTATTTTTTTGTTTAAGTGCGCTTGTTGCAAGAGCGATGTTTAGTGATAAGTAATATATGTTATAGTGTTATACAAGTGGTTTGCACAACCAGATACATTTTAGAGTATAATGAAGAAAATGTATTTTAATTTTAACTAGCTTAAATTCTGAATGATAAAATGATTAACACATAAACGGTAGAAATCGTCTTCGGATATTCATTTCTAAAATTAAATTTGAACACTTAACTTACTACCTTCTCGATACATAAATTGTAATGCTTTATTGTACATTTAACAAGTAATTAATATATGTAAAGAATAGTTAGCAGTAATTTAAAATAAATCTCTTGACACGTTGGTTGTCATTTGTTCAAATCGTGATTTGTGTTTAATTAATAAATTGTTTAATATTGTATTTTAAAACATTCAATCGTTATTTCACACGTATTATAGTTAGGAAGACAGTCACAGACAGACAGTTTGTGCCTGAGCTGTGACGTTAGAACTAGAAGCACTGGTAAGTAAAATTAAATATTTTGGTAATAAGCAAAAAAACATAAAAATAAAATTACCCAGGTAAAAGGGCGAATCGTTACAAATACAAGGGAGGGATATGTCCAAAATTAGCTTCAAAGACCCGTCGTTACTGTAGGAACTCACTTTCACAAGCTGAGAGCTGAATATGCACTCATAAATTCTTTTGTGCTATCGGGGGTCGAACACAACTTATAAGAAAAATTCGACAATTTAATTAATTTTGTATCTTCAAAAAATATAATATATTTTTTAAAATACTGTAAAATAATAAATGATAGGATTTACCAGTATCAAAGGGGGGGGGGCGCCTAACATGCGTGATAATTAAGTATCAGATAGATAAAGCGAATGCCATTTTACTTCTCTTAAAGCCACAGTTACAGCCCCAAATCTTTAGTATGCCATTTGTATTTACATGCAGAGTAACTGAAGGTTATGCGAAAATCAAGGGTGACAAAATAAATTTTTATGTCTAAAAAGCAAAAATGAAATCGATTCGTAATGAAAGAAACCAAATGACTTTGATTTCCGTGAATCCGTATTTTATGTTTTAGTTGAAGATATTTTAGAGTTAAATTTCACAAGATTATTTAGACAACCTGTCTACCTAAATGGGAAATACATATTACAATCAAAACAAATAATATGCAAAAAAGTAAAGTCAATTTCCATCTAGGTCAACCAATAAAATTTTAATTTACTTACTTTTAATTAAATAATTACAATAAATTAAATATGTATATAAATATGACAATATCACAACATTAAGTGACAAAATAGAGAGCAAAATTAATTAAATAGATTGTTGAATTAAATGCTATTAATTAATAACAATAAGTGTCACCTACTACAAGTATAAAAAATCCATTTGAACTTTAGTTGACATATAAGAGTATTTTATTAACGATTTAAAATTTTGGCAACATGATAAATAAACATGAATAGTGAGAGTATGAACCAAAAGAATGAATTGAAAAAGCAGGAAAAAGTGAATAGAAATTGCGTGTAAAAACTAAGGAGTCAATCTCTAATGATGTTCTTGGCAAGATAAAATAAGGAATATGTGGCCAGCATTCCATACCAAACAATGGTTAATATTCTTGAAGTCACGAACCTAATAAATTACCAATTTATAATTGTTCAACAGTCAGGTTAATTATCCTATACTGGGATTCTCATACCTTAGCCTTTATTTTTCCAGTACCTTCTAAGTTCACACTCTCGTTA
The DNA here is from genome assembly GCA_036971475.1 of Prosapia bicincta. Taxonomy (NCBI): domain Eukaryota; kingdom Metazoa; phylum Arthropoda; class Insecta; order Hemiptera; family Cercopidae; genus Prosapia; species Prosapia bicincta. The sequence continues at coordinate 5,339,037 of JBAIZL010000010.1, read as the reverse complement.
TATATATATATATATGTGTGTGTGTGTGTGTGTGTATATATATATATATATATATATATATATATATATATATATATATAGTTAATATTTTCAATTGGTAATAAAATACTTGTTGAAACACATTTCTTAAAGCTTGTATTGGCTAACACTATATGGTAATACATTTTTTCAAATAATAAATTATTAATAGAATTTAATGAATTTATTTTAATTTCATACGCCAGGAAAAGCTTTTACAACGTGGACAGTGTAATTAATATAGTTATTCCATCCATTTTGGCTTACAATAAGTGATAATGAATAACTTAATAAAACAGCTGATTTTACGTAATAAGTTATATGGTAGAACAGCTGTTTAAACGCATAGGTTATGTTACTTTATTTATATTATTTGTAATTATTTAATAAAAAGTAAAAACCAATGTAAGAATTGGACGAATATTTTGTTCATGGTACTTGTTTTTGTAACGAAACATCCCTTTTTGGATTTTGGTATTCAACCCCACCACTAGCTACATTATTTGTAATTATTTAATAAAAAAAAATTACGAATCAACTGAAACTTTTTTCCATGGTACTTGTTTTTGTAACAAAACATCCCTCTTTGGATTTTGGTAATCAACCCCGCCACTAGATATATTTTTTTGTAATTATAGGCAGGAGATGTTCACTTGGGACAATGAACTGGTCGAAGTCGGGGAAGGGGGGGGGGGTCATAAATCAAGTTGTCATAAATCAAAATACGTAGTGAAAAAAAGTATTTTTTTACTCTGTTGCGTTCTAATTTAGGCTGCTAAAATCCCAAACAAACTATGTAAAACGTAGAAGCGGTAGTTAATGGCTGAGCTGAGTCAAAATTATTATTTCCATTTATTGGATTTTTAACGATAATTTACAATTGATGGGAATAAACTGGATTTCGTAATGTTTAGTATTTTAATTATCCAATGAATTAACCTGTCGTACACTTTCTGTATACTCATAACAGTTACCACAATTTGCGAAACATTTTCTAGACATTATTTCAATTCCATATGTAAATATTATATTATAAATAAATAAATACAATATATCATACACAAATTCATATTAAAGTATTTTACATTTGTTCGAACATATATTTTATGTATATAAAATATGTTCCATTTGTATCAATATATTTTATTATTTAAGATTATAATAAAAAACGTAGTACATATATAATATAATTAATTACTTTTTATACAAACTAATAATGGTATATTATTATAAATAATAATATATTATTATTTATTATATTGCTACTAAATGTAGCATAATATTTTATAAAAGGGGGCAGAATACATTATATAATCATAAATATAAAATTCTTTTCCTGTGCACGTTATATGCACTTTCTGTATTTGTAATAAATATTACTAATTTATTTATGTATGTTGTAATATATATTTACTATATGTTTGGGTTGTTATAGAGTGTGACGTGGAGATTGGTGTGCCACTGAAAAGGTGATGCTACAGTTCTTTTAAAAAATGTGAGTTGAAAACCCGTTTCCTGTTCCATAAATATATTTAAGCTAATTGCCTTGCTAGTAATATCGCTGACACAGTTAGGTTGAGTACATTGTACGCCTATATTGTTTTTATTTTGCATTAGATATTATATTTTATTAGTAGACATAAAAACATCATTTTCGGCAAAGTTTAAACCTATCTCTGCTACAAAATGCTAAAGATTGCATTTGAAATGATCTAAGTTTGAAACCCCCTTGGAGACAAAAGGGGTTGTAAGTAGGAATGGCCGCCAGGAGTGAATACATCATTTATATAGTGGTAGTAGGTAGGCGTGGCTACAGAAGTAAATACTTTATTTGTATAGTGACAGACACTGAGTAATGAAAATGTAGTTATTCTGAAACGCGTCAGCAAGGAAAAATATTGTAATTTTAGAATATCAGAAAAATGTAATAAAATTAGGGATGGGCCGATTCCGATTCTCGATTCCAGGAATCGTCGATTCTAGGTGGTATCGAGGAATCGTCGATACTCGATTCTTCATTCATAAAAGTTTCGATTCCGATTCCTATTTTGTTAACTATTAAAATATGCGTGTGGAGTAATTTATTACCAAACAAAATTTATTATATTTGTGTGGAAAAATAATTAATTACCAACTATGTCTTATTTATGTATTAGTTGATTTGAATGAATTAAATGATTAAAGTAAACGAAAATATTATTATTTATGAAGCAACAGCAATCAAGATCGTAACCATTTCTGGTCGTTTGGCATCGCTCGTCTCTCTCTCTCACTATAGTGGGTTCGATACTCTCTTTTGCTCTCTCTCTCTCACCCACGTGTCTTACTGCCACTGATTTATAGATGTCAGAACAAAACACAAAAAAGTACAGTAAAAACTCGATTAACCGTCATCGTCGGAACCGTGGCCATGACGGTTGAGCGAATAGACGGATAACAGAAACACTGTATTATTCCTCCGAAACTTAACCTTAATAAATTATATTATAGACAGATATCACTCTCACGGTTGAAGGTTTTGTGTAGCCTATTACATTAAAACGGAACTTTTAAAAGGTTTTGCCATATGACCAAGATGTTAACTAAATTAATTATTAGAGAACTAGCATGTAAGCTAATATAACTTGAAAGAATCGAGAATCGAGTAAAGAATCGAGAATCGAAAGGAAAATTTTAGAATCGGAATCGGAATCGGAATCGGAATCGAAAATTTTAGGAATCGGCCCATCCCTAAATAATATGTATATGAAAATTTTTATTAAATTATTAAAATGAGTTACTGAATAAAAAAAAGCGTTGTTTTGTAACAAAACATTCTTTGCTTGACTGATATTGTGCCGTAGTACTAAATGTCACCACTGCAAGCGCCAGTGTAAGAATGGTTACATACACTGGTGCGTAGCGAGTTTGCTTTGTGTTATAGTTTCATGAAATAAACTCGGCAAACAAGTTTTTGGCGTAAATTTGGCATTGAAAAGAGCCTTTTAACAGGCCTTCATTGGCACAAAACCATTGTTGGAACGTGCTGTAAAACCTCTAGATCGATCGCCCGCTACTCATGATGTTGTGCAACAGGTTAGAGAAAGCTTTACCAATAGTAAAAACAAGACTAATGTGGAATGGTTCCGGCAAGACTGGAAACTACAAAAGCAGTTGGGCTTGTGATTCGTAACATAAATATGTATGGAAGTCTCGGAAAAAGAACAAAATCAGAGGAGCGAAATGTCAAAATGAAATCGAGTAGGTAGAGGCGTAAAAAGTATAATCATAATGTTAAGACAATAAAGAAATCAAATATAAAAATGTATCTAGGGATTTTAATATAGTATAAATATCTATCAAACCCAGCAGAACTAAGGTCTGGTAATGAGGATGATGTTGATGTTGATGGCGAGAATGATTATGATAATTATACAAAAAATTACAATATATTTTTAATTTAATTTTGCGTGTTACAAAATTAAAAGTTCACCTTTCAAAACTAGGAAATATAAATAAAAACATAAATAGCTTTAGAACTAACAAACCATGTCATGTAAAGGTCTATAATGATGATGTTTAAGGTAAATATCCTGACGATGGTGATTACAATGACGACGTCGACGATGAATATGACAACGATATTGGACATAAATAAATCACAATATACATTAAAATTAACTTTGCATATTATAAAATTAAAAGGTCTAGGTTTCAAAAATGCAAAACATATACAACAATAACCTTTAAACCATCACCCTGTAAAGGTTTGATAATGATGATAACTGTAATATTGTTGATGATGATGGTGATGATGAATAGCAATAATATCCAATATAGGCCTACATTAAAATTACCTCTGAATGGTAGAAAATTATTACATATCGGTTTCAAAGAATATGACCATAGAAGAAACAAAATTAAAATTAGAATGTTACTTACATTAATATAAACCTAGATTTATTTAAACCTAGATATGAGAACCCAAATTGCGTTTGCTTACTTATTTCGTAGGGGAAAATATAATTATTTTACTGTATTTCTGATGCTCTGCTGGTATAAGTACTGCTTGACGCTAAACTAAGAAGCTTTATAGGCAGCGTGAGAGTTCCACGTAGGCACTATAGGCTATAAAAGTTTTTAATCTCCTTTCCCCGACACTGCGCACCCAGCCACAGTCACGTATCCGCCCTGTCTCAAACTCTCCAGCGATAAATTGTAAATCGATTTATTTGGAACTATTGTTTCTTGGACGGATCTGTTTCTGTAATGAAGAAACCATCTGCGGCATCGTTTCTGCTTCCCAATAAAATTCCCACTGTTATGTATAGTATATATTTGCCTCCCCCAATCTATTTAAAGGACATGTAATTCGTCTCAATGTTGCAATAAAGTAGACCCTACAATTCGATGGTAGATTTGTATTTCAAGCAGTAGCAAGTTCAAGTGAAAATGTTTACAAAACTATTTCTACAAAATGTCAAGCCCTATGTAGGGTACCGTATAATTGTACTTCTAAAGAGTTGACCTGAACTCCTTTTAAACCAGCTTCTTTAGTGAGGGACACACTTGGAATGATTGAGCACTAAGTATTTTCTTCCTTTGTCAACGTGTTCCAAACAATGATAATAAAAAAGTGTTTCTCGAATTACGTTCTATTATTTCTCACTCTCCATATATATATATATATATATATATATATATATATATATATATATATATATATATATATTCATCATTTTTATATGTATTTACTCAGGTTCAAATACATTTTTTAAAACTTGTAGTAGATGATACGTGATACACTTTTGTTTTCAAATATTAATTCATTATTCAATTCAATTAATTAATTTTAGTTTTATGTGGGGAAAACCATTTCACAAAAGGGGCAAGGTATACAATATAGTTATTTGGTGGCTTAAAATAAGTGATAAAATATGATTTCGTAAAACCGCTGACTTTATATTAGAGCTTAATTGGTAAAACAGCTGGTTTTATATTAGAGCTTAATTGGTAAAACAGCGGTTTTAACGTCAAGGTAATCTTAATTTATATTAATTTATTTATTTAATAAAAAGTAACTAAATGAAAGGTTTTCTTGAATTACCAAGGTAGAAATTGACTTTAAAAAAACTTTTGTTTATATTACTTGTTTCGTAACACAAATAGAAACAGATAAAAAAGATACCGTACAAAAATACCACGAAACAAAACATATTCACAGTAATGTAGCTACTCCGCATACAATAAAACAATTTATTTTAACAATACAGAGCACATTCAGTAATACCAACCGTGAGTTATAAAATACCCCACAAACAAGTACACAGAAACAAGACGTTATCGCCTTCTGGTAGTGACAATTAAAATGTCTTTGGAATGTTATTCTTCTTGATAAAAATAATAATACTTTTTGTCCCAAAACAATGAATTAATTTTATAATATTACATTTATTAACAAGTCGAAGCAATTGTGTAAAGTAGTTTTTATTTTAAATAAATGAAAGTTCTTCATCATTCTTTTTATCTATACGTCTATGTTAATTTCCCTTCCAAAGCTATCAACCTTAGTGTAAATTATTACAAAATTATAATAATTTTTCGAGAAGATTTGCAAATAAAAAATGGCTTGAATGAAAGGTTTTGTTTGTGCCTAAGAGGTTTTATTAATTTAAATTAAAGACAATTATAATTGTTAGACTTTTGAAACATTGTCTGATTCAGATATATATATATATATATATATATATATATATATATATATATATATATATATATATAGAATATCAAAAGTGTTTTCCTGTTAGAATATTTTTAAGATTAAATAATATACACTAATACAGGAATATTTAATTTATTGAATAATATACTCAAAGCTTTTCGTTGGTTTACATTACCAACATCCTCAGGAGTTACAATACTAAGAATGATAAAAGAACTCCGAATTCCTTTCGGAGAATTTCTTTTATCATTCTTAGTATTGTAACTCCTGAGGATGTTGGTAATGTAAACCAACGAAAAGCTTTGAGTATATTATTCAATAAATTAAATATTCCTGTATTAGTGTATATTATTTAATCTTAAATATATATATATATATATATATATATATATATATATATATACTTGATATTTTACGTTATCCATTGTTTTTCCGTTGCACTGACTTTATGAAGTTAATATATTACTATTGTAGTAATTTTATCCACCATTAAGTGCAATGATTTAACTCATGATTAATGAATTTGACTTAAAATCATTGCACTTAATGGTGGATAAAATTACTACAATAGTAATATATTAACTTCATATATATATTCGTTAATTTGTACTCACATTCATTGTTATAAAAGTGTTTAAAATTTAATGAGAAAGAGGCTTTAATGAGTGTTAATAAACCACGTTTAAATTAACTAACTTAATATCCTTTTAATCAAATTATAACAGTTCCTTTCAAGAAGAATATGCAATAACAACATTACACTGCACTTTAACAATTACTATGCAAATAATGAAATACAAATTACAAACTTGTCCGAGAGAGAAATAGCTGACAACTTAGTTAAGCTGTTAGAAATGAAACAAAGCAGTATAAAAGTTTTCCTCTAAATAAGGACACAAAGAGGACGAAGATTGTTCTGGACCTATGCTCAACAACCTAACAATTAGCAAAAGCTTATTTCCAACAGTTATTTATAGCATTACTAGAAAGAATTACTTGTATTAGGGAAACGAGTCTAAGGACGTTGGAAAGTAAAGTCTAAGGACGAGGAAGAAGAATGACGGGAATTCCTCAATGAAACGCTATGTTTACTTAACATTCTTGAAATAATTTTAGCAGATAAATATGTGGCACTGTCAAGTTGTGTAACTAAAATAAATTAGGATAAAATAAAAGTAACTAACTATAAAATTATAGTAACTTCCTCTAAATAATAGCTACTTTCTATACAATAATAGCTACTTTCTATACAATAATAGCTACTTTCTATACAATAATAGTTACTTCCTATACAATAATAGCTACTTCCTATACAATAATAGCTACTTCCTATACAATAATAGCTACTTCCTATACAATTATAGCTACTTCCTATACAATAATAGGTATTTCATATGGAATAATAGTAACATGATATAAAATATTTGCAAATCCCAATAAAATAATAATAGCTTCCTATAAAATAATAGCTACTCCTTATAAAATAATATAAAAACTTTAAAACGTAAATGCGAAATTCCTATAAAATAATAGTAACTCTTTGTAAAATCATAATAACTTCCTTTAAAATAATAGCTACTTCCTACAAAATTATAACTCCCTTTAGCAAAATAGAAACTGTCAGTACAATAATAGAAACTTCATTCGGAATAATAGTAACTTTCTATAAAATAATATTAACTTACAATAAAGTGATAGTGACTGCCAATAAAACATTAGTAACTTCCAATAAATATTTAGCTTAGTATAAAAATAATAACAGACACTTTTCGCACTAGTTTAATGCTGTGAGTGCTGTCAGCAACAGTCTTGTCCGTAAGTCCCTGCACTGAGCAATGCGTTGATTTAGTGCGAAACGCGTCTGCAGCAAAACATCTGTTTTTATTATTACCCATTAGAAATATTTTATTGCGCTTTTAAATATCAGTTTGTGTTTTCCTTCACAACCACGAACGTTAAGTAAAACATTACCTGCGTAAAAATATGAGCACTTTGTATAATTTAGTATGAGTTTACATAAAAATTCAAAGATTTTAACTACAAAATATATTGTAGAAATAGTAGACAACTTCAAGTTTGCTAAAACTATTATTCAATTGGAATACGGATACTTCAACAAATCCTTCGTCTAATATTTCTCTAACTAGAGAGTTTGTAGTAATGTAATGTAATGTATATAATGTAATTCGGAAAATTTAGAGAAATAAATTGTTAAGTGATTTAAATGCAATTTTCTAAGATAGAAAGTGCCTAAACATAAAAAAAAACTACATACAAAGATTTAAAGGTTACACGTGTTTTTTGATACGTATATATCGATTAGAATACATTTTTTGAAATGACTGGTAACATTGAGAATCTATTAAACAAATACACACGGAGAAGAACTGTCTCCGATGGGTTCCACAACAAAAACACATCCGGCGACCAAAGCACTCCGGTCTAATAAACGCAGGATTGATTTCATAACGGAGACAAAAACTGAAAGTAATAGTCGGAGAGTTGTTGTTTCGGAGCGTTTCTTTCCGAACATATACTTTGCGCCATAACTCTTCCCGCAGACAGCTCCTGGAAAAACAGCACTTCCAGCTCTTCCGGTGGAATTCCACAGTGTGTGAAAAAGTGCAATTTATCACAAACGGCGAAAGTTTCAAATCCACTTCTCCGCGGCTACCTTAATTGTTCTTCGCTAAGGGATATAATTTATCTCTGTAGGGCTTTAAACAACCATAATTAAAAGCATTAAAGAATATTAAAAGGCAAATCGTTTTTCAAAACCTTTAACACTTGGTTAAGTTTATATGTCGTGAATAACCAAGAACAAAATTAGCTAAAGTATATACTGTATATATATATATATATATATATATATATATATATAATTTTAACAGTATAAGTAATGATATTATTATATTATAATAAATATTGTAAAATTAGATAATATTCCCCGCCTTTATCTCTATCAGAAAATATTGGTAGTTCAGGTTTCCGTTTTAATGTAAGGGACCATGTTGTAGAATCTGTCGTGGAATAGGCAATAATTAAATATATATGTATTTTTTATACGTAAATATCAGGAAACAGAACGTTTTTTGTAATCGTACAATAAACCATCAAAATCTTGACTCAGTTTGAACAATATGTAGTATTGAGTCTAAAATTAACTATGAGCAATATCTATTTATTGACTCTAACATTGAAAAGCTTAGAGTAATATCTATTATTGGCTCTAATATTGGAAACATTGAGCAATATTTATTATAGACTCTAACATTGATAAGCTCTGAGCTGTATCTCTTATTGACTATAACAAATAATGATTAACTCTAAACAATTTCTATTATTGACTGTAACATTGATTAACTTTGTCCAATTTCTATTATTGACCAAATATGACCATATTCTAATATTGAATCTAACATTTAATCATATTATAAATTTTAAATGATAAATCATTGTGTATTTTGTTCATATTAAGTTAAATAATTTCTAATTATAGAATCTCAATATCAAATGCTTAACTATTTGTAAAAACATGTCCCTATAAATTCTCAACAAACTCCATATTTAAGTTTTATCACGAACGGAATATTAAATATACGGAACGGGGAAAATAAAATACGATGTAGACTATATATATAAACTTTACAAATACCCCAGAGATCAATTCACACGTACATAAAATGCCCTGATCCAAATAAAACAGTGTAAATAACTTTCAACGGATTTGGTGAATTCATTTTAGATCAATTACAAAACCTCCCCTGCGACCAGATTCCATAACAGCACCGTGATAGCAGATTTGTGTCGCGGTTTAACGCGGTGGCCTCGCCGTGTAAACACCTGCCCAATACAGACACCTGGTGCCTCACAGCGTCGTTTTCGCTGGTATCATGCTTTAAACTCTGCCTTGCACAGATTTTATTAAACTTGTTTCTCTTCATGGAATGGAACAATGACTCTATAGTGATGTACGGACAATATGATTACACACTCCTCGTAGCATATAACACGCTTGTCATGGTTTAAAACGTATCAAATTTTTCGATACCTAAAGCTTACTTTCAATTTTTCTTACGCGTATAATATTACCTTTATGGGTAATTTAACTTTTGTTTAGACATATAAATAACTTTATTGTTATTGACGTTTCTAAATACCTTACTTTTGTTCGGTCTGTAAATTTCACTTAATGCTTACTTTCACTTTTGCTTAGGCGTATAACCTTAACTTTATGGATAATTTCAAACGCAGGCTACGTAGGTGTAGCCTATAGTAAAAACTTTATTGTTAATTTTTTTTTTTTTTTTTTGCTAGGCACATATTATTATATTTATTGTTATTTTCACTTTTGTCTAGGCATATAACAATAACTTTTGTTTAATTTCACTTTCGCTCAGGCATATAACAATAACTTTTGGTTTAATTTCACTTTCGCCTAGACATATAACAATAACTTTTGGTTTAATTTCACTTTCGCCTAGGTATATAACAATAACTTTTGGTTGAATTTCACTTTCGCCTAGGCAAATAACAATAACTTTTGGTTTAATTTCACTTTTACCTAGGCATATAACAGTCTAGGCCTGAGTCAGTCTAGTTTGTTAATTTTTTTTGTATTCTAGATTGTACTTTTGTAATAGAAACTTCTGAAGATGATGACTTTGTCATCGAAATGTACATAAGGATTAAATCTTAGATAACTTATTTTAGTTATTTTTTTATTATTTGTTGTGGTTTTGGGGTTTTTTCACCTATATTTTTGTAATATATTGTACCATTGTGCTCTTGATATTGTATAATATACCATTAACTTTTGGTTTAATTTCACTTTTACCTTGGCATGTAACGTTAACGTTACGGCTTTCTAAGTTCCTTAAACAGATTTTCTCAGGCTATGCTTTTAATTTTATGGTTAATATTGTTCCCATAAAGATTTTTGAGCATGGTTTTCCATTGTTTTGTGGAAGGTGTTTTATACATTTAATAAAATACTTTAGTTATTTTCAAACAACAGAATTAGCAAATCACTTTCATTTTGCCGCCAAGAACATCACTTTCTTAAGGTGTGACGATGCAAGGAGATTATTATCAATATTTCACTCTGTGTATAGCAGTTGCCATCCTACTTTGTAAAATTTATAGGATAAATAGGGAATATAGTGTAGGTTGTTGTGACGAGCAGATGACTAATGGGTGGTTTTATCCAAACACGGCCTTACGATCACTAGGCAAAGGTAGTGACAGACTATTAACTCTTTTTCTTATCAGAAATATACTTGTAACAGGCAGTCAACACATATTGTCATGGTAACGACTTGAGGAATTTAACAATACGGCACAAAATATTGCTTCAAATAGAATAGAGCTTTCTAAATTTAACAAAGGTTTTAGTGCTCCGAAATTGTACTTAGTTTTTGAAATTATTATAAAAAACCTGATTTATTAGTTTCTTGAATATTTATTACATTTTATCAAACGAGGAAGAAAAGTAATATTTTAATAATTGTTTTCATAATATCTGCTTAGCAGTATGGACCCCTCTCTTTACCGCGATGAGAGACGGTCAGTATCATACTACGTGAAACCTTGTTCTTAGCCCCAATACTAGAGGAAACCCCCTCCGTCTTCAGTGAACGACTCTGCACGATGAAGGGCCCAGTGAGCTGAGCGGTTAAAGTAGATCCAGTGACAGCGACAAATAAACCAATGACAGCGACTTCAATATATCCGTAACTATACATTCAGTGAAGGTGACATTTTGCCCAATAACAAATGAGAAAAGCCCCTCCTTCATTAGTCAACGACTCTGCACGATGAACGGCCCAGTGAGTTGCGTGGTTAAAGTAGATCCAGTGACAGCGACAAATAAACCAATGACAGCGACTTCAATATATCAGTAACTATAAACTCAGTGACGGTGACATTTTGCCCAATAACAAATGAGAAAAGCCCCTCCTTCATTAGTCAACGACTCTGCACGATGAACGGCCCAGTGAGTTGCGTGGTTAAAGTAGATCCAGTGACAGCGACAAATAAACCAATGACAGCGACTTCAATATATCAGTAACTATAAACTCAGTGACGGTGACATTTTGTCCAATAACAAATGTGAACGATACTGCACGACGAATGGTCCAGTGAGCCGAGTGGTGAGAGTAGATCCAGCGACAAATTAACCAATGACAGCCGCGGTAAAATATTTGTAACTTTTCAGATAATGACGACGACGTTCTGCCTCCGATCGATGTATTGTCACTGGAACTGGCATTTTCCATATTTTGCACTGTTACCACCAGCGACAAACTAATATTAGTGACAAAGTGATCGGAACAGAAGTATCGACCATCCCTAGTATGACGCATAGCTTCAAATGTATGTTTTTATAAAATTTAGAGCCACGATAATTCCAGTTTAAATTAATAAAACAAAACTTAAGTAAGCTCTATTTAAGTTTTTAATAGGGAGTCATTCCGAAACTCGTCAACAAATGAAAATATTGTAAAAATTTACTCAAATATATATATTTAAATATTTAATTAATTAATGGCAATTAATTAATTTTTGACGTTATTTTCCACAATGGTAATATTTGAGAGCATATTGCGTAGCCAATAAGTCTGAGGGATTTTAACGATTATTTCAGAATAACGAACGATGTTTATTTGTACGATAAATTTAGCCCGTTGCCAAGAGATTACCTTTATCTGGGGAGCTTAGAGGGCGGGGAATTGGAAACCGACTTTTATTTATGGCCTTTCATTCACAAATTTCGTAAAAATATGGCCGATTCTATTTACGTTTTAGAAGCGGGTCTCTAGTAGTTTTGATAAATGGTTATTTTTTTCATACGAAACAGTCAATGACATTTCTTATTTATGCGTATTTAATCAGAATTTTATTTAAAATTTTATCAAAGTTTATGATGCCATAACTCTACTGGGGCGAATGAAATATTAACTCGTTTCTCTATTAAAGCATTTTAGAGTTACTTTTAAAGTTATTTTATGTTACAATATATATGGTGCTTTATTAAAAACGTATTCTGTGTAGAACAATGTAAAGTCCACTATCTGATAATGTTACAATTCTTTAACAACAGTAGTGTTTCTATGTTATAATTTTTCTGGCTTATCTGACATCTTTTTTTTAACCCCCGTTCAGATCTTCTTTGTTGATAATTTTCTCTTTTTATGTTAAAGAAAGTAATATTTAAAAAAATCAAGTAAATGAAAGACAAATTTACTTAAGTCTACAAAGAAAAACTTTATTTTAGTGACATTTAATTATAGTTTATAAATATATATGTATGTATATATTTATATTTCTTAATATTTGAAAGCAGTTAGAGATAATTGTAGTAAAATAAAATAGTAATAGCACTAAGTGGAATCGGGTGTCCAAAACTTAAAAAAATTAATTTTCAGGTTTTTTTCTTATTATTCCTCAGAGATTTTTGTTTCTTTTAGTGAAAATTTTATGTAGGTATTTCCCGAAATTATTTTTTTAAGTTATGAGTTTTTAAAGTTCCGCTTGCATAGAATGTTTCACTTGTTTGTGACGGACTGACTCTTCTCTCGTGTCACAGTACAATTATATACATATTTACTCATTTTCACTTAGTTATCTTTGCTTCAGTTGTCAATTATTTACACTGGGCGGCTTACAAACGTAGCTATAAATGAGATACAGACCTACTACGGACTAGGAATTAGAAGGATTGCTTAAAATGCATTAGAACAAATAAGTTTGCAGTGTGGACAGAATACTTTCATTTATCGTCCTCAAATGAATCGCCAATGCATGGGTTGTGCAAAAGGCTGTGAAAGTTTGTGCAAGTACCAAAAACCTATTCAAAATGTAGAACCTTATGACCATAATAAGCACATGCACTTTCATCGAGCTGTTGTGAATTAAATCAAGCCAATATTTAAAGATGTGGCACATCCTGACTTATTTAGAGGGTGCTATTAAGGTGGTACACAAAACGCTAGCGATTCCATAAAAAGCGTGATTTGGTCTCGCGTACGGAAGTCTACTTTCGTTATGAGAGAAACACTAGAGTTAGGTGTTTATGAAACTATAGCTGCAATGAAGGCAGTATTGCGAAATGTAGGATTCTAGAAAGGTTAGGCATCATTCCTGAAAATATATCCATCGAGCGGTTGGAATTTGTCGGCCGGCTAAGGGAAAAAAACCCATTACCATTAAGGTTATCGACGAGAAAAAAAGTGCACTGAGAAGAAGACATTGCCAAAGAAAGCCTGGAGGACAGATATGAGGACATCCTCATATATATTTATATATATAGGTAGTTCTTTACATATGACAGAATAACAATAATTAGTGGCAAAATAGGGTGCGAAATTAATTATTAAAATTATTTAATTCATTTAAATAATTTAATTAATAATTGAAAATCTCTAATAGAATCAAGTGTCAACCACTACAAGTTTTAAACTTGTATTTAAACATGAGTGGATGAATAAAAGTATTGTAATAATTAGAGGTAGGCCGCGATGCCTAAAACTTTCGATTCTTTTAAGGTTTATAGGGCTACATGATACTCTATAATAATTAGGGGTAGGCCGCGATGCCTAAAACGTTCGATTTTTTTAAGGTATATAGGGCTACATGATACTCTATAATAATTAGGGGTAGGCCGCGATGCCTAAAACTTTCGATTCTTTTAAGGTATATAGGGCTACATGATACTCTATAATAATTAGGAGTAGGCCGCGATGCCTAAAACTTTCGATTCTTTTAAGGTATATAGGGCTACATGATACTCTATAATAATTAGGGGTAGGCCGTGATGCCTAAAAACTTTCGATTCTTTTAAGGTATATAGGGCTACATGATACTCTATAATAATTAGGGGTAGGCCGCGATGCCTAAAACTTTCGATTCTTTTAAGGTATATAGGGCTACATGATACTCTATAATAATTAGGGGTAGGCCGCGATGCCTAAAACTTTCGATTCTTTTAAGGTATATAGGGCTACATAATACTCTATAATAATTAGGGGTAGGCCGCGATGCCTAAAACTTTCGATTCTTTTAAGGTATATAGGGCTACATGATACTCTATAATAATTAGGGGTAGGCCGCAATGCCTAAAACTTTCGATTCTTTTAAGGTATATAGGGCTACATGATACTCTATAATAATTAGGGGTAGTCCGCGATGCCTAAAACTTTCGATTCTTTTAAGGTATATAGGGCTACATGATACTCTATAATAATTAGGGGTAGGCCGCGATGCCTAAAACTTTCGATTCTTTTAAGGTATATAGGACTACATGATACTCTATAATAATTAGGGGTAGGCCGCGATGCCTAAAACTTTCGATTCTTTTAAGGTATATAGGGCTACATGATACTCTATAATAATTAGGGGTAGGCCGCGATGCCTAAAACTTTCGATTCTTTTAAGGTATATAGGGCTACATGATACTCTATAATAATTAGGGGTAGTCCGCGATGCCTAAAACTTTCGATTCTTTTAAGGTATATAGGGCTACATGATACTCTATAATAATTAGGGATAGTCCGCGATGCCTAAAACTTTCGATTCTTTTAAGGTATATAGGGCTACATGATACTCTATAATAATTAGGGGTAGGCCGCGATGCCTAAAACTTTCGATTCTTTTAAGGTATATAGGACTACATGATACTCTATAATAATTAGGGGTAGGCCGCGATGCCTAAAACTTTCGATTCTTTTAAGGTATATAGGACTACATGATACTCTATAATAATTAGGGGTAGGCCGCGATGCCTAAAACTTTCGATTCTTTTAAGGTATATAGGGCTACATGATACTCTATAATAATTAGGGGTAGTCCGCGATGCCTAAAACTTTCGATTCTTTTAAGGTATATAGGGCTACATGATACTCTATAATAATTAGGGGTAGTCCGCGATGCCTAAAACTTTCAATTCTTTTAAGGTATATAGGGCTACATGATACTCTATAATAATTAGGGGTAGTCCGCGATGCCTAAAACTTTCGATTCTTTTAAGGTATATAGGGCTACATGATACTCTATAATAAGTAGGGGTAGGCCGCGATGCCTAAAACTTTCGATTCTTTTAAGATATAGGGCTACATGATACTCTATAATAATTAGGGGTAGTCCGCGATGCCTAAAACTTTCGATTCTTTTAAGATATAGGGCTACATGATACTCTATAATAATTAGGGGTAGTCCGCGATGCCTAAAACTTTCGATTCTTTTAACGTATATAGGGCTACATGATACTCTATAATAATTAGGGGTAG
This sequence comes from Prosapia bicincta, assembly GCA_036971475.1. Taxonomy (NCBI): domain Eukaryota; kingdom Metazoa; phylum Arthropoda; class Insecta; order Hemiptera; family Cercopidae; genus Prosapia; species Prosapia bicincta. The sequence goes on along the minus strand of JBAIZL010000010.1, from coordinate 5,323,032 downwards.
GCCGCGATGCCTAAAACTTTCGATTCTTTTAAGGTATATAGGGCTACATGATACTCTATAATAATTAGGGGTAGTCCGCGATGCCGAAAACTTTCGATTCTTTTAAGGTATATAGGGCTACATGATACTCTATAATAATTAGGGGTAGTCCGCGATGCCTAAAACTTTCAATTCTTTTAAGGTATATAGGGCTACATGATACTCTATAATAATTAGGGGTAGTCCGCGATGCCTAAAACTTTCGATTCTTTTAAGGTATATAGGGCTACATGATACTCTATAATAAGTAGGGGTAGGCCGCGATGCCTAAAACTTTCGATTCTTTTAAGGTATATAAGACTACATGATACTCTATAATAATTAGGGGTAGACCGCGATGCCTAAAACTTTCGATTCTTTTAAGGTATATAGGGCTACATGATACTCTATAATAATTAGGAGTAGGCCGCGATGCCTAAAACTTTCGATTCTTTTAAGGTATATAGGGCTACATGATACTCTATAATAATTAGGGGTAGGCCTCGATGACTAAAACTTTCGATTCTTTTAAGGTATATAGGGCTACATGATACTCTATAATAATTAGGGGTAGGCCGCGATGCCTAAAACTTTCGATTCTTTTAAGGTATATAGGGCTACATGATACTCTATAATAATTAGGGGTAGGCCGCGATGCCTAAAACTTTCGATTCTTTTAAGGTATATAGGGCTACATGATACTCTATAATAATTAGGGGTAGGCCGCGATGCCTAAAACTTTCGATTCTTTTAAGGTATATAGGGTTACATGATACTCTATAATAATTAGGGGTAGGCCGCGATGCCTAAAACTTTCGATTCTTTTAAGGTATATAGGGCTACATGATACTCTATAATAATTAGGGGTAGGTCGATGCATAAAACTTTCGATTCTTTTAAGGTATATAGGGCTACATGATACTCTATAATAATTAATTTAATAACATCTTGGTCATATGGTGAAATCCTTTAAAAGTTCTGTTTTAATGTAATAGGCTACACAAAACGTTCGACCTTGATTTATGAATGGAATTTGTGAAAGGATGATAAACATATCAGATAAAAGTAATGTTTATTTAATATTACAAACGTGAACTTCAGTTAACAATTACAATATAACTTCAGTAATCGCCATTTCAGTTTGTATAACTGGATAGAGTGAAACTACCTTTTCTTTGTGTTTTGTTTTGACATTTATGAAAGGAGAGAGGGGAAGGGAGAGAGAGTCGAGGCTACACGAGTGACAATGTCACGATGGGACAAGACGAGCGGTGAGAAACGGATCAGAAATACTTGCGAGCGACTTTGTATTTGCGTCACACATAATAATTATATTTTCGTTATCTCAAATAGGCTTTGTATTCAATCGTTTAATTCAATGAAAACAACTTATACATAAATAAGGCATAGTCGATCATTTTTTATTTTCCCAATAAATTACACCCCAATCCACCAATAGATTACAGTTAAAAAAATAAAAAGAATCGAAATCGGTACTTTAATCAATGGAGAATCGAGTATCGACAATTAATTGATACCATTAGAATCAATGATTCTTAGAATCGAGAATCGGAATCGGCCCATCCCTACTAATAATTATTCCAAATTTGAACAAGATATAGAAATAAATATACAGTTACACTTCTGTACAACGAAATCGATTAACCAGATAAAATATTCATTATAGAGGTATTCGTTAATGAGAAGTGGTCTTGGCAAGAATACTCCCGCCCTATCTTACTGCAGTATAGTCACAAACCCAACACAGTATAACATCGCGGGCATTTGTGAGGTAATAGGTCAGCGTTAAGATGGGAGATGGTTTGTAAAACGTTTTATAAAGTTTCAATTTATAGAGTTTCAAGATTTGTGTAGTTGAAAATCTAAAAATGATATATCAATATGTTCAGAGTGTTTCTTTTTTCACCGCATTAAGGTCTATTCACACACATCAGTTCCGTCACAGTTCAGTCTCAGTTCAGTCAAAGTTGCGTCCGGAATTCGTCAGTCAACTGTCCGTCAGTTGGCTTCAGTCAGTCGTCAGTCACTTTATACAGTGATCTTACAGTCAAGCTTATTTTATCATGAGTGAATTAAATTGGATAATATATAATTACCTCAATGGCTGATTTTACTATAGTAGAGTTAGCTGCAATAGCGATAGCCTTAGATGACGTAGAGATTGAAAATAAGAGAAACAAGCGAAGGATATGGGTTCATGATTTATGGAAGAAAAGGGAAAGTCAGGGAGAGTTCATCACGTTATTTAAGGGACTATTGGACGATGAAACTAAGTTCTTTAAATATTTTAGGATGACAAGTGAAACATTTCATATTTTACTCGGTAAAGTGGAAGTGCATTTAAGAAAACAAGACACTCACTGGAGGAAATTAGTGACACCCAAGGAACGACTAGCTGTATGTTTTAGGTGCTAAAATCATTTCAGCACCTATCTTCACCCAAATTTCATTCTTCACAGACGAGTCCATGTATTTAGCGTTAGACATATCATACAAAACTATATTTTTGCGAACACATTCTATCAATTTTTCATCGTTCATCTTGATGCTCGTAACAAACCGTCTTTAAAATATAAATTCTACACAGAAATACAACTTTTATATAAAAACGCAATCCTTTTAAAATAGCAAACACATCCGTCATACGACCGTCAGGCGTCCGAACAATCCAAAAATATCGGTGGGAAGAAATCTGAAAATGACTGACGGACGCCGGCAGAGCGACTGACGGACCTGCGCCGGATGAGTGTAGATAGCGCAACAGGAAATCCATTATAGAATAAATGTTTTGACTGTGACGTGACTGATGTGACTGACCTGTGACGCGCCGGAACTGATGTGTGTGAATAGACCTTTAGATTTC
>JBAIZL010000010.1:5255130-5312630 GCA_036971475.1 Prosapia bicincta | reverse complement strand
TAATTGTTGATCATTTTTGTTGTGACCCCAATAGAGACTACAGCAGAAACCTAAGAAACGATTGAAATATTTCGTCAAGGGATGTTTTAATCAAGAAAGTCAGAAATCATTACTTTATAAAAATTATTACCTTTAATTTTAACTTCGAATTTCAACACAAACTTAAATTATTTTGTTTACAAACGCCAGTCGGTCTTCTGGTAACAAGACACTATTCCGCCTCTTCTCGTGGTGAAGTATCGTCCGCGTGGAAAGGATGCGAAGGTTTCGTTTCCGGTGAGAGCTTTTTGGACGTCGGAACGGGCGGTTTCGAGCACTTCGGAGGAGGTGGAGGTCTGGGTAGGGTACCGCTTTCGTGTTCCACAAATTCCGATGACTGGTAGGCCCTCTGTCTCTGCGGCGGTTGTAGAACTAACAGCGCTGTGTCTCTGCTCGAAGATTTAAGGATGGAGTTTGTTGACGCCCTTGATTCCATTATTTGAAGCAACTCTGTGGCGCCTGAAATGAGAAAAACATAAAGTTTTAAAATGCAACCACAAGAACCTTAAAGAGAACGCTTTTCAAAATTCGTATAATACTAATGCATGGTAATGACGTAACGTATGCGATTTGTTTGTAGTTTTAGAGTGTTTACCCAGAATAAAAAGTATTGTGGATATAGGTGGGATTGTGGTATGGATAATATATCCCACTCCTTAAAACCTATTGCCTTCCATCGACGGAACTATCTGGACTATACAAAACGTGTTTATTGGGCATACGGACCCAATACGTCTTTTTGTGTTGAATGTTTAATCTGTTTTACCCTTGTTAATGTGTTATCGTCTCCGTGCTTCACATAAGCACATGCCACACGTTTCTCATGTCTAACCAGTTCTTTATTAGCGCCGCACAATTCAGTTGACGTGATCACTTGTCGCGCCGAATTAACACGTGCTGCTCAAGAATACCTTAATCCACAGTAGGGATTAAAACGTTTGGGTGAGTATCTTGACATTATGTGCTTAGTTTCGCCACCTGACTTATACCGGTTCCCTATTAGGGCTATAAAGAAGTGTCTATTCGCTTCACCACCTCGCGAGGAGACTGATGAGGGAGAGTAGATAAGTCAGGTCTAAGATGAGGCTGGAACTATAATCTGGTAACGAAAATCCCCTTTTCGTATCAATTGTGAAATATACAAAATTAAACAATTTCCTAAAACTAAATTAAACGTATTACCAAACAAACAAAAAACCAAAATAAGAGATCATAAACTAAAACTACTATAAATAACCTTATATAATTAAAAACAGGGGCAATAAAAATGTTTAAAATCCTGTTAAATTATCTAACTAGAGTTTTTTAGAAAATATGTATAAACAGAAAAACACAAATTACACATCCTGAGCTTAGTATAGATTGAAAAATGATAAAATAAAAGTAATATGTTTGTTCTTGGCCAAACGATCTGTAAAATGGCTTAGTGGAGATATGCTGCAAAACAAATATAGGACAGACGTAAGTTCGTAAAGTCAAAGTGCTAATGTGCCCAGGAAAGAGGGGGAAACTTGGTTTTGGATTTTTCTGTCCACAATGCTTAAATCGTTCAGTTTTAAAACCATGTAGTGTTAAGCCTTGATCATACCTATGATTAAAGTATATTTTTAAACATACTGACACAAAAGGTTTCTAGCTGCAGTAGGCCATTATCAGTATTTTTAACGATAGGCTTGCTTATATCTTGATACAGATATGTAAAGAGTAGCATCAACATCCGGATATAAATGAATGTCGATCATACATATAATTTACCTTTAATTCTATTTTATCAAGTGCAAATACCTATTAAAATTTGAACAGCAGAAATCTCATTAAAATGGAAATAACAATACAAATATTGAAACAATCACAATATCAAAAATTCTTTGTAGAAAAATATACATAAACAATCATTTTTTTAAAAATCAATTCCAACTTGGATCACCAAAAAATTATTTTAGTTACTTTTTATTAAATAATTACTAATAATACGAATAATATAAATAAAGTAGTACAAGCTATGCGTTATAACAGCTGTTCTACCATATAACCTATAACGTAAAATCAGCTGTTTTATAATTTCATATGTTATCAGTTATTTAAAGCGAAATGGGAGGAAATAACTATATTGTATACCTTGTTCCTTTTTTTAACGTAAAAAGTCATCCACTGAAAGTTAAAAAAATTTATTTAAATTTAAATGGATGAATAAAAAGTATTTTTGTTATGATTGAAAATTTAATCAAGATATATATAATAAATTAAAAATATTTCATAAACAAGAATACTTTTAATGAATATATTTATTCAAAGCTTTTCGCTGATAAATCAGTATCAGCATCTTCAGGAAAAGAATTATCTAATCTGATTAGATAATTATTTTCCTGAAGATGCTGATACTGATTTATCAGCAAAAAGCTTTGAATAAATATATTCATTAAAAGTATTCTTGTTTATGAAATATTTTTAATTTATTAACTATATTACAAGAAAACATATCACCATATTTAATATATATATATATATATATATATATATATATGATTAATTATATATATAGGGAGGGTGAGAACTAATAGAAGGAATTGAATAATGTATAATATGAGTTTTATTATATAAAAAATGACTGTAAAGAGCACTGCTTACTTCAGAAAGATTTCGAAGTTCATTAAAACGGTCCACTTTGTATGCTTAATAAAATGAATAAATAAATTATGGTAAAGCAAAGAGTATCCTACCTAAAATCAACAGGAGCACAAAGAACAGTTCTCTGACGCAGCACTTTACAGTGTCTGAGTTTGGCATAGAAGCAGACGCCTTTTGGATGAATAATTTACAAATAACAGTGTTAATTGTGTATAGTAGGTAGTAAAAAAAACTGACTTGAAATTAAATTTGGAAAATCAGGAAAATGTAAAGTTTTCAGATCATGATAAATCTCTTCATAACCAAATCTTACACTCGTAGGTAAATATTTTGACGTTAGAGTGCTCTGTAACTATTTGTATGTTTAATCTATTTTAAACTGGTAAAATTATAAAACAACAATACGACTTTAAAATTTACAATTTCAGGCTATACAAAAGGGAAATTCTTTTCCCTATAATCTCTTTCTTCTATTCTTCCCAATAATCATATTTGTTACCGTTAGGAATATTTGTAAATATTTGAGTGTTTTTTCAAAGATGAACACATTGTTATTTGTTGACGCGTTTCGGATTGTCTCCATTTTCAAATCTTTAACTACACTATTCCACTATCAAAACATATATACTGTAACAACACTGTATCTAATACAGTATTGTGTAAGATAATGACAAATAGTAGGCTACATAATACAGATAGTGAAACAGTGTTGTTAAAGATTAAAAAATATAGACATTCCGAAACGTGTCAACAAATAAAACTGTTTTAATGTTAGAAAATGCGGAAGAGGACACTCAAATTTACACAAAGTTGTTTAATAGATTCTCTATTGGACAATTAGATAAGCAATTTATCTAATAACGTTCAGAGAAGAGGGTTTTTTATTTGAAAGAACTCATTAAAAACTTCTGTAAGTGGATGCAGCATTCCATTAACCAGAAGCTTCTAAGATAATGTATCGTTTTTTAACTAGTTTTCTTATACAGTGCCTTTTGTGTTGGTGCTCATAATTTTGTAAGTTTTAGGCTAATACTATTGCAACGTTATTGTAATGTTATTACACTACCATTGTACTGCTATTATATTACTATCCTATTGCTGTTTTAATACTATTGTAATGCTATTTCTTACCGACCTTTTTCCTTGCCTTACCTTGTTTCTTTCTTTTCATCAATTGGTAAGTCAGTAAGAAAGTAATGGTTTATCCAATATTTTTACATATAAATTTAGCCAATTATTTAACCAGGTTAGGTTTGATTCTGGTATTCTGTACAATTACCCTGATTCTTTGCATCGGACATTCTGGCCGCTGCATATTGCAGTACTATTGCAATTATATTATAATAATAATGCTATTTTAATGCTGTATAAGCGCCATTGTAATAATATTACAATACTATTGTACTGCCATTGTAATACTATATTAATACTGTTTAATACTATTGTAATGCTAATGTAATGCTATTGCAGTATTAATGCAATAATATTATTATACTTGTGCTATTTTAATGCTGTTAAAGTGGCATTGTAGTGTTATTGCACCCGCTATTGAAATACTGTAACAGAACTATTGTAATGCTAATGTGAATCTATTGCCGTGCTATTGTAAAATTATTATATACTTAAACTAATTTTATGTTATACTTTTGTAGTGCTATTATTTTACAATAGTAACACTCTTGTAATGCTATTGTAACACTATTGCAATAATCTTGTGACACTATTGTAATGCTAATGTAATCGTGTTGTAAAGCTATTTTAATAGTAGCCAAATACTATTTTAATGATGATGCGCTATTTGATGCTATTGTAGCACTATTGTAATGCTATTGCAGTACTATTGTAAAACTATTATAACAATATTCTAATGCTACTTAAATACTATTGTAATGCTATTGTAATAATATTGTATTGGTTTAGAATTGCTATTGTTATACATTATTGCTAGCATCTCAAACTTGATCTACTATATTTAGTAAATATTAATAAATAATACAAATAATCAATCTTAAATAAAAAATGATATATGACTATATATTTATATAGAAATTAATCCTGTTTGCTTCAACAGAAGTAACACTGATTTTATTATTGTTTGAGGACGACCATTATGGGAAATTTGTTCCATTACCTCTGACTGTAACTCGTCTCGGCTTTAAATTGCACTGGTCTTAATGGTTATTGCGGAGGTGGAATTGCATGTGGAAACTATATTAGACTTTAACAGGTAATTACATAGCTTGAGCATGTGTCGTGTGTAGATTGAAATATATTGCGTATTGTTTTATTGTGAGAATAAAAAACATGCCCGATAAAAAGCAATTTTAGCGTGCCGCCAAATCAAATAATGTTCCGTGTAAAACATTACCGCCCCAAAAGGCTTATTCACTTTGAAATTTAAAAAAAAAACGTAAAACCCCTGCCTTATCATAAACATCGAACACTACCTTACCTCCAGAAACACAAATGTTGGGCACCGGTCCTCCGTTCTCTGCCCGTATCTTGAGCGTCGTGTTGCTGAAGGACGTGTTGCCGTTCGTCCCGTTACCGCTGCCCTCGTGACTGTGGTAGTGATGGTGTCTCGTCTTGTCTCTCTGGTAGTACACGACGGCGAATATCAGTACGTTGAGGAAGAGCAAGGAGCATCCGATGAGGATGGTGACACTAAGGGCCGTCGAGTAGGCAGCGTAGTCCTCGTCCTGAGTGGACACGGGGGACGGTTCTTCCGCTAACTGTCCACGGTCGGAAGAGGAAGGGGCAGGCACTACTGGAGGCAGCAACAGTCCGAAGGTGGAGTTGGTTTCTTGGACTGGAGTGGGCATGACGGTTGTCGCTAGTTGAGGAGATTTAGATGTTGTAGGGGCTGTGCTCTCCTATAAACAGAAATATACTTGCAATCTACATTAAGAAGACTTTCAGGTGGTACGAATAAGTAACCAGGAGGGGAGTTACCCGCTTATAGCTTTCAAAATTAGAATGGAGTATGACATTTACTGACAATTCTATTCCCTCTTTTATTCTTGAAAGACGCCCTTTCCAAAACTTCTGTATTTATTTGCTGTAAAACGCAATCATTTTAAACGTTAGTTTAAAATTGGATATTTTTCACTACACATGCATTTAAAATGCAAGATTCAAAACATACTAAAGTGGAATACAAAATTTCTCTTTATTATTTACAAATTCTTTAGGAACACAACAAAAGTAATACATTCTACAGTTAAAACCACAAAATTTAATAAAGTTTGTAATAAAATAAAGAAATTCTGTATACAATTGTAACACTTTATAAATACAAGAAAACAGTGTGTGAACTAATAGCACGGTTATATATAGTTATATGTCAGGCTGGCCTCAAAGTATCAGGTACGTCTCGTTAAAATAAACAAAGCTTCCTAACGTAAGCAAACAGATTTCTGAAATGGTCTCCATTTTGCTCAGTAATGCACATATAAAACATGAACAAAGTTTAAGTCCAAACGCCAAAAAATGTAGACTTCACTAAAGATCAGTTAAGAAACTGCATTTATTCAATATATAACGAAATCTGTCTGCAAGAGATTTATTGGTTTTCCTGTGTTCCTAAAAACGTTCTAAATAAATTTGTTTTGCAATGTAATACTCCTAGTATTTCAATACATTTACGATTACTGCAATTTATTTAGGAGTATTTCAATACGTTTACGAGTACTACAATATATTTAGGTGTAATTAAATATATTTACGAGTACTGCAATACATTTACGAGTACTGCAATACATTTAGGTGTATTTCAATACATTTACGAGTACTGGTATATATTTAGAAGTATTTCAATACATTTACGGGTACTGCATTATATTTAAAAGTATTTCAATACATTTACTAGTACAGCAATATATCTGGGAGCATTTCAATACATTTACGAGTGCTGCAACAAATTTAGGAGTATTTCAATACATTTACGTGTACTGCAACATATTTAGAAGTATTTCAATACATTATCGAACTTTGAAATATATTTAGCAGTATTTCAATACATTTACGTGTACAGCATAATATTTAGGAGTATTTCAATACATTTACGAACATTGCAATATATTTAGGAGTATTTCAATACATTTACGAGCATTGCAAAATATTTAGGAGTATTTTAATACAATTACGAGCATTGCTATATATTTAGGAGTATTCAATCCATTTACGAGTATTGCAATCGTATTTACCATTATTGAAATATATTTATGCGTATTGCAATATATTTATGAGTAATGTAATATATTTAGAAGAATTTCAATACATTTACGAGTATAGCAATATATGTCCGAGTAATGTAATGTATTTAGGAGTATTCCAATACATTTACGAATATTGCAATATATTTATTAGTAATGTAATGTATTTAAGAGAATTTCAATACATTTACGAGTATAGCAATATATGTCCGAGTAATGTAATGTATTTAGGAGTATTCCAATACATTTACGAATGTCGCAATATATATACGAGAAATGTGTTACATTTTCGAGTAATGTAATAGATTTGCGAGCATTGCAATATAATTAGGAGTGTTCCAATATATTTCCGAATATTGTAATATATTTAGGAGTATTCCAATACATCCACGAGTATGGCAATATATTTATGAGTGTTCCAATATATTTACGAATATTGCAATATATTTAGGAGTAATGTAATGTATTTAGGAGAATTTCAATACATTTACGAGTATAGCAATATCTTTCCGAGTAATGTAATGTATTTAGGAGTATTCCAATACATTTACGAGTATCGCAATATATATACGAGATATGTATTACATTTTCGAGTATTGTAATACATTTGCAAGAATTGCAATATAATTAGGAGTGTTCCACTATATTTCCGTATATTGTAATATATTTAGGAGTATTCCAAACATTTACGAGTATTGCAATATATTTAGGAGTGTTTCAATATATTTCCGAATATTGCAATACATTTACGAGTAATGTAATATATTTACGAGTATTTCAATATATTTTCGAGTATTCCAATACACTTGCGAGTATTGCAATATATTTATTAATTTTTAAATATATTTACTAGTACTGCAATATATTTATTATCATTGCAATACATAACGAGCAATACATAATGAATAAAGTAAATAAAGAGTTTGACGACATTAGAAACTTCAAACGTTCAAAATGAGATACAAGAAAAATAAATTATCTACCAAGATAAAAAGTATCATGTATAACTCTACCGTCGGGAATTTTGGTAAATTTCTTTATCGGAGTAATTAGGGAGAATAGCTATCATATTAAAAGCCCAGATTACACCCGAGAAATTTTATTACGAAGCATATGATCTAGTTCTGACCGTCTAAAGACAGTAACAGCATTATCCAAATGTAGGTCACACACGTGGAATACAAACAGCGTTGTGTTTATAATTTATTATTATTGCATTGGGATTCCATTAGTTTGTTGTGAATTTTGAAACCTGAATCTTCCACTTTTATCATATCAAACCATAATTTTAAAATCTGTAGCTTTCTGCTGTAACATGCTTCTAGTTTCTAGATCACCGTTAAATAGAGAAAGCAAATTCTATTGTCACTGTGACTTTTGGATGTAAGTTACTTTGACCCGGAAAGTTATAAATAGTCTATTTATGGAACTAGTTCAATGAACTGATTCATACTTTAACCCTATAGGTCGTGTTGTCTTTTGTAAAAAAGACAATACAACTTGGTATTTATTGTCTATTATACACCAGGTGGGCACACAAGAATTCTACAATAAAGTTAAACAATAGGACTTAATTAAACCTATTTAAATTTGCATGGATTTTAAATTTCATCTTATATAAATGCTCAGGACTTGATTGAGTACCAACGCTGATGATTAACATTAGACGTAAACTATAGATAGTCTGGTAATCTCTCTGAAACGTAATTAATAATGAAATTCGCAAATTAAATTGAACGGGTTATGTTTAAGAGAAAAGGATTCCTTAAACGTATTTGATTTATTACTGGAAAGAGGAGAATTTTTAGGAACGCCTGAAAAACGTTTGAAGATTAAGAGTAGAATGAACCTGCACGATACAGAATTTGAGATTGAGTTGGATCCAATTCGTACAAAATGTAACTTTGTACATTCGGATTCCATAACATCAGTTACAAAATTACTAGCTGTAATGCTGTTTCTTTATACATAACTTGATTTATGAAAAAAGGTGAATAGCTTCTACATAATTGTTGCGTCTACTCACCTGGTGAGAGCGATGGTCCTGTGAGAGCTGGTGGTGGGATCGTGGAATGTCTTCGCCTCCAGGCTTGTGAAGGTCGGGAATTAAGTTGAGCCAAAAAGACAGACGGTGAGCTCTGTAGTGGTTTTTTAATTTTGGTTTTGTATCTGTGTAAAGAAAAACGCTAACGATGAGCAATTTAAAGAGTGAATAGTTACTAATGAAACAAGCGAAACAAAAAAATATAAAACTACTTAGGCACAGTTTAATAGGGCTGTTAAGTCATCTTTAAGGACAAAATAGGAGTAAATGAAGAGATATTATAATAAAAAGTGGGTAAAAAAACAGGTTCTTAAAAGATGTTAATATTGGAAGAGTAGTTTTTAAGAATAGAATCTAAGTTGTACTCACATAGAAATAAAAAAATAATTCACTTGCCTAGACTGAGGAATTTTTTGTGAACCGATTCGTAAGGTGGCCATTCGATGTTTTTGAATCGGTTCTTCTCCTGACGAATCCCGTGAACTGGCTCTGAGTCGTGGGGTTCATTTGGGTTCCTGGAAAATAGGTGATTCATAAATTGTTTATGAGAAAAATTATTACAATAATTTACCAGGTTAATTGATTAGTCAGTCAAAAAAAATGTTTTTTTACAAAGCATTATAACTTTATGAATACCATAAATGACACAGGACCGTATTTTTTGTCTTCAAAAACGAAACCGAAGTTATGTAATCGATGTTGACTCTGTATTCTAACTCATCTACACTTGCTTTACATTAATTATTAAAATCTATTTAGAAGAAAGAGTGTTTGTTGTGTTTAAAAGAAATAAATTTCCAGGAAAATACTTTAAAAGGGATTTTTCTAGTAATAAATCATGAAGTAAAACAATGGCTGCCTAGACACCATTGCAATGTTTCTAATGAACCAGACCATAATACTTTTTTGTAACACAGCAAACATTTTCTGAAAGACGTACTTAGTGGGATTCGAGCTAATAAGGGCACTTGAAAATATTAACCTTTATTTAGAATTAATACAATGCTCTACTTTATTATTCCAATCCAATCCCTTAACGAGCTGAAATATTTTTATTATTTTACCGTTCGAACAGCAACACATTTAAAACAACGACCAAATACTTGATACGAAGTCATCAGTAGAATTATAAAATGATCAGAAAATTATCAAAATATAGAATACGTCAAGCCAAGTTATTATATTATAATACGGTAGAATGTCTGCCCTAGCTCACAAATACAGCCTATGCAGCAATAATGTATCGCCATTCTAACCAAACAAGTTCCCATAAAGCGCTCACGCGCGCGCGGACACACAATAAAACATAACCTCACTAAGAAGTAAATTGATTCATGGGTACATTGAATAGTCAAACACTCCCCAAGATAACACTACTTATTCTAAATTATTCCAGACACGTGCCTTCAAAGTTCTCCCTCCCAATAAAGCGAACACAGTACTTCAACGTAAACCACCATTTCCATTCATCTAAAACGATGCTATTCCAAAACCTATTGCAGAAATACCAGTGAAATAAAGATAAACCCAATAGACCAATCTATTTCAATAACAATATGGCGTTATTCTTTGAAAATGGAATTGCTTTAAATGTTTATTATTTAAAACATTGGATATATCGAGAATATCTTTCTCGAGGATGTGAGTAGCTCAGGTAAAAAGGAGAATAGTTTACTGGAGTAGGAGAGTAGCTCAGGCAAAAAGGAGAGTAGTTTACTGGAGTAGGAGAGTAGCTCAGGCAAAAAGGAGAGTAGTTTACTGGAGTAGGAGAGTAGCTCAGGCAAAAAGGAGAGTAGTTTACTGGAATAGGAGAGTAGCTCAGGCAAAAAGGAGAGTAGTTTACTGGAGTAGGAGAGTAGCTCAGGCAAAAAGAAGAGTAGTTTACTGGAATAGGAGAGTAGCTCAGGCAAAAAGGAGAGTAGTTTACTGGAGTAGGAGAGTAGCTCAGGCAAAAATAAGAGTAGTTTACTGGAGTAGGAGAGTAGCTCAGGCAAAAAGGAGAGTAGTTTACTGGAGTAGGAGATTAGCTCAAGCGAAAAGGAGAGTAGTTTACTGGAGTAGGAGATTAGCTCAGGAAAAAAGGAAATTGACTTTGTAGAAAAGGAAATTAGGTCAGACGAGGTTGAGAGTAGCTTAATGGACAAGAAGAGAAGCTCAGGGGACAAGGAGAGTAGGTGATTGGAGGAATAGCTCAGTTGAAGAGGAGCGTAGTTCAGAGAATAAGGAGATTAGTTTAGTGGAGAAAGAAAGTATCTCAATCGAGGACATTACCTCGGTAATATTCAATGTATGAGGAACTAACATCATATATTTAGCTTTATGGATCCTTTTTTATTTCAGTCGTAATGCAAACAGACATTGGCTTACATTTAGATGTTATAGAATGTCTTTGGTCCGAGAGAAGAAAAATAATAGCGTGCTATGTCGTTAGTTATATTTTCAAATTTTATTGAAAATATGTTTAAAATTTTCAATTTAATGTTCATATTTCTGATACTTGAGATGAAGAGTGTGCTAAAAAAGGGAAACAATGCCAGTATAAGGGGCTTACCCAGTACGAGCGAAATTGCTCCAGTAGGTCATTGTTGCTTCCGACAATAGAACCTCGTACTTTGTGTAGTTCCGTGTGAAGTGTGACATGCCGCCAACAAGTGGTGCACCAAACACGTACCCCAGCTCTTCTCCGTGAACACAGCCTTGTTTCTAAAACACAAAGTGTAACAATATTACCACACAAAACATAACGGCGTTAAGTAGCTTTTGCGGCTTATTATTAATTATTCCTGCAGTAAACTGGGAAAGTTTTAACCAGTCAGTTGGAAGATTTTGTTAATAATAGGTTGAAACCACAAATAAAATCTGCTCTCAAGTTATTAAAATCCATTTTTATTATCTATTTGGTCAAAAATCAATAACGCTTTGTTGCAAATTATGGTTCAGCTGAAAACAAACAATATCTGATACAGAGAAATTAAATAGGAGATACAATAAGAATAGATTTAAATTATGGTGCTTAATGTTTACTCGACGAGAGTTTATCGGATATCCCACAAACTTGGACGCTGTATATGAAGACCTGTGAGAATTCAAGGTAGGACTAGCATCTGTGACTTTGTTTTAATAGTTTAACCGATTTAAACTTACAGTCAATAATATGGCGAACCATAACATCTGTTCTGCGTAAAAAGGCGCGTAATTCTGTGATCCCTTTGAGTCAATTACCACCGACTCATAATTACTGTTATTACTCAAAGTCGCACAAGATATTCAGATATTTATGAGCGGGAGAGAAAGTTGAAAGTTCTGTAGCTTAACCGAAACAAATGTTAGCGATTACGGATGAGTGTAAAACTTCGGTGCCGATTGGAGGGAAATTAGAGGGAAATTACGGCCTTCCTTGGTAGCATTGCCAATGGGTAGTAACAAAGTTTCAATCCGTGATAAATGTGAAATATCTGTTACTGAAAAGTTGAAGAATGTGAATAATAAGTCACGATCACCCGATATTTGTCGAGAGTTTGGGCAAGTTACGTTTCAATTACAAGCGATTCTGATTGTTTACACAGGTCAAATTAAAGGTTTCAACGGACGGTTTCTAAGTGAATATAACACAAAGGTAAATACCGTAACGTACTTTAGAGAAACATTCGAAAATATATAACATACATTTTAAAGTTACTTTCTAGGTAGGTATTTGTGTGTCGAGTAAATTTAAAAATAACAAATTATCTCTAATAGTTGAGCACAATTTTCAACGAATGAAAGGAAAGTATAAGATTATAAACATTAATTTTATAATAAACAATAATACAGATTTTTTACATTTAACAACAGATGCTTTACATTTAACATGAAATTTAACATCAATTGTAAATTTGAACTACAAATAACAAATTAGAGGTACATTTTTCATTCAATATTAATATCGTTATTTGGGGTAGGTATTTATTAAAGACTAATATTTATTGGAGTTAATAATAAGATAATGTACTGAATACAATTTGTTTAACATATTCATTTTAAATCAGTTCCTAAAAGCTATCAGAATGATTTTGTTTTTAAATTTAGATTAAAAATATATAAATTATTATTATCGTTAAATTGAATTATTGGATTAAGATTTATCCGAATTTAAATATATATTGTACTTATTACCATAATAAAACTATTTATTCGTAACATTTTTTTTAAAGTAATACTCAATAATGTAACATAACCTACGCGTAGAAAGGTTGTCCTACAACATAACCTATAATACAAAATCAGCTGTTGCATGAAATCATATGTTTTCATTTAACTCACTTTAAGGCAACTCATAGCGTAACCTGAAGGAATGTATGCTGCCACTAAATTTTATATTTATGTACATCCAATAAGGTTGTTTTAGGTGTCTCTATGGAAGTTTTCACTTTAAAAATAAACTTTTAAAAAGACTAATAAATATTTAAAAAGAATAAACATAGTAAGGGGGAAGAAAGAATTTTCGTTACATTCCTAAGAATCTTAAGGAAGAAGGTGACAGGTCAGAAATATAAGATAAATGTAAACACGTGACTAATTTAATATCAGGCTTCATTACCACAAGAAACGCAAGTACAGACGTCCTTATGTGAAATGGCCTTGATCAATTACAATAAAAGTAACAATAACTCCTTTTTTTGACACAATTACCATCTTAAACATAATCTGTTATAGCTAATCTATAGCTTTCTCTCCTCTCATAGTTAAACAACTATGAGGTTACCTACAGTAATAGTTTCCAAAGCGCGCATGTAGGCATGATTAAATATTGTTGTACGTTGAAGTGTATAAGTGTACAATAATTACTCAAGTTTAGGATGGAATTAAACATAAATAGAAATAATATTGTTTGAAAGGAAACGTGAAAGGCTCTATTCTGAGACCTTTTATCTACCAAACGATTTAGTAAAAACATAGTTATTTACTATAGAAATATTACTTCAATAATGATTAAAGAGCTTTCTTTTGATATGCGTCATGTATTAACAGGATCCAATTCAATAGTCATAATTATATACAGTTTTAGATTATTCTTTTTCATTTCAGTCACGACTTTCACTCTGACAATTCTAGTTTTGAAAACACAAACAATGTTTGATGTGTAAACAATTATATCTGTATTAATCAATTCTGGTGTTTAAATCTCTCTTTTCTGGATCAAAAGAAATTCTTTTGTGTTTTTCAAAAGTTTCAAACGATTTTTTATCTATAGTCAGCATGGCCAGTCATTAAAAATATACAATATTATTACCATCGTTATATGTTACCTTTTTTAATGATTGTACAGAAACCAACCAAAATATCGCAATTAAGAAACCTAAATAAAAAAAATGTGGTATAGCCTTCCACATTTCTAAAACAAATTTCCAGGGAGTAACACCTTCTCCAACCTGAAATGAATCAGGAGGAAATCCCTCCCCTTTTCTAACAATGAAACCCTTCCCCTCTGCCTCAATAAGAGGGGTGAAGTGATAGAGCTTCTTAAACCTTCTGCTTAGGTTAACAATTAACTCTTACTTGGAGATGAAAGAATGATCCTACTCGTATAGAAATGGTAAATTTGCATACTTGTTTTACTTTAGTTTAATTTAAGGATTTAAAGTAGCCACTGAGAATGGTAACGTGTTTCTGAAATGTGTCTATATTTTTTTTATTAAACATTTTACATGAAATTTTAACCAATATTATTTTTTATTTAAGAACGTCTATTTTTCTATTGGCGAAAATTTGTTTCGAAAATAGAATTTAAAATATTTTTTAAATAACCCATTTTTCTACTAGTGCTGTTATGAAATTTTGATTTAAAACAACTGTTATTTCGTTTAAGTTAAATAACGTTTATTTAAAATATGTATTCTTCAAGTTTAGCTGTTACATAAATTTTACTTTAAACCACCTATTACTCCAACAGCGCTGTTATTAAAATTTAATTCAAAAACCTTTAGGCCTATTCATTGTTTAGGTTGTTAAATAAATTTGATTTAAAAACAATTATTCTTTAATTTGAGCTGTAGGTAAATTTGATTGAAAAAAATCTATTCTTTGTTCAGGTTGTTAAATAAATTTGATATAAAACTCCTATTTATTCTTTTGAATTGTTAGGTAAATTTCATTTAAAAACATCTATTCTTTGATTATGTTGTTAAATAAATCTGATTGAAAAACATCTTTTCTCCGTTTATGTTGTTTAATAAATTTGATTAAAAACACCTATTTATTCATTTGAGTTGTTAGGTAAATTAGATTTAAAAACATCTTTCTTCGCTTAGGTTGTTAAATAAATTTGGTTAAAAAAACATCTTTTTCGTTTAGGTTGTTAAATAAATTTGGTTTAAAAACCTCTTTCTTCGTTTAGGTTGTTAAATAAATTTGGTTTAAAAACATCTTTCTTCGTTTAGGTTGTTAAATAAATTTGGTTTAAAAACATCTTTCTTCGTTTGGGTTGTTAAATAAATTTGGTTTAAAAACATCTTTCTTCGTTTAGGTTGTTAAATAAATTTGGTTTAAAAACATCTTTCTTCGTTTAGGTTGTTAAATAAATTTGGTTTAAAAACATCTTTCTTCGTTTAGGTTGTTAAATAAATTTGGTTTAAAAACATCTTTCTTCGTTTAGGTTGTTAAATAAATTTGGTTTAAAAACATCTTTCTTCGTTTAGGTTGTTAAATAAATTTGGTTTAAAAACATCTGTTCTTCTTTTAGTTTGTTAAATAAATATGATTCAAAAACACCTACCCATTCATTTGAGATGTTAGGTAAGTTGATTTAAAACACATCTTTCTTCGTTTAGGTTGTTAAATAAATTTGATTTAAAAACATCTATTCTTCGTTTAGGATGTTAAATAAATTTGATTTAAAACCATCTATTCTTCGTTTAGGTTGTTAAATAAAAATGATTCAAAACCACCTACTCATTTATTTGAGATGTTAGGTAAATTTGATTTGAAACACATCTTTCTTCGTTTAGGTTGTTAAATAAATTTGATTTAAAAACATCTATTCTTCGTTTAGGTTGTTAAATAAATTTGATTTAAAAACATCTATTCTTCATTTAGGTTGTTATATAAATATGATTCAAAAACACCTACTCATTCATTTGAGATGTTAGGTAAGTTGATTTAAAACACATATTTATTCGTTTAGGTTGTTAAATAAATTTGATTTAAAAAGATCTGTTCTTCGTTTAGTTTGTTAAATAAATATGATTCAAAAACACCTACCCATTCATTTGAGATGTTAGGTAAGTTGATTTAAAACACATCTTTCTTCGTTTAGGTTGTTAAATAAATTTTATTTAAAAACATCTATTCTTCGTTTAGGATGTTAAATAAATTTGATTTAAAACCATCTATTCTTCGTTTAGGTTGTTAAATAAAAATGATTCAAAACCACCTACTCATTTATTTGAGATGTTAGGTAAATTTGATTTAAAACACATCTTTCTTCGTTTAGGTTGTTAAATAAATTTGATTTAAAACCATCTATTCTTCGTTTAGGTTCTTAAATAAAAATGATTCAAAAACACCTACTCATTCATTTGAGATGTTAGGTAAATTTGATTGAAAACACATCTTTCTTCGTTTAGGTTGTTAAATACATTTGATTTAAAATAACCGATTCTTCCTTTGAGCTGTGAGATAGAATTGGTTTACCATAACCTGTTCTTTCACTTTATCCAATATGAAAATAGAATTTAAAAATATCTTTTTCCATTTGAGGTGTTACATAAATATAACTGACTTGTTACGTAAATTTAATTTAACTGTTAAGTAAATTTGATTTAAAGTAATTTATTCTTCCATTTGAGCGTATTTGAATTAAAATATTTTTCCAAGATTCTTTTTACAACGTTTTAATTAAACAATGTTGTTTCAAATTTGCAATTCCCTCTTAACGACTGCCTGTCCAATTAGCCAGTTTTATTCGGGTCAATGCACCATTGTAACTCACGTGGGCGACTAACGTGAAAGTCGAAATGTTTTTATCTTTTGGCAATGTGAAATAAAGCGTGGAAGATTACAAGTAAACGTCATGGAGTGGCATATCGTGAGAACGAAGCGGGTTTGATCGACATCGGATAAATCAAGAAGGGTATTCAGTTGTCGAGCGACTTAAAAGATGACTTTGACAGCTTTATTTAAATCGGATGACGCCTTCCTTTAAATTTACAGAACAATGTCAGATGAGCCAGATTGTATTTTGTAGTAAGATCCTCTGATGATGATGATGACATGGTCATTGAAATGTACATAAGGGTTTAATCTTAAGTAACTTGTTTTATTTGTTATTTGTGTGGTATTGGGGCTCTTTCCAATATTTTCATTGTAATATATTGTACCACTGTGCTCTTGATATTGTGTATAATAAATAAGTAACGTTTAATGAATAAAATTAAGTTTTTAATTTAATGAATAAACCTTTAACTTTTAATAAATAAAAATATAATATTTAGTTTAATGAATGGAACGCTAACGTTTATTTAACAAAGTTATAATATATAACTAATAAAGGATTAAGGTTTAATGTATGAAGGATTATCGTCAAATGTTTAAAGTTGTATCGAACACTTAGCATAATAATGGTGATTAATGAATGAAGAACTAATGTTTAATTATTAAAGTCCTAATTATTAGTAAATGAAGGATTTAGGTTTAATGTATGAAGGGTTATCGTTTAATGTTTAAAGAGGTTTCGATTAATTAGCATAATAATAATGTTTAATGAATGAAGAGCTAATGTTTAGTAAATGAAGGATTAAGGTTTAATGTATGAAGGGTTATCGTTTAATGTTTAAAGAGGTTTCGATTAATTAGCATAATAATAATGTTTAATGAATGAAGAGCTAATGTTTAAGTAATAAAGTATTCTTGTTTAATTAATGAAAGATTAAGGTATATTGTATTAAACGTTATCGTTTAATGTATAGGGTAGTTTCAATTAATTAATATAATAATAATATTTAGTGAATGAAGTGAATTGAACCTTTAACGATTGTCGCGTTATCATTTACTAAATAAAGATTAACGATTGTCATGTTATCATTTACTAAATAAAGTTTGACGATTGTCATGCTATCATTTACTAAATAAAGATTGACGATGATCATGTTATCATTTACTAAATAAAGTTTGACGATTGTCATGCTATCATTTACTAATTAAAGATTGACGATGATCATGCTATTATTTACTAAATAAAGATTGACGATTGTCATGTTATCATTTACTAAATAAAGTTTGGCGATTGCCATGCTATCATTTACTAAATAAAGTTTGACGATTGTCATGCTATCATTTACTAAATAAAGATTGACGATGATCATGCTATTATTTACTAAATAAAGATTGACGATTGTCATGTTATCATTTACTAAATAAAGTTTGGCGATTGTCATGCTATCATTTACTAAATAACGTTGGACGATTGTCGTGTTATCATTTACTAAACAAAGTTTGACGATTAGTAAAGTTGTGTAACTGTCTTAAACCGCTGATTTAATTAGACTAATTAGATGGATGGTTTTGTGAGGAAAAGAATTTTGTAACTTAAGCCGAATATTATGTCAAGTATATCATTGACGTAAAATCGTGGCCATGTACAAGTCAGGGGATCGCCTTTCGGTGTCGCTAAGAGTGCAACGCTACTCCCAAAGACAAAACCACAAGCTTCGGTGTCCGTTTTATTAATTATCGCGAGACCTTGAGGTATAAGCAAACAAGGATGTAATAAACACTTTATAATGTAATTGCTTTTTATAATTGAACGCAATGATAATTGAGAATGTAATCATTGTTGTAGTTGAGTTATATAGAATAGAATCAACTCAAGGGGTGATAAACATAACTGGAACAGCTGTGAAGCACGTCCCGTTTTTTCTGAGCTCCGTCAATTAAAATAATTAATTAAAAGGCGTTGCCGACGCAAGCAGTGATATAACTAGTTTTATATGTGTAAATGTTAAACAGCAATCTAAAAAGCAGAGTAACGTGAATGATAATATAAACAATAAAAATCTCTACAATTATTAAAATTACGAAAAAACTTTCGCTACAGAGTAGTGTCAGAAGGCTACTTGAGTTTAGTTATAACCTTCTCTTGATGTTAGCAAAATGTAAATAAACAATTAAAGTGTTCAAAATAGTTTCAAGTAAATTCTTGCTTGAGTTAACAAATGAAAATGTTATTTTAGTTACTTTTTATTAAATAATTACAATTAAATTAATAAAGTAACACAACATCTCCGTTGAAACAGCTGTTCTACCACATAACCTATTACATGAAGTAAGTTGTTATATGAAATCATATGTTACTAATTATTTTAAGCTAAATGGGATGAAATATCTACATTGAACACCTTGCCTTTTTTGTGTAAAGATTCCCTGCCGCATAAAATTAAAGCTATTAATTTATTTTAATAAATAAATTATAATTTAAAAAAAGATGTAATAACATCAAGTGTCATCCACTTGATTAGAATAATGTATTTGGACTTGATTGGGTGAGTTAAATATATTTTATTAACAATTGAAAATTTATATGAGATAAAGTAGAGTCTCAAAAACCGGAGTTCCAATTTTCCGAGCTTCTGTTAAATTCGAGCCTTTTTAAATGTGAGTCTATTCTATCTACATGAATAGAAATGAATTGGGTGTCCAAGAAATGTTTACAGCCTTTAGGAAAATGATCTGGTGTTCAAAAGATATTTATATAAATACGTCATGCAAAGAGATGAGCCAGGCGTCCAAGGAATGCTTACATCAATACATTATTTTTCCTCCCCATTTTGTGGCTCATTAAGATGTATCATTCGGTTCCCTAATGTTCTACAAACTGTTTATGACCCAAATTTATCAGTTGTGTTCGAATGCCCTTATCAGTTATGTTTAGATGTCTGAAAATGCGCCATAAATATCTTTCTTTATTTGCGCTGTAGATTTCGACGGTCGACAAATATCCCTTAGATCACACAAATGTGATCAGACGAATGTCTAGTTTTGTGCGTGCCGTAGCAGAAATAAACTTTTATGAAGCAAAAAAAACCAACAATGACGACACTCATGATTAACTGGACTGGTCTATATTACTGCTATTAATAAATCCGGATCGGGCTGTCACCACATTGATTTGGATATAAGGGGTTTCACTGCATTAGGGTTTATTAGAAGTCCTATTTTTGCTAATGCACAGAACTTATTTCAGTGTAATACGAGTTTTCGGTAATACTAGGAGATCTCAAACCCATTCATCTTGAATTATCTAGACTCTACTGTATATATAGTGAGAGTATGAACTAATACTAGGAATTGAAAAAAAAAACAATACAGTTTGCTAGGGCATAAGGTAAACTAGCAATAAGTGAAGCACTGGCTTTTTGTTTTGTGTGGCGATCAAAATAGAGGCTACTCCACTAGTCAACAAGTTTTTTTACGTGAACTCGTTTTTTTGCGCCTGTCATTTTTTTTAAATGGAGAAAATTTTTGACTTTGCGAATCCGATATATGACCTCTTTATATGGTATTTATTTCAAGTGACAACATATGATTTAAAAATCAGCTGTGTTTATTTTATAGGTTATGTTGTAGAAAAAATGTTCCAATACGTAGGTATGTTACTTTATTTATTGGACACTAATAAGTTAAAATGGTACGAATAGCGAATTACTATAACAATGGATATCTCAATATATTTAGCTAGAGTTCGTTGCAATGAAAAAATATTTTCTTTCCAATAGGAAAGAACACAAATACCACAAAAACAATCAAAAATAGCAAATAAAACAAGTTACTTAAGAATAAACCCTTATGTACATTTTACATTTCGATGACCATGTCAACATCATCAGAGGGTCTTATTACAAAATTACAATCTAGCAAACAAGAAGTTACAAACTAAAGTGATTTGATCAGTCTAGAGATTAGTGGTATTGGGGTTCTTATCAATATTTACATTATAATATATTGTACCACTGTGCTCGTGATACTGTATAAATCAGTTCGTGGAATATATTAACAGTAATTTACATATTTACAAGTTTTTTTTTCCATGTAAAACCAAAATTA
Source organism: Prosapia bicincta (assembly GCA_036971475.1). NCBI lineage: Eukaryota > Metazoa > Arthropoda > Insecta > Hemiptera > Cercopidae > Prosapia > Prosapia bicincta. Next base: position 5,291,627 of record JBAIZL010000010.1, on the reverse strand, counting down.
ATTAGTTGTATTTATAAATTAATTAATATTGAAAACACTGTGTTAACATCAATTGTCATCCACTTCAAGTTTTAAAATATATGTTTGAACATAGGTGGACGAATAAAAAGATATTTTAGGTTTTTTATTATTTATATTTGAATATGTTTGTGACGGCGTTATACCTCATCCATAAGTTTAAACATTTTTCATGCGAATGTAAACTTATGAAGTGTTTACGATCTTGTTGTTAGTTTCGGTAATGCCATTACCACACTTATCTGACGATTTCGTCAGACGCAATTTCCATATAAGGCTATAAAATATATTCCACTTCAAACAAATTAAAATATAAATATTTTGCGGAATTTTATAGCTTTTTTATAGCTCCGTATATTGAGAAAATCGTATTCGCCTATAAAGTTTATTACGTAAGGGAAATAAAAAAATGATGCATTTCCCGCTAATGGAGGTGCTTGAGTTGTGTTTAAGGAAGATACCGTTTTTATTCTACATCTGATCGCTTTATTATGGCTACCTATTGTTGGCATTTACCCACAGGTTTCCGCCTGCATTGAAGATCAGCCAATAAGGTGGTGCATATCTTCTAACTGGACGCACGATGAACTATATCACAGGTAGAGACATTCTAAAGGGGTTTTACTTGCCAACGCTCACAAAATCTTTTTCTCTCTCATGCTTTTACCCCGGAAAGGGTAACCACATGAACAAGAGCAAATGGGCGGGGTTACAAGCGCAACGAGACGGATAACCACAGGCGCGACCACATGGGAAGTTATAAGAACAATCACTTGTGCAAGTGCTTAGACATCTATATGGACAAAAGCATCGATAACCCCAAGGACAAGCATAAGGGCAACCACATTGTATCTACAAAGAAACCAAATAGACACATCTATATAGACAAAACCATGGGGAATCACAAGCGTAACAAGATGGGAAATTACAAGGCAAATATGTGTGCAACCACATAGCCATTTACTACACACCAAAAGTAAAGATAACCGCAAGGGCGACCTCATAGGATACCTCATGGATAAGTACATGAGCAACCACAAGCTCAACGAGATGGGAAATTACAAGGCAACTATATGTGCAACCACATAGTCATTTACTAAATAGCAACAGTAAGGATAATCACAAGGGCGACGACATGGGAAACTTCATGGACAAGTACATGGGCAACCACAAGCGCAACGTAATGGGAAATTACAAGGCAACTAAGTGTACAACCACACAGGCATTTACTACATACCAATTGTAAGGATAACCACAAGCGATGTCACATGGGAAATTACAAAAGCAATCACTTGGGGAAATGCTTAGACATCTATTTGGACAAAAACATTAATGACCCCAAGTACAACTATAAAAGCAACCACATTGTATCTACAAAGAAATCGCATAGACATCTATATAGACAAAACCATGGATAACCACAAGCGCAACCACATGAGCAATGACATGGAAAACTACAACGGCTACGACATGGTTAAACATATGGAAATCCGAATTGAGAAACACAAGGGCAATCACATGGGCAACCATAATCTCACCAATATTGACAACCTCGTGAGCAAGAGCAAGGTGATCAATATGAATAATCACATGAACAACCAAATTGGCAACCACAAGTGTAACCACATAGGGAACCACAAATCCAATTCCATGTCAGACAAGAAGAATTAAAAAACAACAAGTCATATCTGGAACCAGTGTATTGGTCAATTTACACACAATTAACAACTCATTAGTGGTAATAGAATGTCGGTGCTACTAATATAAAATCAGAATGCTATTTTAACAAACTAGGGCAAAGTAAAACTGGAACGAGTATAAAAAATACTAATTCTAGAAATAAATTAGGAAAAATATCTCTTTAAAAATTACTTTTGCACGAAAACCTATTTAGACTTGATTTAATTAGAGATAAAAATTTTTTAAATGAGAACATTTGATGAAGCAATCCTGGCGTCTTTAATATTCGGTTGAACTTTGCACCAAAATATTCCCATTTTATGAAAAGTGTTAATAATTATAAAAGTAAATACGTTGTTTGTTAACAATTCAGGTCAAAATAAAACCTTCTGTATTCCCAAAGGCAAAGACTTCATTAAAATAGCATTTTTATTTTGCACTCTACACAAAATATTACTTTATTACAATATGTTATTAGAGATGTTTTCGTATGGGAATAAACTAGAATATTTTACAGTTGTTTAGACAAGCTATTTATTTAAACTCATACTCATATATTTTTTTTGTATTTGTTAGTATTTGGAAAGTAATTTCTATAATATTTACCTGTTTTTAATTAGTATTTATACATCAAACATAGTCGAACATGTAGTTCTATACTGCAGCCTTAGACAAAACACGATACACGGCGCTGTGTAGGCAATTTAACTATAAACATATCCCCAAAGCTAGTAAAAGAAAAGAATGTAAAAACAAGTAATATAAACTAGAGCTTTTTAAAGTCAATTCCTAATTACGTCAACAACAAAAAAATCATTTTAGTTATTTCTTAATCAATAATTACAATTATAAATAAAGTGAGATGTGATATTCGATAAAACAGCTGTTTTACCACATAACTCACAACATAAAACAGCTGTTTTATAAAATTATATGTTATCACTTTTTAAACCAGATAGGACGAGATAAATATATTGCTTACGTTGCCTTTTTTGTGAAACGTTGTTCCCACATATACAACTAAAATAATTTTTGAAATTTATTATTTAATACTTAAAGAAACTGTATTAACAACGTGTTATTCACAGCAAGTTTAAAAAAATGTATTTGAGTTTTTGTGTACGAATAAAAGGTATTTAATAACGCTTGAAAGTTTGAGCAACACATATATATATATACATTTTGGAATTGGATAAGGAACAATGTGCTTAATAAATTCTTTAATTCTATATATTCCAATGAAATAAAGGAATAAAGTTATTTAATGTTTTTATTTTAACAAAAGTTATTTTTGGAACTTATGTGGAACGGATTTGCATAAGTGGTTAGAAATACATAAATATTTTTAATAAAAATCTACATAATTATAAAATAGATTGGAGCACTGTTAATTACCTGTGGGTAGTCTCCGTTCTTAGTCTGGTAGTCGAATACGTAAAAGTATGAGTTACGTCTCGACGCCGAGTGCAGTTCGGCCGTGTGCACGACAGGTGCCACGTACTGGGCGTCGCTCAGTGCTTCCAACGTCTCGTCCCGGATGTTGATCGGGTGCTGGATCGGGCGCTCCCAGTCCGTGTACTCGTTGATAACTGTAGCAAGGATCTCTGACAGGTGGTACCTAAAAAAATGTAATAGCTGAGATTTACTAAGAACCCAAACACTCTTCAGAGTGTAGTACTTACATATCGCTAAGAACATTAAATATCACCTAATTCCGGTTGGTTTTTAAAATTGCAATTATTTTTTTTTTAATTTGGTTACGTAGTAGCTTTTTAAACGTTTTTCTTTCACAGAAATATAATTTAAAAAAAACGACAACAATAATAAACAATTGTATTAGCTCAAAATGAAATCAAAAACTTTCACACGCTACTTTAAACTACATTATGCCCCCCAAAAAAATGAAAAAAAATTTCAAAAAGAATTTTAAGCTCAAAAAGATTTAACGCATTTCTTTATCTATACAAAAAACACTCACTAATTAAAAACACGCAACATAAATGAAACTTTTTTAAAGTCAATAACTACTTAGATCAACAAATATAAATTTGATTTTAGTTACTTTTCAATAAATAAATACAATTAATATAAATAAACTAATATAGCTTATGCGTTACAACATCTGTTCTACCGATAGCCTATAATTTAAATACTGTTTTATTATGAAATCATGTTATCACTCATTTTAATCCAAATGGGAAGAAAGTGTATATTGGTATATTCTATACCTTGCCCCTTTTGTGAAAAGGTTTTCTCCAAAATAAATTATTTCATTAAATTTATTTAATAAATTAATAGTTGCAAAAGGTTTGATAACATCAAGTGTCATCCACTAGTTTTAAAAAAAATTTATTTGAACGTATGAATAACAATTATTTTAGTAACGATTGAATATTTTAACAAGATATATATATATATATATATATAGGAAGAGTACAAGACACTTGTGGTAGATATTGGGCTGTATATTTCCAAATCTAAGCAAGTGAAGTAACTAGAGTCGTGCTAAACTCTGCAAAAGAGGATGGGCAAGGCATCTCATACAGACACTCCCTGTTGCTCTGTAAACAATAGGATAAGGTTTGTCTAGTACTAGATCAGTACAGTCTTATCCCAGCTGTTTATAAAGCAAAGGTTAGTCCTAGTTAGTATTACCTTTAACTCTGTTCAACAAACTAAATAAAGATGAAGAACTTACGAGATGGGGATTCCCTTGCATCAGCTAACCCACTATTATGATTTTATACAGCAAAAAAATAGAATAGACTACTATTCTACTATTATAATAACCAACAGTTCGTCCGTTGTAGGTGAGATCACCGGAGAGAAAACGAAATCTATTTAGCATCTCCTGGGCAGCAGAAATACAATAATTCACACAACAGCAAAAAAAAAAACAACAAGTAAAAAGTGTCACCGAAACTTTTAGCGCTGAAGTAAGTAATCTTTTAATACTGCCATTTTAAGTTCCGAACCAATTGCTGATGTTTATTGCATAACAAAGTTGCAAGAACAAACTTTACACTTACAACGATAAAACGAGAGACTGTGCTTTCGTTATATATCTCTAGAGGAAAAACTCATTAATTATTGCGCAAAATATACCTCTGCCTGTATTCCTTTCTCATAAACACCCTCCTTGTTGTGGCCTATGCTCGAGACTGTACTGGTGGAAAACTCTAAACTTATAGAACTTTGTTGTAATACTACATTGTTGTGTAGAACAAGTAATAAATACATTTCAAAATCAACCCCTTCTTAGATCAACAAATAGAAATTTTATTTTAGTTAATTTTTAAGAAATAAATACAAATAATATAAATAAAGTAACATAACCTATGCGTTAAAACAGCTGTTCTAAAACGTAACCTATAACATAAAATCAGCTGTTTTATTAAATCATATGTTATCACTTACATTAGGCCTAATGGAAGAATAACTATATTGCATCCTTGCCCCTTTTGCGAAAAGTTTTCCCCCATATAAAACTAAATTTCATTATTAAATTCAATTAGTGAATTATATTTTGAAAAGAAAATTGAATCAACATCAAGTATAATCCACTATTAGTTTTAATAAATGTATTTGAACTCGAGTGGATGAATATAAAGTATTTTATTAACCAATGAAAGTGTGAACTAATAAAAGTAATTGAATGAAAGAGTAATTATTTAAAAAAGAATGTAAAATTTAGAAAGTTGTCTCAAATAAGAGGCAAATATATAGTTTAAACAGTAGCAAGGTATTCTAACTAGTAGGAATTAAAGAGTTTTTTAACGTATTAAATTTGGAGTAAATACCATATAATTAATACTTCTAATAGAGTACGTCCATAATAACATAAGTGAATGCCATTAAAAAAATTAGATAAAGAGAAAAACTTAAAATGTTTATGATTTAAAAAAATGTTTTTCATGAAGTGATCGTCGTTAGGAAATACATTATATGTATAATGTATTGAGAGAATAAATAGCTAAAGGTCTTTAAAGGGAAGCAAAATACAATACTTAAAGAAAGTTTTAATTTCATATAGATGAAGTAATATACAATAGGCATGCTTTTTGTGTTCGAGATGAGGAAAACATAATTCTAAATATAATTGAAAACAATTATTATACAAAAAATTGGTTCATTATTTTTAACAATACTGGAAATATTACAATAAAAAGCTATAAATGGAACCGTTGTATCTAACAAAAGCTTGTTTTCACTGAATCAGAATGCTCTTTCATTTGCAGTCTGTACAGCCCAAAGACCATAACATTTTTAACGTTTATAAATAGTTATTTATTTTTTTGCCTAGTCAAAGAAAAAATTTAAATCTTTAATGGTCGTATATAAAAATCTAATTGTGTCTGTGTGTGTGTGTATTCCTCAATCACTTACAAATTACTTTACCCATTCAGCTGATATTTTAGATAGGCATTCTTAGGGTTCCTAGTTAAAAAATAGGCATATTTGTATTCCGAAATTCCGTCAGGGCACCGCCCCACGGACTTTGAAAACCCCCTTAATACTATATATTCTATACTCCATTTACTACTTAACTTGATTTAACTTTTGATTAACTCCATTTAATCAGCTGAAATCACCTATAACGGTCACTTTAAAATACATTTAAACAGCTGATAGTAATACTTTTTGGCTATTCATCTTTCTAGGTTAGTTTACTTTAAAAATGTAATGTTACAAGCAGAATCTTTTCCTTTCTTGGTTTCTAGACAATAATCAGTAAGTTAATAGATTGATATATTTATTGGTAATTAATCTATCTTATTATATAAAAATCTAATGGTTTCTGTCTGTGTGTGTATTATTCAATCACGTAACAACTATTGGACCCATTGACCCTATAATTTCAGCTCAATCGTGGGTCAATTGTGAAATCGCTTACGTGGCTAATGTCAACAATTTCCATATAAATATGGTATTTATCTCCCGATCTCACGTGTTCGATTTTAGAGAAAAGAAATTATACCAGGCGACAAAGAAAGTCATCAGAGATACGAAAAAAATATGAATTTTTCACTGACGCCCCAAAAGTTAACAATTTTGGAAAAATATAATTCCCACCAAACGAAATGCTAATAGTGCTGGTAAAAATGCACATTGCCCACCCCCAATATAATGCATATATAATTTAAACAGCTGATAGTAACTGTTGTGATTGTTTGGTATTCATCTTTCGAGGTTAGTAAGCTTAACAAATGTTATGTTACATTGTTTTTTCCTATTTAAACATCTGATAGTAATTGTTGTGATTGTTTGGTATTCATCTTTCGAGGTTAGTTAGCTTAACAAATGTTATGTTACATTGTTTTTCCTTCCCCTGGTTTTCAAGACAGTAATCAGTAAGTTTATAGTTTGAATATTTATTGGGAAATAATCTATACTATTATATAAAAATCTAATAGTGTCTGTCTGTGTGTCTTTTACTCAATCACGTAAATAATACTGGGCCAATCGAGATAAAATTTGGTATTTATTTCCCGGTTCCACGTGTTCAATTTTAGCAATGAAAGTTATACCGGGCGACGAAGAAAGTCATCAGAGATATGAAAACTCTCGCTCACACCCTAAAAGTTTACAATTTCGAAAAAATGTAATTCCCCTTAAACTTTATGGTAATAGAGCTGGTAAAAATGCACATTGCCCACCCCCAATACAATGCATATAAAATGAATCAAAAATGTCTCCTGAAGCTTTATTGACAGTTATTGTTTGTTATTGCCACGGAAGATTAATTGTATATACCTATGAAGTATCCAGTCAAGATAGTTTTGGTTGTAATTTTATACGTTTAACCAAATGTACACATGTTAGGCTAGAATAGAAATCACGTAAACAAGTATTACACCGTGGGAGTAGACGTTTATTTAGGTAATGTTGTATACATTTTTAAATAAATAAGGTCTCTAAACCACAAATACCTTTTATTTAAACCTTATTTACATTTTAATTGCACAACAATCATCTTTAGTTGTATTTTTAAATACGTCTGAAAATGATTGCTGTGCAATTAAAATGTAAATAAGGTTTAAATAGAAGTTATTTGTGGTTTAGAGACCTTATTTATTTAAAAATAAACATTACGCCACAGTTGCTTCATACAGTTATAATGTTGTATACAGTTACAGTTACAACCAAATATCCTGACTGGACTCTACATCTATATTTAAATATAGGTATATAGTATTGTATAAAATTGGAACCAAATCTATCGTAACTGGATACTTTATAGGTAAGCCTATATCTAAATATATGTATACGTAGTACGGTTATAACACACTTTAGATGGTGTTACATATTAAAAAAGGAAATTTCAGAAAACGAACGAAAATGTATTCGAAAATATAACAATGTAGAACTAGATCAAAAAATTGTGATTTGATAGAAATAAATCAAATCTCTGGTTGGTAGTGGTATCCGTAGGAAGAGTTTGAAAGATTAAAGTAATATGCGCACATCGATGCGCGGTAGCTAGGACGCTTGCTTTGCTTCCGATATTTAATTCTCTCCTAAACAAGATGTAGGAACAGAAAATGTCTGTAATTCGAGGGGTGAAGAAGTGTTTTATTTTAATTTTTTTAAAATAACAGATAAGTTAATCCTCTTGAAATCGGGATGTAGAAGGCAACGGTCGTCTCCAAGAGCGAGGAAAGGTTTTGTTTAAAATTTTTAATGTAACAGTCTTTTTTTTCTTGGAATCAGAATGTAGAGGACAGCGCTCATTGCCAAGAACGACGATGGTTATCCAATAGAAGGATGCGAGGCTACACTTTGTTAAAACAGTTAAGTGAACCAATTCAAACTTTGGTGAACTATCACAAAATTTAAATGCTTAAACAGTTTAGTACAAATTATTAAACTTTAAATTTTTCAATACGTACATAAATGTAATGTATGCATTATTTGGTGCATTTGTTTTCAGTTTAAATTGTAAGAATTAATTATGAAAAGAGCAAGCGAGCAAACTCGAAAACAGAGTCATTTCAGCCATTGATTTGTTAATATGTAGATTTCCTCATAAGTAAATTGTTAAATGTTCACAATTTAGTAACTCACGCAATGTTTCAGAAATATGTATTTTGGTTTGTAACAATTTTTTTGGCTATATAAAATATGTTTAATTTGTTTTAATTGAAGATTTAAGAGAGCAATTATTTAACGAGCACACAAATCTCATACATCTTAATTTAATAAGCCTTTAAATAATAATTTAATGAGACTCTGCTAGTTTAAATGGTTTAACTTTGTATTTTAAAATATTCAATATTTATTTCACAAGTAACTTAGTACTACCTTCAAGATATGAAGAGCGTTACAGACAGACAGTAATTTGCCTGAGCTGTAACGTTACAGCTAGAAGCCCTCATTAATTATGTTGGTAAAAAGGGCTTGAAACGTTACACGGTGCGCTGTTGATACGAGGACGTAGTACTTCTTATCACTCCGCAATGAATTTTTTACCCAAATTTAATTTTATAAAAACTGTATTTATTTCCCTGAGCGAGAGTTTTTATTATTGTTTTCGTATCCCTGATGACTTTCTGCGTCCCCCGGTATAATTGTTTCCCCTATCGAACACGTGGGAATGGGAAATAAATAACAGAATTATTACATGGATATTCTTAGGGTCACTGGTTTTCATATAGCCCTATTTATAATTAGAAATTCTCTCACGCCACCACCCCACTGGCCTTGGAAACTCCCTTAACTAACGGTAGGTTTATAAACTATAGTTTGATATATTTTTATTGGGATTTAATTTCAGTAAATTAAATTTAACCCAAATAAAAATAAAATTAAATCAATGCAAATATATATATATATATATATATATATATATATATATATATATATTCACCGACACCGTGCGAAAGACGGCTACTCTGCCAGTAAAGATATAATATAAACACTTGTTTGCCGGAAACTAAACTGAAATGGACTGTCATAAAACAAAATAATTATGACTGGGATTTGGCTGGGATTCCATGGCTTAACGTAAACGACCTGGCGTCTCATTATATGGCTGCGGTTTTGTTTATACTGTCAATTAATACACAGAGCGTTACACTTCATTATCATTTTATGGGTTTGGGTAAATCCAAAATCATAATTGTCTAATAAACAGTGAAATATCAGTAATAATATAGGAAACAATAGTAATCATAATAATAACATTCAAACAAGTTAATTAGAACGTAGCTAATGAAAACAAATGACAATGGTATATATTACATTAGTTCACTCAAACACACACTACACACTCCTTTATTAATACATTCAGGCTAGTTTCGATGACGATGTCGCCTCCATTACTGATCATCTATTACTAACAAGTTCATTAAAGTATATCAATATAAAGAGTTGTATCAAATAATCTACATCTATATAAAGAGTTATGTCAATTAGAATACATCAATATAAGGAGTAATATCAATAAAGTACAAAAATATAAAAAGTTATATCAATTAAAATACATCATTTTAAAGAGTTATGTCGATTAGCCTACATCAATATAAAGAGTTATGACAATTAAACTACATTAAAATAAACAGTATTATAAATTAAACTAAATCAATGTAAGAGTTATATCAATTATTCTACACCAATATAAAGAGTTACACAAATTAAACTTCATCGAAATAAAGAGTTATGTCAATTACACTGCATCAATATAAAGAGTACCCTATATTAAAAGATATCAATATAAAGAGTACCCTATATTAAACGATATCAATATAAAATTACCCTATATTAAACGATATCAATATAAAGAGTACCCTATATTAAAAGATATCAATATAAAGAGTACCCTATATTAAAAGATATCAATATAAAGAGTACCCTATATTAAACGATATCAATGTAAAGAGTACCCTATATTAAACGATATCAATATAAAGAGTTATATCAATTAACCTACACCAATATAAAGAGTTACATAAATTACTAAATCGAAATAAAGGGCCATGTCAATTACACTACATCAATATAAAATGTTATGTCAACTTGACTACATAAATATAAAATTAATAACAATAAAGTACATAAATATAAAGAGTTATATCATTTAAACGTCATCAATATAAAGACTTATGTCAAATAAACTATATCAATATAAATATTTATATGAATTATTCTACATCAATATAAAGAGTATTGTCAATTAAACAACATCAATATAAACAGTTATACCAATTAAACTACATCAATAAAAAAGAGTGTTAACAGTCAAGCTAAATCAATTTAATAAGGTATATCAAATAAACTACTTCAATGTAAAAAGTTATATAAATAATCTACAACAATATAAAGATTTATGTAAATTAAACTACATCGTGATAAAGAGTCATGTCAAATAAACTACTTCAATGTAAAAGATTATATAAATAAATCTACAACAATATAAAGATTTATATAAATTAAACTACATCGTGATAAAGAGTCATGTCAAATAAACTACTTCAATGTAAAAAATTATATAAATTAATCTACAACAATATAAAGATTTATTTAAATTAAACTACATCGTGATAAAGAGTCATGTCAAATAAACCACTTCAATGTAAAAAATTATATAAATTAATCTACAACAATATAAAGATTTATATAAATTAAACTACATCCTGATAAAGAGTCATGTCAAATAAACTACTTCAATGTAAAAAATTATATAAATTAATCTACAACAATATAAAGATTTATATAAATTAAACTACATCGTGATAAAGAGTCATGTCAAATAAACTACTTCAATGTAAAAAATTATATAAATTAATCTACAACAATATAAAGATTTATATAAATTAAACTACATCGTGATAAAGAGTCATGTCAAATAAACTACTTTAATGTGAAAAATTATATAAATTAATCTACAACAATATAAAGATTTATATAAATTAAACTACATCGTGATAAAGAGTCATGTCAAATAAACTACTTCAATGTAAAAAATTATATAAATTAATCTACAACAATATAAAGATTTATATAAATTAAACTACATCGTGATAAAGAGTCATGTCAAATAAACTACTTCAATGTAAAAAATTATATAAATTAATCTACAACAATATAAAGATTTATATAAATTAAACTACATCGTGATAAAGAGTCATGTCAAATAAACTACTTCAATGTAAAAAATTATATAAATTAATCTACAACAATATAAAGATTTATATAAATTAAACTACATCGTGATAAAGAGTCATGTCAAATAAACTACTTCAATGTAAAAAATTATATAAATTAATCTACAACAATATAAAGATTTATATAAATTAAACTACATCGTGATAAAGAGTCATGTCAAATAAACTACTTCTATGTAAAAAATTATATAAATTAATCTACAACGATATAAAGATTTATATAAATTAAACTACATCGTGATAAAAAGTCATGTCAAATAAACTACTTCTATGTAAAAAATTATATAAATTAATCTACAACGATATAAAGATTTATATAAATTAAACTACATCGTGATAAAAAGTCATGTCAAATAAACTACTTTAATGTGAAAAATTATAAAAATTATGAGTTAGTCTACATCAATATAAAGAGTATTATCAATTAACTACATCAGTATAAAGAGGTATATCAATTAAATTATATCAATATAAATTTTTATATGAATTAATATACATCAATGTAGAGAGTGTTATCAATTACATTACATCACTATAAAGAGTTATATTAAATAAACTACATAAATATAAAGATTTATATCAATTAAAGTACATTAATATAAAGTTTTATATGAAATATACTACGTCCTTATAGAGAGTATTATCATTTAACTGCATCAGTATAAAGAGGTAATCATTTAAACTACATCAATATAAAGAGTGTTATCAATTAAACTACATCAATATAAAGAATGTTTTCAATTAAACGGTGTAATATAAAGAGTAATATCAATTAAACTACATCAATATAAAGAGTGGTATCAATTAAACTACATCAATATAAAGAATGTTTTCAATTAAACGGTGTAATATAAAGAGTAATATCAATTAAACTACATCAATATAAAGAGTGGTATCAATTAAACTACATCAATATAAAGAATGTTTTCAATTAAACGGTGTAATATAAAGAGTAATATCAATTAAACTACATCAATATAAAGAGTGGTATCAATTAAACTACATCAATATAAAGAATGTTTTCAATTAAACGGTGTAATATAAAGAGTAATATCAATTAAACTACATCAATATAAAGAGTGGTATCAATTAAACTACATCAATATAAAGAATGTTTTCAATTAAACGGTGTAATATAAAGAGTAATATCAATTAAACTATATCAATATAAAGAATGTTGTTATATAAACTACGTCAACATAAAGATTATATCAATTAAAATACACCATTATAAAGTTGTATAATAAATACACAAAAACTTCTTAACCACAAACATTCTTTACTTTACCCATATGTACATTTCAGTTACCAACTAACCATCCTCAGAGGACTAACATACAAAGAGTATATAATAAAGAGTATTATCAATCAGTATAAAGAGGTATATCAATTAAACCACAACAAAATAAAGTTTTATATGAATTAATCTACATCAATTTAAAGGGTGTTATCAATTTAACTACATCAATATAAAGAGTTGTACCAATAAACCTACATGAATATAAAGAGTGGTATCAATTAAACTATACCAATATAAGGAATGTTATCATTTATACTACATCAATATAAAGAGTGATACCAATTGAATTACATCAATATAAAGAGTGTTGTCAATTAAACTACGTCAATAGAAAGATTTATATGAAATAATCTGCATCAATATAAAAAGGTACATCAAGTAATCTACTTTAATATAAAGAGTTATATCAAATAATCTAAACCAATATAAAGAGGGTCTAAAATTAAACCACATCAATATAAAGAGTGTTAGCAATAAGCTACAATACTATAAAATGTAACATTAAATAATCTACATCTTAATAAAGATTTATATCAATTAAACTTCATCATTATATAAGTAGTCTAACTATAATTTATATTGTAATAACCACAAGAAATATATACAACTGACAATTATAAAAAGTTTATTTGAAACGCGTTTCAATGTCATTATATCATCAATAACGGAGTTGTCTACCAAATATATAACTTCAATTAAAGAAAATTATTTTCTAAAACTTATAGTCATATATTTGTGATAGAAACACTGATGATAACAAAATGACATTGAAATGTGGTTAAGATAAACGTTTTATAAGTGTGAGTTGTATATATTTCTTGGGTTTATAATGTTAACTCACAAGCCAGCTAGAATATTGTTTATATGTATATTGTTTTACTGTAATGAAATTTGTTTTCAGAAGCCACTTACTGACGATGGCGTCAAAAGTAGTCCGTATGTATTACTAAACTATTGTGGAGTGAGATTTCGAGGGAACTATTTTAATATTTACCGTTCTGAATACCGTTCAAAAACTTTCAAAGAACTTTCCCCAATGTAAATATTTATAAATACTAAATATTTTATGGTTGATTGGTAGTAAAAATTGTATATAAGTGGTAGCGGTTTTATTTAGTGTGGGCTTTCTTAAACACAACTGTGGCCACACAACTCATGATAGTTTTCATCTATAGGTGATACACATTCTCGAATTATTAGTTTTCTATTTCAAATATTAATTTCTGTTTCCCTCTGAAACAATATTTTTAAATTATCCAGTACAGATCTCATATAAATTGAAATATATTATATAGGATCTCAGAAATGATAACAAATTTATACAGCTTGTAAATTAGAAACATAAAGATGTAGGATTATGAAACTTGAGCTTATTGAAATATTTTTACATAATTTTGCTTCTGAAAGCAGCATTTCGACAGAATGCAATTGTCAATTATATAACGTTAAAAAACTCTTATAAATATAAAAAGAAAAAAATATTCACTTATTATTATTTACTGACCTATACGAGCTCCTAACGAACGCCCGCAGAATCCTCGTGCGCCGGTCAGCCTCTATGCCGTATAGATTATCGTCCCCATTAAACGTGAAATACGATTCGGCCTTGACGACGCCTTGTAAGAGGTCGTATCTCGAGAGTTTCGATATCATGTTCTTCTTAGCGACTGGATTGTTGAGGTTGCCGAAAATGCCTTCATGATATTCTCGCGAACTTTGTGCCCCGTATCGCTCGTTAGTGGACGCCGAGAAGTCACCGTGTGCATTGTGATCTGAAATGTAAAACTTTATAAGTACAGTACTTGAAATATAAAAATTCACAGTATGGTATAAAAGCTTTATTAATCATCTTACATGTACAATTATAAGTACTTTACTTTAAAACTTTACACTTTAATACTCTAAGACCATCTAAGGGTTCATATATTTTGATCATTTCGAGGGGAAATTACAGCACTCGTTGAAAATGAATTTAGTCGAGTGTACAAAGGATAGTTTTTCATAACCTTCTATTATTTTTCACCCTCCTCATATTGTTCAAATTTTCAATATTTAATAAAATACTTTTAATTCATCCACTCCAGATCAAATACATTTTTTAAACTTACGTATAGTGGATGACACATGATGGTAATACATTTTTTTATAATACTCAGTCAATAATTAAATTATTCTAGTTTTATATGCGTGAAAAACTTTTCACAAAAAAGGCAAGGTATGCAATATAGTTATTTCGTCCCATTCGCTTAAAATAAGTGAATCATATGATTTCATAAAACAGCTGATTTTATAGGTTATGTGGCAGAACAGCTGTTTTACCGCATGAGTGATGTTACTTTATTATATTATTTGAAATTATTTAATAAAAAGAAACTCAAATGAAATCTTTCTTCGTTAACCTGAGTAGGGATTGAATTTTTTTGTTGATATTACTTGTTTTTTTTTAATCGGTTTTAAGGGTGGCAAGCAATAACAACTTAATAGTAAAGTTTATTATTCTTTTTTACAAACGACAAAGAAATTTCGAATCTACGAGATTTCATCTTCCGTCACGCCAATTCTTCAATGGTTGAAAGATAATCTATTTAAGCGTTTTCGAAAGTGTACACATTTGCGTCCATCGCTGAAGGATGTTAATTAAACACAGAAGCCTTTATGAACACTATAGATATTTTATTATATACGCGTTATCAAGGTGTAGGTACGTAATGCATTGTTGTAATAGCTTTGCAATCATAACCCGTCCCCATTTCTTGAGCTTTATATCTATATGTATGTCATACATGTTTGTCTCTCTCTCTCTCTCTCTCTCTCTCTCTCTCTCTCTCTATATATATATATATATATATATATATATATATATATATATATATATTACATACATAATAATAAATTTAAAATATTTCAAAAACAAGAATACTTTTAATGAATATATTCATTGAAGGTATTCTTGTTTTTGAAATATTTTTAATTTGTTAACTATATTACAAGAAAACATATCACCATATTTAATTATTTAATATATATATATATATATATATATATATATATATATATATATATATATATATATATATATATAGAGAGAGAGAGAGAGAGAGAGAGAGAGAGAGAGAGAGAAGAGAGAGAGAGAGAGAGAGAGATTTAAAACTATTTAGTCTTTCAATTTCCATTCTCTATTTATTCATGTCTCTCCAGAGATATTCTCTCTCCTTTCGAGAATTTTCTTAGTCTTATTTCTGCTTTTATCCCTTTTATCCAAGTTTTTCTTTGGTGTCCACTTTACGTAGTCGATCTTCACTTATTTTCTGGACATTCCCGCACATTTAGTCGGTTGATATTGATCATCGCCTACGTCTTAAAAAATAGTTTATGATCTTCTTCAAGCTGTTATTTACGTTTTACTCTCCTATATCATGCCCTTAACAATGCTGTTGTAGATTCGACGTTTATTTACTTCATCGACTTTATTCCTGTCTCATAGCGTACTCTTCAGGAATTACAAGGCATTTTTCAATGCATACTCTATTCCTTATATCCTCGTCCATTGCCTTATCTGATATGCCGTACATTCCCAGATCACAATTTTTTCGAAAACAAATAATGTTTTGGTAAAAATAATATTTATTACGGAAAAACTACTTTGTTTTATAAACCCGATTTATTTGTTAATTTAAAACTAAAAAGGATTTAATTGACTGAAATAAATTATTTGCTGTACGCATAGATCGTCCTTTGTCCTGATGATTTGTAGATCATCACAGCACTCTGACAGAATAATACAATGCTACACAAAGACAATCATGTAATACACGCTTTATGTATTCATCATTCTATCAATATGATGGATTACTGGAGGAAAGTAAATCTGTGACGACGCTTTCTGTATTTTTAGAAGCGTTCAGTTAAATGTAATTTAGAAGCGGATGCAGTTGATTTTACGTTCGATACGTCTTATATACTTTGCCTTCGATGTAAACATTTTTATTCAGTAATTTTAAATTGAAATATTTCTTATACAAATACTAAGCCGTTAAAAGCAATTATCGATATTTGCTTTAAATACGTTTACTAAGAGAATAACAATATTCTTATTTTTAGATTTTAAGGTATCGAATAGAGAAGGAGATGTGCTTCTATAAAAAAACGTAATACTCTTTAAGTTTTGGAAATATAGTAATTCTGAAAAGCTTCAACAATGGAAAATATTGTAATGTTAGGAAAAGCAGAACAGTACTCATGTGTGTCACCTTCGTTATTAAATATATGAAAATAATTATTGATTTATTACAAGTAGTATTAATAGTTCTAGAAATTACAGAGGTGCTTGTAACGTGTGCAGAGCATTGAGGTGCGAAACTAAAGATTCTGGTTTCTATTTTTGATGTAGCCAGATAATGTCTGTATGCATTTTCACTCCTCAGAACGACTCAACCTGCGAAAATAAGTTACTTTGATATAAATTGATTGTTACAGCGTAGTGATGGTAAAAGCAGCCAAATTGTCATTCTTTTTAATAGCTTAGCATCTCGTCTCGTGCCTGATGCTAGTCACCCGGGCGGAAGTCACTAACTAGATGTTGGAGTCGTCGGGGTAGCGGTTTCATAGAGTTGAGATGCTCCACATAATGATTTAACTTTATGTTCCTTGACAAGGAGGCGGGGTCGCAACATATGTATCCCTTGTCACCTTTATTCTGTTTTAACCATCATTCTTTCTTGAGACTTTTACGCATAACACACGGCCGAATGTATCTTCTAAAACAAGTTATGTTAATGGTAAGCAAGTAATATAAACAAAAAGTTTTTAAAGTCAATTCCTAATAAATAACCTTAATAAATAAAACAGTTATTACAAATAAAGTATCATCCCCTAAACGTTAAAATAGCTGCTCTATCGCATTACCTCTAACGCAAAATCAGCAGTTTTATGAAATCGTATGTTATCCCTTATTTCAAGCCAAACGGGACGGAGTATCTATATTGCATAACTTGCCCCTTTCATAAAACGCCTTCCTCCCATAAAAATTAAAATTAATTAAATTGCAATCTACTACAAGTTAAAAAAAAAATGTATTTGAGTTAATGAATAAAAAGTATTTAATAAACTATTAAACATTTGAACAAGATATTTATGAGGCGAATGGGACTAATAGAAAGAATTGAAAATGGAGTCATTATTGTTATTACTAATAACAGCTTTTAATATGTAGTACCCTTAGGCACAGCAGGACGTTATCTTTGGGCAGCCACTTGGGATATTTTTGTCAGAAGAGTATAACAGCAACAGGCGACAACCTTAAACGTTCAAATCTAATCCTTACATAGAACATTTAAGTGTATACCACAGCTGTTTCAATAAGGTCATGTAACACCTTACTTTGCATCAAAACCCTTGCATAAAATTTAATTTTTTTATTTAAAATTAATTTTCATACAACTAAATATTTTGGACATAATTTGACAAAAGTTGACCCAACTATGACTTGTCTTGTTCAAATGAGATACTAAAAAAATTTTAAGCAAGGAAAAAGTGGTTGAACATTTCTGAATATAAATAGTTGTTAAAATCTCCATAAAGTATCACCGTAGAAAAATAACAATATTTTATGTACACATTACTTTATAAAGCACTTCCTTAGTAGGAATTTCGTAAAGGAAATACGTAAAGGATTACGGTGATATTTTATACAATAATATGGTACAATTGTATAAAACCTAGGTACAAAGTTAGGGTTGATTAGATTATAAAAAAAATAATAAAGTAACTTAACGTTCGTGTTAAACTGCTGATTTGCAACATTGCTTATAACATAAAATCAGCTGTTCTATGAAATCGTATATTCATCACTACTTATTTCAAGCTGAAATCTAAAGAGCGTCTCATGCATATTACGGCAAGCCAAAGAGTTTTCTTCATATCATACCCAGTCAGGCCTGCCTTAAAAATAGTTTTAGGAAAACCGTTAAACACGCAAAGTGTAAGCTAAACAATAGATGAAGGGAGCAGTTTGTATCTATGGCCAAGATGCAGTAAGGTGTGCTAATTACATCGCTATAACTACAGCATTTGCAACATTTTGCAATCACACATACGTTTTTATTGTGAAGTAAATACATCTTTTGGCGTTGTACATCAAAATTGTACGGGAAAAGTCTTTGATCTGGTGTCTCGCTCTAACACACTTATATAACTGTGTACCGTACACAGCTTTTTAGGCTTAAATTAAATTATAACATATGATTTCATACAACAGCTGACTTTATGTTATAGGTTTTGTTATATACCATGTAGGCTATGTTACTTTATTTTTTGTACAATATTAAATATACAATATTAAATGTTTTAAATATTTTCATCAGTTAATAAATACTACATGCGTCAAAATAAACAGAACTGGAACAGTTGTAATATTTTATTTTATTATTTTAAATTATATTTACATAGTTTTCTCTACAGTATATAGCGTTATGTCAGCAAAACCTAACCTCAATGAAATACGTCAACACGAATATTAGGCAACAATCAAAAGTCGGCACAGCTGATTGAGAAGACAAGTACAGCTGATTCAGTTTCATTACTGTTTATTTTAATGCTTACGGTATATTTACTTCAAATTTTACTACAGTTGATTCAATATAATGTTATATATTCAAAATTGAAAATATTTCAAAAACAAAAACACTTTTAATACGTATATTTATCCAAAGCTTTTCTCCGATAAAACAGTACCAGCATCTTCCACACATACCACCATACAGATGCTGGTACTGTTTTATTGGCGATAAGCTTTGAATAATATATGTATTAAAAGTGTTCTTGTTTTTGAAATATTTTTCATTTATTAACTATATTACAAGAAATTATATCACCATATTTAATATATAATATATATATATATATGTGTGTGTGTGTGTATCTATAGTAATTTTATACACAATTAATACAATTGTTTTTAATGAGAACTGCTTATTTGCGTATGACACTTTTTTGAACCGATTTCAATTGAATTTTCTTTCTAAATAATAATTTCACAGCTTTATAACATTTAAAATTAGAGTTTACGATTAACGGTTTTAAGAAAATCGAAAAAACAATCTTTTTATTGAATCTTTGGTTTTCAACAAGGTAATATTCTCTACATAAATTCATTTTATTAACAAACTCTTTTTCAAAACATAAGTACTAAAGTGTCTTATATACATGTTGGTGGAATTGATCTTTGCATTAATTATGATAGTTCTTTAAGTAGTAAAATGAATGGAACACTAATAGCGTAAATGTTCTGGTAGGAGTTTAGAATAGCTATTAAATGTCTAAGTTGGCTCATGTCTTAAAAATTATTATGTAGTAGTTGTTTAAATACACCCGTGGAATGTACAGATGGCCACATATAGAAACAGCTCATCGTAAGGCTCTGATGACTAGACCTACCTTATCGAAAAGTCATCTTTATGAATAAAAAAGAAGTTTTAAAATTTAGTGAAACATTTATATTACATATGATTAGGGTGTTTTTTATTGCAAACGTTGGCACCAATGTAACAAATATTCAAACTTTTAAAGTTTCCAGTCGTGACATCACCGCTTACACAAACAGATTAGCTTTGTGAACTTCGGTAGAAAATTTAAACTGAATAAGTTTTAAATGAATCAACTAAGGAAGACGTAAATACTTAACGACAAGAGCATAAAATGTGTTAGAAAGCGTAAACACTTAGTGATACGTATTTTATGTGGAGCTATGAAAACAGCAGCAAAGTTGCGGAGTGTTGGCTGTAAACGAAGGACACATAACCAGCTCTTGATTTTACAAGGCTACAATAAGCAATCCATTTCCCAATGTCAATAAGTCGTAAATACAGAACCTTTGTAGGATAAAACGAGGTAGCCATTGGATCCAGGTAATGAAAGGTAATCCTTTGCATGAGGATTTTGTTTTGAATTAAAGGCGAAGGAAATCGAACAAAGCAATTAAAAAGAAATTCTCTGGGGATATGT
The DNA here is from genome assembly GCA_036971475.1 of Prosapia bicincta. NCBI lineage: Eukaryota > Metazoa > Arthropoda > Insecta > Hemiptera > Cercopidae > Prosapia > Prosapia bicincta. Next base: position 5,270,465 of record JBAIZL010000010.1, on the reverse strand, counting down.
CTGCTGGGGAATAAAAGCAGTTGCCTGACTAGATGTGGGATCGCAGTGTAGGTAAATACATTACTAATAAACAAGTAATTAGAGAAACATTTTTTAACGTCAATTCCTACCTACGCCAACACAGAAAACTTTTCTTTTAGTTAATTTTTATTAAATACTTACAAACAATATGAATAAAGTAACACAACCAATACGTTAAAACAGCTGTTATACTACATAAACTATAACAGAAAATCATCTGTTTTATGAAATTATATGTTAACAATTATTTTAAGCAAAATGAGACGAAATAACTATATTGCATACCTTTCCACTTTTGTAAAAAGTTTTTCTCCCGTATAAAGTTAAAACTAATTCAATTATATAATACTATTCAATTAAATAATATCAAATGTCATCCCTCACAAGTTTAAACAAATATATTTGACAACAACTTAAAGCAACTGTGACGTAAATATTTATATTAATTAAAACAACCTCTCACCACAAATTCAACAAATTTTAAAATTTGTTGAATTTGTGGTGAGAGGTTGTTTTAATTAACATAAATATATTTGAACTTATAGTAAGAAATGAAAATTATATCTTTGATTTTTTTTTGCCATATATATATATATATATATATATATATATATATATATATATATATATATATATATATAAAACATTCAGATATTAAATTTATATAAATTATACAAGTCCAATGTAATAAACAGACTGACCTTTATTCTGAGGGTTAGAGTTGCCGCCGTCAGAGCTGTAACTGTCGATGACCACTCCGTCCACGCTAGGTCCAAACAACGTGGTGAATTCAGGCGCCTCTATGGGCGCGGACAGCAGCGCCTCCAGTGGCCTCTCGCGCAGACACTTTAGCATGTGCAGGTGTGACAGATCCACAGAACAGTTTACATGGCGCGCAACCTGTCGTGTAACGTGTGTCGGGTCTCTTACCAACGCCCAGGGACTTAGAGCCGAACCGGACATTAGGACGCTGCGGTGAAATAACAGACCTACAACATAATCACAAATCGAAATTTAAACAGTTTGCAAGGTAGTAAGTACATATGTGAAATGTGCAGTTGTTCCGATGGTGTGTCTTGTTTTAACACACACACACGCACACACACACACACACACACACACACACACACACACACACACACACACACACACACACACACACACACACACACACACACACACACTAACACACACACACACACACACTGCTCTTCCTTCTGAATTCGACCTAACGTTTGGTATCCTTGTTCTTACACTGGTGAGTTAAGGGTAGATACTTCCTAATAGTCTGATAACGAGTAGGCCTACCTCAGGTTTGCGACCCTACACATGTCCCCCAACTCACAAATCTCATGATGGAGGATAGGGGATGGATGAAAAACTACCCCTATTCAATACTGGTGTTAAGTCATAACTTAGTATCAAGCTAGAAAACTCATTTCAAGACAGTTATCAAGTAACTGAAATAAAGGGAGAAGGAAAGAAGGGTGTCATACCTACATTTCGAATACGAACGATCCTTTGTAGGCGAGTATAATCATACTGCTTAATCGGCTTCAAAATACAAAAAATTAAATAAATATAGTACACACAACCAAGTATTTGCATTTATTTTCCTACATTTAACATGTTTTCTATGTTCGTGATAGTAAAGAACGTAATGGCTTATCGTGTGACCTTGTCGATAGAACGTTTAAAATGTTATATTTAGACGGTTAAAATGACCAAATAAAGAACGCGAACGCGCTAGCCATAAACTAAGTTCTTTTCAGCAAAACGTGAAAGAGAAATGGACGATCATGTTTGTACTGCGTGACGAATTAAGTGAAAACGGTTGATTTCCTAAAGTCCACGAATTATTAGCTCTGCCACTGACACGCAACTGCATCGCATGAGCGTCTGGCGTTTCCGTTCCGACCGGAAGTCCGCACATTAGTATACATGCCACAATATGGGAGAAGCTAATTTCGCATCGTTTCTATTGAATTTCTCTGGCAGGTGATTTATTTTTTTACTTAGAAATATAAAAGGAAATACTCAAACCCACAGATTAAATATCCACCCCTTAAAACACCCCAATTATATTAGTGAATATAACATAACCCTAACCTAACACTAAATCAAACGTGGTCATACTAAATTAACACACATATTCAATAAAAAATTAGGGATATTCAATTAAGTAATCTAAAACAGGTAGGCCTACTTGCAACTTAAGGCGATAGTGTATTGAAAACAAATTATATCTATAACCTGATATGTCAAGATTTGGACAGTGACTAACCTAAAAAATCCTTTATCACACAGAAGTTCATTGGCTCTCCAAACCTAACAAGATCCAAGATTATCCAATTTAAATAAAGTTAATTTATTGGATTTCTGCAAATTAAAAGATCATCAAAGAATGTTTACAGACGGTATATATTTTACTTGTCATATTTACCAGATTCATATTTTCTGAGCCTCACGCAACGAAGTTAGAAAACCTTGTGAAGCCTTAGGATTTATTAGAGCTCTTTACAGTAATGATGAAAGAATGCTGATACAGCCGCATTCAGAATCAAACCTTTCTAACACTGGAAACCTTTACTAAGCTAACCTAACCAGCTACAGTTAATCAAACCTTAAATAACTAGTTCCTGTTAACCTAACCAAACCAGCTACAGTTAAAATAAAATACACCGGTTTTAGCTGACCTAAACTAATTAACTTCAGCTAATCAAACCTCAACAGCCCCAGTTAATCTAATCTGATCGGCTTCAGCTAACAAAAGTAACTGGTTTTTGATAACCTTTACTAACAGGCTTCAACTAACTAAACTGAACTAACCGGATTCAATTATAGTAATTTGTTTTACGTACCACTACCTGATCACCTACAGCTAATCTACGCTAACCAGCTTCAGCTAAACTATCCTAACCTACTCTAACGAACTTCAGATAAGCTTAACTAACCAGATTCAGTTAACCTAACCTACCCTAACCTAACTTATCCTAACCTATCGTAACCTACCATCTATAGCTAATCGACACCAACCAGCTTCAGCTAAACTCTCCTAACCTACTCTAACGAACTTTAGGTAAACTTAACTAACCAGAATCAGTTAACCTAACCTACTCTAACCTAACTTATCCTAACCTAATCATCTACAGCTAATCTACGCTAACCAGCTTCAGCTAAACTATCCTAACCTACTCTAACGAACTTCAGATAAGCTTAACTAACCAGATTCAGTTAACCTAACCTACCCTAACCTAACTTATCCTAACCTATCGTAACCTACCATCTATAGCTAATCGACGCTAACCAGCTTCAGCTAAACTCTCCTAACCTACTCTAACGAACTTTAGGTAAACTTAACTAACCAGAATCAGTTAACCTAACCTACCCTAACCTAACTTATCCTAACCTATCGTAACCTACCATCTATAGCTAATCGACGCTAACCAGCTTCAGCTAAACTCTCCTAACCTACTCTAACGAACTTTAGGTAAACTTAACTAACCAGAATCAGTTAACCTAACCTACCCTAACCTAACTTATCCTAACCTATCGTAACCTACCATCTATAGCTAATCGACGATAACCAGCTTCAGCTAAACTCTCCTAACCTACTCTATCGAACTTTAGGTAAACTTAACTAACCAGATTCAGTAACCTAACCTACCCTAACCTGACTTATACTAACCTTACGTAACCTAATCATCTACAGCTAATCGACGCTACCCAGCTTCAGCTAAACTATCCTAACCTACTCTAACGATTTTTAGGTAAGCTTAACTAACCAGATTTAGTTAACCTAACCTACTCTAACCTTACTTTACCTAACCTAACGTAACCTAATCATCTACAGCTAATCGACGCTACCCAGCTTCAGCTAAACTATCCTAACCAACTCTAACGAACTTTAGGTAAACCTTACTAACCAGATTTAGTTAGCCTAACCTACTCTAACCTAACATATCCTAACCTTACGTAACCTAAACATCTACAGCTAATCGACGCTACCCAGCTTCAGCTAAACTATCCTAACCTACTGTAACGAACTTTAGGTAAACTTAACTAACCAGAATCAGTTAACCTAACCTACCCTAACCTAACGTATCCTAAAATTACGTAACCTAATCATCTACAGCTAATCGACGCTACCCAGCTTCAGCTAAACTATCCTAACCTACTCTAACGAACTTCAGATAAGCTTAACTAACCAGAATCAGTTAACCTAACCTACCCTAACCTAACTTATCCTAACCTTACGTAACCTAATCATCTACAGCTAATCGACGCTATCAGCTTCAGCTAAACTATCCTAACCAACTCTAACGAACTTTAGGTAAGCTTAACTAACCAGATTCAGTTAAACTAACCTACGCTATACTAACTTATCCTAACCTAATCATCTACAGCTAATCGACGCTACTCAGCTTCAGCTAAACTATCCTAACCTACTCTAACGAACTTTAGGTAAGCTTAACTAACCAGATTTAGTTAACCTAACCTACTCTAACCTAACTTATCCTAACCTAACGTAACCTAATTATCTACAGCTAATCGACGCTAACCAGCTTCAGCTAAACTATCCTAACCTATTTTTAAATAAATAAAACCTCTAAACCACAAATAACATTTTATTTAAACCTTATGTACATTTCGACTGCCCAGCAATCATCTTCAGAGGTATTTAAAAAATACAACAGTTGTATTTTTTAAATTCCTCTGAAGATGATTGCTGGGCAATCGAAATGTACATAAGGTTTAAATAAAATGTTATTTGTGGTTTAGAGGTTTTATTTATTTAAAAATAAACATTACGCCACAGTTGCTTCATATAGTTATATCTAACCTAATCTAACGAAATTTAGGTAAGCTTAACTAACCAGATTCAGTTAAACTAACCTGTTCTAGTTTTATATTCCCAAAGCACTATTTGTATTTACTACATATTGTCGGGGGGGGGGGGGAGCTCCCCTCTCCTTAGCACTCAATAGGGGCTCAGAACTGAACCAAAACTTGAAAAATATGTAACTAATTTACAACCAAACTAGTAAGCAGGATCTTTCACTAAGTCTTCTACAACCTAAACAGGTTATGTGGTTGAGAATAGGGGACTAGAAACACTACCCTTATTCAACACTGATGTTTAGTTATAGGGTGTATCACGCTGGAAGATACTTTCCAAGATAGTTAGATTTGGGTAAACTAAGCTATCCAGATTCAGTTAACCTAACCTAACCAGCTCTAGTTTTATATTCCCAAAGTACTGTTTGTATTCGCTACATATTGTGGGGGGGAGGAGCTCAACTCACTTCAGCACTCAATAGGGGCTCAGAACTGAACAAAAACTTGAAAAATATGTAACTAATTTACAACCAAACTAGTAAGCAAGATCTTTCACTAGGTCTTCTACAACCTAAACAGGTTATGTGATGGAGGATGGGGACTAGAAAACACTACCCCTATTCAACACTGATGTTTATTTATAGGGTAGTATCACGCTGTAAGACACCTTCCAAAAGAGTTATCATGTACCTAAATTATAAATAAGGTTCTATTTGATTCATTGTGCCGTTTTAGGAGTTCTTATTTACAGTAAGTAGTTACAAATGGCAATAATATTTACATTTTCCTCTCATTTTTGAGTTACAATAACTGAGAAGGATTAGACAATAAAAATTAGTTACTTACTTATGAGAAACTATCACTAACTGTAACTCTTTGGAGGTATAAGTAATTCACTAATACAAAGCAGCGCCCTGGCGCACTCTTTATTATGTCTTTGGAAGTTTTTACCTTGTCACTGGTTAATTATTGGATATTCAATAATATGTTCTTGTCTCTTCTAGCACAGTTATCTCAAGCAATAGTATTTATTGGTTAATTTATCTTCTAGTGCAATATCGTCCTAGCTACCGTCTTCAGAACCTCTTCCAGATTTTTTCCTTTATCCTCATATTTTCATTTTACTTTTGAAACATTATTTATCCCAATTAGTGCAAAATTATTAATCATTTCAAAAACATTAACCTAATCTAACTGTAAATTTGACTCTTCATTCTAGTGTGCTTTCTTTATTTTGCTACTTAATGTAAATATATCCTCACTGCTCCATCCTTTACTGAATATGACTGATTTTCTAAAATATTAACTAAATGATGATCTATTATTTTCTTAATGTTGTCTTTTTACTGGGTGCCTTTCATATGGATATTGTTTTATACCACTGTTTTACATAAGTAGGAACTACACCAAAAACCATTACCAATTCAGGAATATTTGCCTGCAGGGAAATTAATTTTAACGGTTGGCAGAACTGCGATGTTTTTGTAACGTCCGCATAATATTCACCGGGTACCAGTGGATGTAACGATTTGCTTACAGTTGAATAAGGGGGCGTCGATTTGCACGCGAAAGTAGAAACTGCCGTTGTAATAAATTGCCGGGGAAACGGCGGTTGTGTACGGTGGAAACGTTGAATAGGTGAATAGATACGAAATGCTGTATGAATATCTAAACGGCAAAAATTTAGTTCGTGACAAAATGAACGCGACCTTGATTATATTCGTGATTAAGGAAGCCCGAACATAGCTACTCATTTAGCATAAATTCCCTCAAGGGCTTAAGAATGTTTATACTAATCAATATATTTTAACTTATATATATATATATATATATATATATATATATATATATATATATATATATATATATATATATATCACTTACACTTTAATGTACTTTCACAAGAATCTTATTTGGTATATATGCAAGTTGTCTTTCGAGAACTATTAATTACGTGCCCTCATTTTTAAGCTTTTTAGAAGATTGACTAATTTGTAGTAGGCAGGTGTGTGGCAATCCCATTGTCACGTAATATAACATAACTGTTCGGTTTTTACTACCCTGTGGGTTAGTTTTGGCATGAGATTAACATTGTCTATTAAGTTAAATATTTTACAATTTGTTTATTTTATTTCTACTTGTTTATTTATTATATTATATTTGTATTTATAAGTTTGCAGTTGTTCCTACATTGTTGTTTTTAGGCCTTTTTGTACTTCTTTTATTAGATGTTTTCTACTGTGGCGAATGTGTGGTCATTTTTGGTGCTGTGTGTGGCTAAATTTGAATTGTAAGTATGTAAGTTTGTTGTATGCTTTAAGTCGTTCTTTATAACTGTCTTCTAATTTCTTTTTGTTGGGAAAATGTATAATTTCTTGGACATTCAATTTTGAAATATCTGTTATTAAGTATCGGGCAAAATGTTTTGGGGTTGGCTTATGTAATTGACTATGCTTACTGTATTTTTGTATCCGAAGGTAATATTGTTATTTGTATTGTATCCTGTGTATGTGAATGTAACCCATTTTGTTGTGGTTTATGTTTTGGTTGTTTTAAATTAGTTATTATTTTGAACTCTAACTTATCTATTGTTGTGTAGTGTACCCATTATTTATTTGGCATTTGGTATTTGAAACAATATTTGTTTTTCATTTACTTTTTCTTAATTAGTTAGTGGGATTTTAAGCATTATATATAAACTTGAATTGTAAGTAGCCATTTTGTGTTATAGGTGTGTGTGTATATATATATTCTCTTCTAAAACGCTGGGAAATGAGTGCACGTAATTAATAGTTGTCGAAAGTTAAGTTGCAATAATAACAAGTAAGATTCTGGTTTAATTAAGTATATTCAAGTGTAACTGATATATATATATATATATATATATATATATATATACATATATATATATACATATAAGGAAGGTTGAGGAAAACGTCGTCTATGGGCTATGGGGCACAGTTCTGAATTTGCCCCTTTTGGGTTGGTATCTTTGTGAGTCCCTTACCTTCGGGCACTGCACTGCTGCTCATGAGGAAGTTGACGGAGGCAGCACCGGTGCCGTGGCCCACTAGTGTGACGTTACCAGGGTCTCCACCGAAGAACGCAATGTTCTCCTGTATCCAGTGTAGCGCAGCTATTTGATCCATCAGGCCGTAGTTTGTAGGCGACCTGACGTGAGGATCCGTGTTTGCGTTCAGGAAACCTGGAACAGCGTAATGGCAAAGTATTACTTAACGGGACCGACAACAATGCAATTATGAAGTTTTACTTGCTAAGTGATTACCAAGTTGCCAGTTCTGAGCTAGTTTTGAACGTTTAACTACCAACTAACTTAATGGATTAACTTGTTACTCGTTAATTGATTAAACGGGAAAGGAAAGAAAGGTATAAAGAGATACAAGAAATATAAACAAGATATAAAGAAAGACCAGAAAACCAATATTAACAAAAAATACAATTAAATGTGATAGAGATATATAAAGCTGAATAACATTATTGATAATAAATACAATTCCATTTACAGTATACACAACGCTAAGACAGAAGAAATACTTTAGCTATTAAAATGAAAAGCGTTATAATGAATTAATAACGATAGTTGCTTGTCTCGATGACATACAAACATATGTATATACCTGTCGTATATACATCGGAAGTTATAGATTTTTAAACTAAGAGAAAAAAGAGATAAAATAAACAATAGGCCTACCGTGAAAAGGTAGAGGCGGAGAAACAAGTGAAGGATAGAAAGATTTAAGATAAGGAATAAATCATCAGGAAAATGAGAAAGAGAGCGGATTTACTATATTAACAGGAATACAATTTCATGTGCAGTGTTCATCACGCTAAGAAAATACTAATTATTTTAGCAATAACGTGGGTAAAAAAATAGAGTAATAAGAGGGCAGTTACAATGCATTAGTAAAGAGAAATGCCCAATTTTATGGGAAATATATTCAATTAAAGTTTACAATTATTCTGAAATGAAACTTTTATGGAAATTTTAGATTGAAAGAGAGTTAAAAATGAGAGAGGTGACAAATTTTATAGCGTAAGAAATTAAAGGAGGGAAAAGAATAAAAAATATCGTAAGATAGAGAGAAAAAATAAACAAGGAAGAGGGAGTGGATTAAACAATATTGATACACAATACGATTCCATTTACAGAATATACATTGCTAAGAAAAAATAACCTTATTAACCGACAATATTGCTATTAAAATAGTGTAAATAGAGAACGGTTTTGAAGAACTATTAAAAGAACTACCTGATTCGATGGCATACATATACTCATCGAATATTGACAATTCTGAAATTAAACTTATCAAAAAAATCAATAGAAAGAGAGAGTAAAGTGAGAGAGATAAAGAGAACCATACGGTAAAACTGAAACCGTGGGGAAAGGAACGAATGATAGGAACATATCATGAGATTGAAAATAAGCAGGAGAGTGAGAAAGAAAAATCCTTTTACAGTATACACAGGCGACTGAAAAGAATTAAACAATTGCGTATGAAATCGCTTATAAAACAGAGTAATGAGAGAATTATTTTTATGAACTGCTAAAGAGAATAGACTGGTTCAATTGCATGGATGTATCCATCGGCTATTTAAAATAATGAAAGTAAACTGCAAAGTCAATAGAAGAAGGGATAAACAGTGAATACAAAACTGATAACGTAAAAGAGAAAAGAGGGAGTCTGAGGCTAAGAATGAAACCTCATGAAGTGAGTGAGAAATAAATAGAAATGAGATAGTCAGTTGAACAATATTGACAGCAAATACAATTCTATCTACAGTGTACACATAGCTAAGGAAGGACAAGTTTTTTAAACATAAAGTAGTGTAGTGAGAAGTGTGAGAACATGTTAATGAGAATTACCCGATTCGATTGCATAGATATGTTTATTGGCTGTTTACATTACTGAAAGTAAGCTGTTATTAAAGAGTTAATAAAAAGAGAAGAGTGATAAAAAAAATGGATACCGTAAGGTGAGGAGGAAGCAGAGGTGAAGGATGGACGATATCATGAAATAAGTGAAAAATAAACAAGAAGGAAATAGTGGATTCAACAATATTGACAGGAAATACAATTCCATCTACAGTTTACAGAGTGCTAAGAAAGAACAAGATCTTTTAACCATAAAATCTCTAATAAAATTCAGTAATGAGAGAACTGTCGCAATGAACTGTTATAGAGAATTACTCAATTCGATGGCATGGATATATTCATCGGAGGTTTACATTTCTGATAATTAACTGGTATCGAAAACCTAGTAGAAATAAAGAAAAATATTACTTTAGATACAAAAAGAGCAATGTAGATAGAAAAGAATACAGTTAGTTACAAAAGATTTTGAGTTTGCAAAATAAACATAAAATCAGAGAAGTTGTAAAGCGACAAAAACAAAGCAATAAAATACTGTACTTGAACGTTTATAGTACTTCCAAGTACAGCCATGTTTAAAGTGTCCTAGAACTGTTTTTAAATTATGTAAAAGCTTTGTGTTTAGGTAAACACCATCTAGCTCAGTAAAGTATGTGTTGTTTAGAATACAATGTTGTCAACTCACACAACGGAATAGCATCAAGTATTTAGTGGTAAATTATTGTAGGTTTTAGTATTTTTTAAATAGGAGTATTAGGCACTATTGTTCAAATAGCTATATTTATTTGGCGCTATTGGTATATTCATATTTTGTGTTAAATTCAGTGCTATTTTTTTTTTTAACTTAAATATTTTTAATAAACAAGGTAAGTTTTTAAACGAAAATCTACCAAGAAATTTAAATTTGCGTTAAACAGCTCATTATTTTCTACAACTAAAATGTGATATTTTTCGTCTATATTAGGCCAATAGAATTAGTACGATAATGGGTAATAAAGTAATTAGATTAAATTGCGTTTAAGATTTAATAACTAAAATCGTTAACATGATATGATACCAATATTCCAGTGTTGGAGGAGATATGTTTTCAACGATAATTAATTCATTAAAAAATCCAGTTTTACGCACTAAAAAGAGGTCAATTTTACGCACTCTTTCGTCAATTCTTAGTTAGGTCTTAATAATAAAAATGCGTATACATATGACATAATCACAATATTAGGCGTCGAAATAGAAAGCGAAATAAGCTAGTAAAATTAGTTAATGAAATTATATTTGTAAAAACTATATTAATATCAAGTGTCACCTCCTACAAATTAAAAAAAATTGTATTTGAACTTGAGCGGACGAATGAAAAGTATTTTATTGATTGAAAATTTGAACAGGATATGTAAATATGTATAGGGAGAGTGTGAACTAAGAGTAGGAACTGTAAAACTAACTTCCCACGGGAAGATATTCAATAAAAATCTTTTGTGTTCCATTTAGTAACATTTATTTCCAGAAGGATTTATGAATATTCAAGAGATAAAAACAAAGTATGTTTTCGTTCATTTAAAAACATTTTTGAGAAGACTCTTTATAAACAGGTAGGAGAAAACAAAAATGATAGAAATATTAAAATCAGAAATGTGATATCTGGGAGACTAAATGATAAAACAAAATATATTTGAGATGAGTGAAAGTCAAGAGGCAAGGTAAATTGACAGAAAGAAAAAAATTAATATAAGTTTATTTGGCTGGGAGATAGTATGCAAGTGGAGAAGGGCGTGAATTAGGGGTTAGTGAAAGTCAGGATAGAACACAAAAGGAGAGAATATAATGCAATTTTAAAGGGTCATAATAGGTATAGAGACAGAAGGGACAATTAGATTAACGAAGTAAGAAAATGCAGTCATAGGGACAGAAGGGACAATTAGGTTATCGAAGTAAAAAAATGCAGTCATAGGGACAGAAGGGACTATTAGGTTAACGAAGTAAGAAGATGCAGTCATAGGGACAGAAGGGACAATTAGGTTAACGAAGTAAGGAAATGCAGTCATAGGGACAGAAGGGACAATTAGGTTAACGAAGTAAGGAAATGCAGTCATAGGGACAGAAGGGACAATTAGGTTAACGAAGTAAGGAAATGCAGTCATAGGGACAGAAGGGACAATTAGGTTAATGAAGTAAGGAAATGCAGTCATAGGGACAGAAGGGACAATTAGGTTAGGGAAGTAAAAAAATGCAGTCATAGGGACAGAATGGACAATTAGGTTAACGAAGTAAGGAAATGCAGTCATAGGGACAGAAGGGACAATTAGGTTAAACGAAGTAAGAAAATGCAGTCATAGGGACCGAAGGGACAATTAGGTTAACGAAGTAAGAAAATGCAGTCATAGGGACAGAAGGGGCAATTAGGTTAACGAAGTAAGAAAATGCAGTCATAGGGACAGAAGGGACAATTAGGTTAACGAAGTAAGAAAATGCAGTCATAGGGACAGAAGGGAGAATTAGGTTAACGAAGTAAGGAAATGCAGTCATAGGGACAGAAGGGAGAATTAGGTTAAACGAAGTAAGAAAATGCAGTCATAGGGACAGAAGGGACAGTTAGGTTAAACGTAGTAAGAAAATTCAGTCATAGGGACAGAAGGGACAATTAGGTTAAACGAAGTATAAAATGCAGTCATAGTGGTAGAATAAATAATAAAGTTAGTTACTGGGATGAGTCAGAGTTGAGAGGGAAGAAAGTCAAGGGGAAGACGTCAAGTTTCAAAGTGACTGGAGAAATAATTGGCAAAGAGCTTAATACGGTATAAATTTTAGTCTACATAGCAAAAGAGGTTATAAGAGAAGATATTATTTGGATCTGTCAATATTAGTAGAGAATGAAGTGTTAAAACTGTTAAATCGAAATAATCTGAGCTTGGTAAGCGTAGAAAGTGACAGAAGGGTATGAACTAAAGTTGGAATAGCATGAACCCAAGTACATAAAATCAAAATAAGTTTGAATAGGGGTCGAAGTGACCGAAAGAATATATTTGAGAATTGTTAAGTTAACTAATTATCACCCAAATTGAAAAAAGTATTTGGAGTTTTTAGGTGCTTACACCACAATGATATTCTGCTTTTCATCTTCTTGTCTTATGGGGTTTAATGAAAAACCGTTTGAGATGAAGGGAATTGCAAAATAAAAGAATGCAGAATATATCTCCACAATTATTTTTCGAAGATTAATGATGGAAAAGATTCAGGTATTTCAACAATTAGGAATACAGAGAGCAGAGATGAAGATAACAAAGTATAAAGATAGGAATTAGAATAAAGTCACGGACACTAAAGAAAAATTACAAGAGTAAATCAATGAAATAATTTAAGTGGAATTTAATTAATGAAGAAGAAGATAATTTATTATTGAAATTAATTAAAAATTTATGTCAAAGACTAAAGCAAATTTAATTTACAATACTAAATAAAAATAAAGGTATGATTTAGATAATGACAACTGAAATTACTGGTAAGCAATTTGTAAATGCATTTACTGAACTGGAAATGAAAATAAAGAAGTGGCGGAATCGAGATGCTTTATTAAAAAGAAATATTTGTTGAGAAACTTTTATAGAAATAACTCTTAGAGAGTCGAGCAAAATGCTTTGAATTCGTCAAGATCTTTGACAAAGTCGAAAAGATAAGAGCAAAAATTATTAGTATCTTATTTAGTGGAGGAATTTGGCTGGAAATGTTTTACAGATTCTCTTTGAAAATTTCATACTTTTCCCTGCCTAATACAAATCAATTGCGTCTCTTACACAAGTAAATACTTCATTTATAGAGTGAAGCCAGTAGTCGTGACTAAAGAAGTAAATATTTTATTTGTAAAGTTGCAGTCAGTCAGTCTGACCGACAGAAGAAAATACTTTTTTTGTAAAGTGTGGTCAGTGGGCGTGGCCACAGAAGTAAATACTTCATTTATAGAGTTGGATTCAGTCGGTCTGGCAGACAGAATCATATATTTTATTTGTAAAGTCAGTGGGCTTGGCCACAGAATTAAATACTTCATTAACAGAGTGGCATTCAGTCGGTCTGGCAGACAGAAGCATATATTTTATTTGTAAAGTCAGTGGGCGTGGCCACAGAAGTAAATATTTCATTCATACAGTTGGATTCAGTCGGTCTGGCAGACAGAATCATATATTTTATTTGTAAAGTCAGTGGGCGTGGCCGCAGAAGTAAATACTTCATTCATATATTGGCAGTCAGTCGGTCTGGCAAACAGAAGCATATATTTTATTTGTAAAGTCAGTGGGCGTGGCCACAGAATTAAATACTTCATTAACAGAGTGGCATTCAGTCGGTCTGGCAGACAGAAACATATATTTTATTTATAAAGTCAGTGGGCGTGGCCACAGAAGTAAATACTTCATTCATACAGTTGGATTCAGTCGGTATGGCAGACAGAAGCATATATATTATTTGTAAAGTCAGTGGGCGTGGCCGCAGAAGTAAATACTTCATTCATAAAGTGGCAGTCATTCGGTATGGCAGACAGAAGCATATAAATTATTTGTAAAGTCAGTGGGCGTGGCCACAGAATTAAATACTTCATTCATAAAGTGGCAGTCATTCGGAATGGCAGACAGAAGTAAGTAATTCATTTGTACAGTGACGTCAGTCAGTTTGGCCGACAGAAGTAAATATTTTGTTTGTAGAGTGAAGTATGTAAGTAAATATTCAAGAGAGTAAGTAAATTTGAAACATTCAGATAGTATAGGCTGTAACAGAATCTAGTTAATTTTAATAATAATATGAAAATTAAATAAAAGTAAAAATTGTATTGGATATTTTGTAAACTTTACAGAATTATAATTTTATTAAAGGATTTTAATTATAATCGATTCCTAATAAATGTCAGACAAGCCTAGGGAAGACATTATTCAAACAATTGGAATGAAAACATAATTTCCGTATATTAAATCTTTTTACAATATATTGAATTAAAATTGTAATATGATTTATTGAAGTATCAACAGATTTATTAACTGGTAAGAAAATATTGGGTATAATATTTTATCTTAATAATAAACAAATCCGTACGTATGGTACGTGTCAAAATAGCTAATCTATACCATACCATAAAGTCATCTGCTATAAAACATAATATTTTAACTAAATTAGTTGAATACAACCACACACACACACACACACACAATATATATATATATATATATATATATATATATATATATATATATATATATATACATATATATATATATACCACTAAATATTAGAATATGATGATTTTAGTACGACATCAATTTGCGTTTCACCCCTGTTTAATTTTTCTGTTCAGTCGTGCAAAAAGAAATGTTCATTAAACAGTTCAAGTGAAAAAATTTACAGTCTTTTATATTTATTAAAAATGATTTCCTATATATATCATTCTACTACAGGTTAGTAAATATGTAGGAGCACTTAGTACGTGGATCATATAGTTATGGTTATTGTACGTTTATTTAGAGAAAGAGACCATACGGAATACAGGTGATAGTGGTAAATAAATATAGATTACAATGAACTAATGCAATGAAACAGTAAAATAACT